>JAODKM010000126.1:3653176-3679375 GCA_026780845.1 Petrocephalus sullivani | reverse complement strand
ACCATTTCCTTTGTTTTCGAGGTGTTGAGCTGTAGGTGGTTTGTTTGGCACCAAGTGACAAAGTCCCTCACCAGACTAGCTCAGTTCACAGTAACAGATTAGCTCAGTTGTAAGGTCCAGCTTATTCCAACTTCAACTTCTTAGTAAAATTAAGCACTACATCCCCCCTGAACAGTTTGAGACAGTTATTCATGCTTTTATCACATCACACCTTGACTACTGTAACTCACTATACATAGGTCTTAGTCAGTCACATCTTTAACGGCTACAAGCCGTTCAAAATGCAGCAGCTCGCCTTCTGACTGGGAAGAAAGAACGCGGCCATATTACTCCCATACTGGCCTCCCTCCACTGGCTTCCTGTACATTTCAGGATCCAGTTTAAAATATTACTTCTTGTTTTTAGAAGCCTAAATAATTTGGCACCTGTTTACCTGTCGGAGCTTCTTGCTCCATACTCCCCTTCTAGAGCCTTGCGATCCGCTGACCATCAATTATTGCATGTCCCCAGAACAAAGCCAAAACCTAGAGGTGGTAGAGCTTTTCAGTAGTAGCCCCCAGCCTGTGGAACAGCTTCCCCTTGCAATTGAGAGCCGCCCAGAATCTTAATCACTTTAAAACCCTGCTTAAAACACATCTGTTTTCATGCGCTTTTCATTCCTCTTGATTTTATTAACCTGGTCTTATCTTATTTATTACTATTATTATTATTTATTTTTACTTTATTCTTTTTATTTATTGATTTGTGTCCTGTGGTTTGTTGTAATAGAGCGCGATGTATATTAAGTATATACGCAGTATAGTACTTGCTGACTTGTTTTATACTTGTACAGCACTTCAACTGAAGTTGTTTTAAATGTGCTTTATAAATATATCTGATTGATTGATTGAAACAGTTCCATAATGAATGTGCACCATACTCAAAGCTAAAGGTGGCCTAACTAAATATTAGTGTTATTTTTGGGCAGGCAGTGCATTACAAACATATATATGGGATGGGATATATGCTTAATTTAAAATTAATTTAAAATCATAACAAACCATGGGCAATTGACATTAATTATTAAAGCAGATTTGACTGACTGTACAGAATCACATTGTTTTAATTTACATACATTTAAATATAAATTTTAGATGTATATTCACAAAGCATTTAACCACAAGGCATCTTGGGATTAATTGAACCGAGCAGGAAGCGTGCGGTGTTTTTCTCTGGGGGACAAGTTTATGTTGCAAGAGCTTTGTAATTGAAATTACCGTTATGTAATGATGACTTCAGCTCAAATGCTTTTAATTGCTATGTTTGGTACTATTGAATAAAAATTACTTATTTAATTTTCATAATGTTCCTCATGAAGTAATTACTGTATCAACCTACTTTTATACTGTTAGACCACTGATAAACTGTTAAAGCTACAAATCATAAAACATACATAAATTAAGAATATACATGAGAGAACAAGTGCATTTACACGGCTGATATTTAACAATTTAAGAAACATTAGGAATTTGGCTGGAAATTCTATCCATCTTCTAATCAGGATCTGAGGTCTGGGGGGTGGCAGCTCGGGGCACCAGGCAGGGGTACAGCCTGGATGGGATGCCAGTACATCACAGGGCACGAGGCAGGGGTACAGCCTGGACGGGATGCCAGTCCATTACGGGGCACCAGGCGGGGATACAGCCTGGACGGGATGCCAGTCTATCACAGGGCACCAGGTGGGGATACAGCCTGGACGGGATGCCAGTCCATCACAGGGCACCAGGCGGGGATACAGCCTGCACGGGATGCCAGTCTATCACGGGGCACCAGGCGGGGATACAGCCTGGACGGGATGCCAGTCCATCACTGGGCACGAGGCAGGGGTACAGCCTGGATGGGATGCCAGTCCATCACTGGGCACGAGGCAGGGGTACAGCCTGGATGGGTGCCAGTCCATCACTGGGCACCAGAGGGGGGTACAGCCTGGACGGGATGCCAGTCCATCACAGGGCACGAGGCAGGGATACAGCCTGGACGGGATGCCAGTCCATCACAGGACGCGAGGTGGGGGTACAGCCTGGACAGGATGCCAGTCCATCACTCACGTCACACTATACAATTTACAGATGCCATTTAGCTTCATTTGCAGGGGGCTGGGGTTAGGCCTGTCCTTGTTAATGCCTGTGGTCAGAAGGTTGCTGGTTTGAATCCCATGCTCAGTAAAACAGCCATCTCTCCACTGGACCCTTGTACAATGCCCTTATTCCCCTGCAAAGTACCCCAGGGGCACTGGATGGACAGCTAACCCAAATCTTTGCTCTCACTTCTCATATATCTGTATATGAGAGGGGTATGTAGATGGAGTATGTAGGAATAAATTCCTGTCCTCGTACTTACCATGTACCTGTCCTCAGATTTGTGTAAATAAAGATTCATTTCTTTCATTTCTTTTTCTTGTTCATCGGCGACATTCTGACAGTTAGAGCAGAGACAGTTGGGGATTACGTGTCACAGACAAAGAGTGACTCGTCTGTTTGTACAGCCCTTTAAGGAGAACATTCTGTCCTGTACCTAAGTTCTGCTCACATTCCCCTGATCATGACGCTCAGCATGTGAGATCAACAGGTGGCATTGCTGTTCCAGGAACATTCGATGGTAAGGCAACGTGTAAGGCTACTCCAGCGAGGGGATTCCTACAAAACCCTGCCAGGATTTTTTTATTGTCTAGCTAATTCCGCCATCTATTCCCCCCTGCATATTGAAAGTGGTAAAACTGTAGGCATTGCATCAGCACTGGAGCGCACATTTAATCAGATTTGATGTTGGATTCTGCTTCTGTTTCAGTCAAGCAGAACAAGTTACAGCACAGGACGATGTTACAGTTCTAATCTGCGGATTTATTACATCAACATATTAGTATTATGTCTGAAAGAAAAACTCACCAAGGATAGCTAGCACTTAATACTTACCTTTTTATAGAACCACTTTATTATTTGTTGTTGTTGCATTTTATTAGTGTAAAAAACTGAAGCATTTGAAAGAACATCATGTTGTGTCTCTTGGGACATAAAAATATGCACTTTAGTTACCTGTTAAGATCCATTCAACTGTTTTTTTGTCAGAAATGTTACATGAATTTTAGTTTTCGGTTCCTTTAGTGCTGTTTCTGCTGTCATTTTTCAGCCAGTGTTCTTACATTTCCGTTAGAAGTTTCTGGAGACCAAAACCAACACTCGTGGCTATTTCTGGCTAACATGTAGGTGTGACCTTTGAGACTGAGAAGAGTAGAAGTGAGTTTCGTGAGGGTGGAATGAGGCGGAGGGGGTGAGGATCTGCAACTGCTTTGGTCTGCTTTTACTTCAATGCAAAAAGATGTCAGTCTGACCTGAGGAGCTGGAGAAAAACCTTTCATGAGAATCAAAAAAGAGCAAGCAGCCTGTCTTTGGCAGCAATCTCTAGATGCCTTTGTGAGTCTGTCAGATGAAAGCTAATAGTGTTTCTCCCTGACAAATTCCCACTCCTTGGCAACAGGATCATAAAAATAATTATAAATAAATAAGCAAATAAATAAATAACTTGCAGATTGCACGTGTCACAGGGCGAGGGCACATCGGAACTCTCTCCAGATGCGTTAGGTTAGTGTCAGGAGGGACGACGTTAGCGGCTAAGGTGCTGTGCCTTTGGTTACCTCTGTTAACACGGTCGTCTAGCCAGCACTTAAGACAAGAATTACTACCAAATGCGATACGATGGGGGAGCACTTGTAATTAATAGGCTTTATTAAATTCTGACACTGTTCATTAGTCTTTCGTTACCTCAGCTAATCCTCAGGTCAGATGTGCATCGTTTCCAGTGATGAAACATGTATGATACACGTTTGTTGTTGTTACCAGGTGTATTGGAGGCAAGGACTTCAAAGAAAATGGCACGCTTGTGAAAGGCGACCTCGGGATGACGGCGTAGTGTCCTGCCTCTAAATGCGCGGAATAGGTAACGGGATTTACGGGGTGGGAGGGCGTAGGCATGCTGTCCTTAGCAGCCAAAAGGCTCTCAGCCCTGAAATGAATCGCAGCAAATTAGCCAGGTCTGGAGAGGGTGGAAAGTCGATTGCCACCTTCTCCCATGTTCACCCCCCATGCTTTGGTGAGGTGAGGCGCATGTAATGTTTCTGTAAATTCACCTCTCAGATGCATGAAATGTGAACTGGTCTTAAATATTCAGGCCTTGATGCAAGAACTATTTTCTGTGTAATAACACCGGTATTACGTGGCCAACTATGCCCAATAGCATTATGATGCATATGAAAAATAATAACATAAAGTCTTTAAAGTGTAGCTGCAGAAGATGAAACGTCTGATGTGAGAACCTGGATGTAGTTTTTCTGTTATTTTATCTTCCTTATTTGCTATGAAAATGTACCCAAATGTCCACTATCGTCTGAGAGGATCTGAAGTGCTTACTCTAATGTGCCCGAGGAGAGGAGGGGCGTTCTGTGAGAATAGGCCTTATCTAACCGTCCATCTGTCTGTCTAACCACAGTGTCAGTGAGTAGAGAATCCTGTCACATGTCCACCACCAGCGAGCGCCTTTAACCCGTTCCGCTTAACTGGCAGGAACCCTGGAGTTGAGCGTAAATACCAGCAAGAGCTAAACTGCACAAATCGTGACAGACCGCTTTTAGGGCATCCTCACACTTGGCCTGGTAGCCCTGTAACATGCCCGAGTACGACTCCCCACTCCCCTCCATGTCTGTGGTCATATTGCGCTCAACGATCCTGGCCCAAGAGCGCTTTCGTCATCACCGTGCGACTTTTTGTGCTGAAGAAAGCATAAGTAGAGAAGCAGTATCACTCAGCATGATGGCGCTCATGATTAATATCCTTATTTTGTGGCTTATTTAGAGTCGTTCTGGGTGCGATGACACACAGCCGTCTTATCGATCTCTGGAAAATGCAACTCAGCAATTTTTCATTCAATCGTGCTGCATGATTAAGAAGACAATCAGGTATTTTACCTAGTATCTCAGTGATCCCTTTGTAAAAAATTCTTTATTTCCTGATCTGAACAGCCTAACCGATCCGTTCCAGTGATCATCCTGGATGCAAACTCTGCCCAAGTCCAAATTAACTGTACCTGGGCCCATCTCTTCAAGCGGGTCTTGGCAGTATGGAGCGATCACACTAGTCAAATAAACTAGACTTTTGGGGTCAAACGTTCTTGGGCACAGTATGGCTCACCTAGTGCGAGTGCACCCTTAGTCTCCCAACCACGAGGAGGGTGCATGGATGTTTCTGTTTGTGACTTGAAAGAGGAGGAACTGTTATGCTGCATGTGTGTTTGTGAGTATGGCTGTAATATTGCCGACCAACAGGCCACTCCTGGGATTTTCTCTCTCTTGGCGTTTTTGCTAGGAACAAAACACCAAATACTCCACAGTTCAGTAGGACCTCTGCTTTTACAAACTTTCCCTGCAAATAAACAAGGGCACCACTACGCCCGAATGTATGACTTACCAATCCGTGGTATCCGTCAGGCGTGTAGCTGAATGTGTAAAAGTGCGTCAAGCGATCATGAAATCAATGTGTGCAACAAGTGTTTGGGATACCATGATTGTGAGCTGCGTTTGCGGCTAAGATTCTTGAACCTTTGGTTCCCACTGTGAACACGGCCGTCTACTTACCATTTTCTCCATATGTGAGCGCTAGACCCCAATACAAGCGTGTAATTTTATTCATGAAATTAAATGTTCAAACTGGTAGTTTGGACAAATAAACAGCCACGGAAAATGAAGGCAGAAAGCTGTGAAACATACTCAGCTGAATTAAGCCAACAAATTTCCACTTAAATATTTTAATAGCACTCAGGAAATGCACTAGCTACCTATTTTTACAGCAGAGTTAATATTCACCAGTGGCCAGTTTATTAGGTGCACCTGCTTGTTAATGCAAACAGTGAATCATGTGGCTGTAGCTGAACACGTACAGCATGCAGAGTGGAGAGGGAGGTCTGCGCAGTGTCAGGCTAAGCGATAGCATGGCTATCACATGCGATCTAAGCGATTTTACACATGATTGCTGGGGCCAGAGACGGTGGTTCCGGTGACACAGAAACAATCATCTTCACAGAGTTGAACAGAAAATGGCGTAAGCCAAAAACATCCAGTAAGGGGCAGGAGAAAGGCCCTCAAAACTAACAGGAAGGCCACAAGTACAAAAAGAATGCCATAGCGGTGCGCCGAACTGGGTCTTATCAACTAGGTGTACGTAATAAAGTGCGTACGATATGGTGTATTTCATTCCATTCTTGTGAAGCCAGTTCCAAATACCTGTTCGTATTTTTCTATGTTATGTTTCTCTTCTTATTTTCTGTAGTTGCTGTCCTTCAATTTGCTCACATACAACCAGAAATGTTTAAAAGTTTCAGTCCTTAGAGCTAACGCTTGAGATATCATCCTGTTTCTAAATATTGCAGTTGGTCAATGCAGACCAATGGAAATGGAAGTTGTCCAACACTCACATTGTGTGCTTTTGCTTGAGTGTATTGATCCAGTCTGTATTTTTGTACTACAGGCTCGAATTTTTTACAAAGAGCTACTCAAATACTAAATTCTTTGTAGCTCAGTAGTGCTGTTATCATATGTAGAAGATGGTTATTTTTTTTTTTAAGTGACAAACAGACTCAGTAGGAAACCCGATTGTAACTCGACTGGAATTGTTTCATGTCTTTCGGGAAAGTGCGAAAGGACATTTAACAGGGCTAATGTTAAAAAGCACAGAGGGTGGAAGCAGGTGTTTGTGTGTATGCCGATAGTGAAACAACAGCAAAGTGTGTAGAGCGGGTGCTCCTTCGCGGAAAGCTTTAGTGCAAACCAAAGACAATTACAATAAAACTGGACTAAGCCAAAGGCAAACATCTCTTCCTCATTGCTTATTAAGAGCCACTAATGTCACTATTTGTGTATTAAAGTCTTCAAACTTCGAATGCTCTCCAGTACTTCCACTTGTGTATCTCGGTGCCCACCCACAGTCCAAAGACTCACGGTTTAGATGGCTCAATGACCCCTGTGATGGACTGTATAAGTGGTGTTTTGGACTCTATCAGATTCTATATGAAAACCAAATATAAAGTCTTAGTTAATATTTCAAACATATGTTTTATGCATTGAGTGAATTGATTTTGACTATTATATATTACGGTATTTAATGATCTTTTATGTTGCATAAACTAGAGATAAAACAAATTATTATTGGCTGAAAAAAGTCCTTTCCTGTAATGACTTGCCTACTTATCTTATATTCAAGTGGGAACTAATAGAGCATTTAACTGTATAAATGATTTTAGTTAAGCACCAGTTCATATGTTTTTCCTGTGACAAAATTTCCTTGTCATCAATCGGGGAAAAAACATGAATTTTTTTACAATGATCGTAGCCTAAAAAGTCCTACTAATATCATGTGCCAGTACTGTATTTTTAAAATCCTTACAAAGTTAATTTAGATACAAAAACACTTGTACAAAGCATTGATACACCCCTCAAGGCATCGTACAGTCCATAAGGCTCACAACAATATTCGGCCGTGCTAATTCAACACCCCCCCAGGCCTTATAAACACTACGTCAGATTAACGCCATTGGTTTTGTTATGAACAGTTTTTAGTAAATGCAGTCCTTCGAAAAATTACATTTTAGGTAAGTGGGGGAAAAAATGTATGTTAGTTAACAATTCTAAAGAAAAAATAAGATCTTTTTTTATGAAAAAACAAACCCATGGTGACAACTGAAGAAACAGCCAAGATGGCTGGTCGAGGTTTCATGGCTAAGCTGCTGGTGTGTTTTAGAGAGGCGCCCTCTTTGTACGGGGCCCGCTGCACTCTGCCGGGACCTGTGTGCAGGTTAAAGGTGCGTTATCCGTCACAACTCACTGCCGCCTGATAAATTGCTAAGTTGTTGCACAACAAGATTGGGTCTCCCACTACACAATGCCAGGCTAACTGGACAATGTAATTGCACGCTGCCCTGGTCCAGCGATTGATGTGTTGTTGACGATGCACTTTGCAGGTGATGCACGCTGAGCCGCTGATAGTCAGAGGTACATGTATCCTTGTAATTTCATAGAATGGAATTCTGTGACACAATACGTTATTTTGAATATGATATGTAACTAAAGCTGTACAGTATATAGTTTTATTGGCATGATTGTTGTTCATATAGCAGTAGCTGACAGTAAAATGTTTTCATGCCTCTCTTATTTTTTGCGGCCATCCCCTAGGCCTGTTTCCGCAGAGGTTGTTTCTGGCAAAGCGTAAATCGCCTTGGCGCGTCCTGTTCTTCGTTTTAGCTAAATCGAGTCAAATGGCATTACGGCGCTCTTCCCCTCCGCCCGCTAAGTGTTCTGCTGTATCTTATGACAGCTTTATGACATACGCTAAAGACATTTCATGAATGAAACTGTAGTGTTTAAATTTGACGTCCCGCCTCGTTATTGGGAACAACAGTGGAACGTGATGAATAATGCATATCGGGGCCTGACACGAAACACGGCGACTCGTTCACGCGGCGACAGTGACACCCATTTTTTTGCCGCCCATCTGTGTCTTCTTACCATTTGATTGTCCCGGGAAATAGTGTAGTGTTTGAGTTCCAGAACATACAAAAATAATTTGCAGTGTTTCACATAAGCCTACATGACAAATTAAAGTGTAGACTACCTTTATCAAAAAGATTCCATTAAAAATGGTTCTATAATAAGAGACTGGAGGCATCAGCTTAGGTTTGAAACTGGCATCCATATTTCATTTGAATACATAAAATTTAAGGTGTTTGAATGTTTATATATCTCTCTCTCACTCGTTCTCTCTCTCTCTCTCTCTATATATATATATATATATACACACACACACACACACACACATACACATATACTGTACAGTCAGTCATGAAATTCTAAGGTTGTAGGTGTCAGGACATAATAAAAAAATAATAATTTGTTCCTTAGCTGGTCTTAAAATGAGGTGAATACAACCTTAGATGAAGAACAACACATGACATATTACACTGTGTCATTATTTATTTAACAAACACTGAGCCAAACTGCAGAAGCAGTGTGTGAAAAATTAAGTACTGCTTTCATATGAATTAAGCGGGTAAGAATCAGCCAGGTGGTGCCAAAGAAATGCACTTGATTAATTGATCATCAGCAAGTGTGAAAGACCCACCTCTATGACAAAGCAGAAGTTTGGGCTGATTCGGAGTGTCCAGGTGTGTGTTAGCACAGTGCCTAGGAGGAACAACACCAGCAATCTCTAAAAAGCATGGCAGTATGGCATAGGTTTGCAAAGTTGCATCTGAACAAAGCACAAGACTTTCAGAGCAACATCCTTTGGACAGAAGAGACCAAAGTAGAGATGTTTGGTCAAAATGCACAGTGCCATGCTTTGTGAAAACCAAATACAGCATATCACCACAGACGCCCCATACTAACTGTCAAGCATGGTGGTGGAGGGGTGAAAATTTGGGTTTGTTTCGCAGCCACAGGCCCTGGGAACGTTGCGGGCATCGAGTCGACCATGAACTCAAAGTACTGCAGAGTCAAATGTGAGGCCATCTGTCCAGCAGCTAAAGCTTGGCTGGAACTGGATCATGCAATAGAACAATGATCCCAAGAACATCAGCAGATCTACAAGAGAATGGCT
Organism: Petrocephalus sullivani; assembly: GCA_026780845.1. Classification (NCBI taxonomy): domain Eukaryota; kingdom Metazoa; phylum Chordata; class Actinopteri; order Osteoglossiformes; family Mormyridae; genus Petrocephalus; species Petrocephalus sullivani. Next base: position 3,669,701 of record JAODKM010000126.1, on the reverse strand, counting down.
GAAAAGAAAAGAATCGAGGTGGTGCAATGGCCCAGGCAAAGTCCAGACCTCATCCCGAGTGAGATGCTGTAGCGGGACCTTAAGGAAGCTGTGCATAAAGGAATGCCTGCAAACCTCAATGAACTGCAGCGACACTGTAAATAGGAGTTTGCTGAAATTCCTTCACAACGATGTAAAAGTCATAAAAAAATTATTTCCATTGCTGCTGATAAAGGTGGTTCGTCAAGCTATTGAATCATGTATTCGGTTTTTCACACATGGATTCCCCATTTTGGCTTCATTTTTGTGAAATAAATAATGACGTCGAGGAATCTGTTGTGAGTGTTTTACACCTGAGGTTAGGTGTAAATAATTTTTGAACTAGGTAAGAACCTCATGATTTTTCTTTATGTCGATTTTTCTTTATGTTTATACGAAGAACTATAGACCAGTTTCTTTTTCACATGCCTATGTTGTATTTCCTTGCAACAGTTATAATTGCTGTCAGCTCAGGGTATTAGCTGAACTGTCATACTATATTATAAGACGCCTATAATACAAATATGCACCATTGTTTTTGACCTAGCTGGCATTATTAAGCCTTTTTTGACCTTGGTGCACCCTTTAATGTCACTGAACATTTAACAGATTACAGTGCGCAACTTTAAAAGAGTCTCGTACCTGTCAGGGCCTGAGTTTAGTTAATTAGCCTCCTACCAGGCAGAAACACAGGGAAAAAAACTGCTGTAATCCCTCACTCATATCTTAAAAGGTATTAAACTCTAACCATTTTAACTTTATTTAACTCCAGTCCGGGGGGGGAGGTGAGCTCTGTTTCTTCCTTTGTTCACCTTCCCGAAATGTTTACATTCCTAAGTAATCATCTGCTTTACCCAGGGTCACGTTTCAATTCCGAAACCTATAGAGTGGTTTATCCGGATCGCCTAGTGGTCGGTCTCGAAGTCCTCCGTGCCTCTGTGGCGGGGAACGCAGCTGCGATGGCAGCGTCCCTAATGAGATCACGTAACAGGGGTTAGGTGGCTCTGTTTGCCGTATGATTTAATGTTGCACTGTCTCTGTCTTCCTCGCGATCGTGCTCGCGTCCCGGCCTCTCGGTTTGTCTTCTGCCCGCCCTGGCTCCGCCCCTTTCCTCCGCTTTCTAGACCGCATTTGCATTTTCGTGCCGTGTCCTCGTTGCTGTTTTTATTTGTAGCCCGTTGTTTCTCAGGAGCTCTCCGACCCGTCACGAGGGCCCGGGCAATTCCCTTTGCCGCCTCTCGTTTTTTATTTACTTCATGCTACACGTCAGGGAATAAAAGACCCTCAAGACTGCAGCTCTTAGCCATGTTTTCCCACTCGTGGCGGGCCTGGAGAACGGCGGGTCCCCCAGTGCAGGCACTGTCACTGCGAATCCTTCTGTGGGGCCTGTTACTGTCTGAAAATAAACCCGTTCTGGGTGCAGTCACTTCATCCAGGCGCTTATTAGCGTCACGTTGTGGCTTTTTTCCAGGTTTTACGGTAAGAAAAGTAAAGCTGAAGACTGAAGTGCATCTTCTCCTGACTCCCGAGCTTGTGGCTAAAATGGCCTCCACCCCCCCACCCCCCATGAGCATTTCTTACCCACTCCTTTTTCCTTCTAAATATTCCACACCTCCCTCCCCTCTCCCAAAATAAGATGGCGTGTCTGGTTTTAGAGCGGCCGGCCGAGAGCGAGTCACCGTAATCCGTATGTGACTAGCCGGTTTCACCGTCCTGCCTTTCATTACGAGATGGGATGCCAGTTCGCTGCGATCACACATCATCTGCGCTATCTGGCCTCTGGGCCTGCCTGTCGCTCGCCCGCCTGCCGCTCCCTCTCAGACACACCAAATTAGACCCTGTCATGGAGATACATTTCTAGGGAGACAGGATTTTTTTTTTTTTTTTTTTTTTGGCAGGGGGCTGTTTCTCTTAATCTTCCCGGCCACCTTCCTGGTTCACCTTCACTTTACATAAAAGTGTCAGGGGCCAGGGCCGGGGGGAAAATTGGCAAGGCTCATACGTTAATCACTACTCCCTTCTCTCAGGGCTCTGGTGGGAGCTGCACGCATTTGCACAGGACCAGTCCCACAAATTGGGAGTGGGGGGGTGGTGGGGGGGTTGCTTTTATAGGAGCAGGGTCAATGACAGGCGTTAATAAACATGATGAAAGAGGGTCCCCGTAACCCCACGAAGAGTAATGCTTTACAAAATATGCTTCTTGTAAGCTTTGCAAAAGCATATTTATAGCATTCCACTTGTATAAATCATATGCAGTTTAGGAGGCCGGTATCTCAAGATCATGACTGCTTTAATGTATGTCTAATATAACAGTATGGAACAGAATATGGATATATGAGTCAGTCTTAAAGTAATATTAAAAAAAAAATGCATTCATTCAAATTGCATCAGCGTTCTATGATTTATGCGTTTTAATTAGGCAAACCTAACCTAACATACTTCTCTGATTTATGTTTTGTTTTTTTGTCTATCCTTCATTTTCAATGAATTTAGTTTTTTTTTTCTTAAAGAACAGTTTGAAATATTTATTACTTTGAAGATAATGAAATGGAATGATTATTGTTTTTAATACTACTGAAGAATAATGAGTGGTTACTCTGCCTGTTGGGGGCGTAGTACCTTCACTGGGAGCGGCATGGTGTCCCAGTGGGAGATGTTATTACTTTCACACCTCTGGCTCAGGTGATCCGGTGACTCTAAATTGCCCCAGTACGTGTGCAGTTTTGCCCCGCAATGCCCCATGCCCCCCCGCTTCTCAGAATTGGCTTCTGACCGCCGCTACCCTCTTTGGATATGCAGTTTGTGAAAGCAGCCGGCTCATTTGTCCTGCGGTTCAGTATATTTCGCCGTCAGATACACATTCAATACAAACTGATATTTTGACAGCAATTTAGCTGTCAAGCTTCCCCCGCGATGTTTAGATGTTGTCATGCGGATCAGATGGAATCGCCTTCTTCCTGGGGTCACGTCTTTGCAATTTCGTCGTCTTCGCTGCAAAGTGTTTACCAAGCCTGTAAGACTATGTTATGGAGGGAAAATCTGTTTTATACCATGATTACAGATTGTCCAAACAAGGGGGGTACAGCTTGGAATCAACATGCTAATTGTTCAATGCACCATCCTCTCCCTCTCCAGCCTACTGTGGTCTAATTGCTGTGTTTGTGTAACTAGGCTGCAATATGTTCACGGAAATCACATGATAATATAAACTGTATACTGTATACCAGCCCCCGTTATTATCCGCTGAAGTGTATCCTGCAGTCTTGCAATATTCTATAAATTATGTACAGCACATTGAAATTTGCTGCATTTCAAAATAATCTCATCCCAGAAGCCTGACAATACAGGCACAGTGCGCTGTGCATTATGGGAAAAGACAGTTTCACATTAAAATGGGATGCTTGAGCGGATCCGGCATCTGACGAGCGCCGTCCGGGCCCGGAGTGATTGTTCTGCTCCGGTTCCAGCTGCGATGACACTAATGCTGCCTCCAGGAGTCCCTCTCTTTGCATTCCTCAATTTTAGCCCACCACGGTGTAAAGCATTCATCCCATAATCAGCAACCTTCATTGTTCCGCCTGGCTGAGCTGACTTAGTCACGGCATGAACTTTCAAAATGTATCCACAACACTAATCTATCAAATTGTTTCATTTTTCTTCTGATTTGTGCTTAAATAAAAACATCTGGCTTAAAATTGGGAAATTGAAATGCACTGTTAATTAATTTATATTGGGTGTCTGGAGACTGTTGTACGGCACTAGGCTGCAATATACCACCCTGTCACAGACTAATCAAGAGCCCAAATGTATTCTTTGTTTAAGTCATTTTCTGCATTTTGCTCAACAGTAGTTCGTTATTTCCAAGGACTGTGGATTGTGAGCTCTCTTTGTGACTGCCAGATATCCAGTTAAGTAACCAAAAGTCATTAAGTTCTCACTAAGCCTGATCCTGATTGGATTTTATGTTGACCTTTAGTAAGACAAACTTCTCGCTTGACCCATGAGATTGGAATGAGTCCGTCTGAATCATTGTTCGCCATAGCTCGGCTGCTGCTATTAATCGCTAGCAGTTGTCGTGGTTGCTGAGGTGTCACATTTTGAGACGAAGTACGGGCACAGAGACAGAGGCACAGTACACGGGGTTCAAGTGGACAAAGTCTCTGCTCAGAATGGAAACATAAAGTTGGTATGAGACCCTTCAAAGAGGCCCCAAACATAACATGCTGAAAAGACTTAACTAAAAACCCATAAAAACAAAACTATTAAAAAAAAAAGACCCTGTACATCCATCTGTTCCATCCTTCACCTTATTTCTCCTCCACAACAGCCCTCTCCAAATACACCCAGCTGACCCTATAAAACCCCTAACACAGCAATTAGCCTAAACAGAGCCAGCTGGGTTCCATTAACATGTTACCTGTGGGCATGCGGAGCAGGGTCTACTAATCAATCGCCGTGGAAATACCAACAATCACCCGAATCCGGCCCCGTGCCCTCGCTGCACCTCCCACTGGGTGAAGCTACATCATAAAGCATACAAATTTTCAGCACGCTCTGGGTTTGGGCCAGATTGAGCACTGTTATGCAGCCTATGGTGAAATTAGCCTGAATTGCTTAACAACTCGCTAACTCGCTATACCCGAGGCTTAGCCTCCTGCGGCCATCTCTCAACTCTGCGTAACGAGCCAGAAAATAACGAGGCTACCTGGCTCATCCGCAACGCTAACGTAAAGACACGTCTCGCCTCAAGTTTCCCTCCCTCATACAATAAATCGGCCCATTGTTTCACTCGTCTGTTTGTTACTGTATATAAGCTTGGTAAATCCAGGGATGGCCTACAAACTACTCAGTAGGTATGATGGCCACGTGCATGGCTGCAGCTACTCAATGCTTTCCATTCTAGTGCCCTTAGTGCATTTACTGCACCTTCCTCATTTATTTATGGTATTCAGGTGTTATTTGTTATGCCCTATGTGGTGTCTTATATATGAACAGTTTGGTTTGCTGTAGAATTTCGTTCTACTTTGTAAAATGACAATAAAGGATCTGAATTTGAATAAAGGATCTAAATCTGAAATTGAATACCGGATCTGGATCTGAATCTGAATAAACGATCTGAATTTGAATCTGAGTAAAAAGATCTGAATCTGAATAAATGATCTAAATATGTTTCTGAATACAGGATCTGAATATGAATCTGAATCTAAATAGAGGATCTGAATCTGAATAAATTATCTGAATGTGAATCTGAGTAAAGGATCTCAATATGAATCTGAATCTGAGATGGATGCTGGAGTAGATCATACACAGAAGGTGGGTGGCAAGGGGCCAGACAATATTTATCCTATTAAACATATAGATCATTTTTTGGATCGCACTACTGATTTAGGGTTCTATATTTCCTTATCCGTTCTTGGATGGCAGCAGAGGAGAGAGAGGTGAGGTAAACAGCCCAAATGAGATGTAGTGTATATATAGTGACCCAAATGTCATGAAGGAGTCTTTTTTATTAGTAGAAGGTGGGGTGACACTGTGAAACAGGAATGTAAATGAGAGGAGAAACATATGTTTGTATTTGTCCAATTTGTGCTAAATTCATGACATTCCACTGCAGGATAGATGAAAACACTACAGCCGAACACAAAGTATGCTAACCCCTTGTGAAGAAGTGCTTCCCAGATTATTTACATGCTTTTGTACAGTGAGATCTGCAAAGAGCAGATTACAAACATGCATGCTGGCAACTGGGCACTAGTGCAGCTAGGCTGAGCTTCTGATGAAGGCCCAGGTGCATGTGTAAGTGTTCAGGTCAGTTTTATTCATAATAACTTCTACCTTCTATAAATCTAAGCTGATTTAAGATCAACTGTGCTTATAGGTAAAAAGTGCCTGCTACAACTAAAGCGCGATGTTAAAATCATGTCATCAAAAACCGCGAGTGTAAATGCCACACATTTATCTCACGCGGCGGGGTTGCGAGACCTCCTTCAATCATACTATACTGACGTCATAATCGGATCATTCATTAAAGCCAGGCCAATAAACTAAGGGGAAAAATTATAATAACAACAGAAAAAATAAACCTTCTTAAGCAAAGGCCATTTAAATGTAATGTACATTTAAATGGTTGTTAGCCAGCATGAAGCATTGCAGTATAATCATATACAATTGTGCACTGAATGTATTATCATGAATAAAATTCATATGTGACTATGAAACTATTGTTTCAGAGAAATTATTTACTCTGGGATATTGTAATAGATCCATTAAGAAAGAAAATGGTGGTATTATATTATTGTAGACAATGGGAGATTATTATTACTAATATATGTTTTTATTGAAGGTAATATCCTCTAACAGAAGAAAAGACATTACAATCATCGTAATACATCATAAATAAAAATAATCATTAGGAAAATATTATCAAGCTAAAGGGCATATCAAAGAATCCATCCATCCATCCATCTTCTCTCCGCTTACCAGCATATAAGAGAATCAATCTAAAAACTAATTTGCATAAGAAGATCATGGTAGAATTAGTTACGCCAAGAGGAAACATATTCATAATTCATGTATGAACTGGAACATTTATTAACGTAGAATACAGGTAATGAGTCAAGAAAACAATTTTTATTGTGGAAAGAAAATGCGAACAATAACTGGAACATGACTCAAAGCTCCTAATAACGATTAAAAAAAAAAGACGATGGTGAAATTATTCCTGCTCCTGACGTTTCGAGTCCTCAGCAGAAGACTTCATCCCGGAGTCTCCCAGCCTGCGAGGACGTGTTTACGTGGTGCAACAAAATTGTATGGACCTAAGAAAAAATAACAAAAAACCTGTTCCCCTTATTCCCATGGCAACAGCCCTTGCCTATCAGAGGAATCCGGCTGTGTCTAGCCGACACTGCTCTCCGGTCCACGATCAGAGACTGCAACTAGGTCAGAGCTGCATTTCTAATGACGGCACGGTCTGCCGACCTTACCGTGCCCGTCTGTCTGCCCTAGCCCCGTAATAACCTCAGTCGCCTGGTGACACCATGACACAGTACCCCTGTAAGAGTGCAAGTCAAATCAGTTCGCATTATTCCAGCCGGAGCGCCACTGACAGGGCTTTGGGACTCTGGAGAGAGGCCAGCATCAATCAAGCAGTCATTCAAGTCTTACCCGCGTCCTACACTCCAGGCAGGACCCAATATTAATGACCCACTGTTACAGGAAAAATACAAACAAAATTATATCAGCTGACATCCAGGAGCGTGCCGACCGCCTGCTCGCTGGGTTAAGGGCTTATGTATAATTCTTCTTTTGAGATTATAATGACACTGGTAGCTGGGCACGGCAGCAAGGAGCTTGCCGCTTCTTTTATGATTAAAATAAAAATTCTTTGGGGGATTTAATATCTTCCTTCGAATCCAGGCTTGTTTTTCAGTTCTGGGGTCAAACACAAACCGTAAAGACATGTTCTGCAGAAGGGGATTGTATCTGTCTTGTTTTGATTTGAAATCCAAATGTCATTCCACAATTCCAGGTCATTCTGCTGAAGTCCCCGTCCATGGCGGTGCTGGCAGTACGGACTGGGTTCCCCACGTGGCCAACTCTGTCAAGCCTCTGCTTTGTACGGCCGCTTGGTCTGCAGAAACCTAAACAGGGTTCATTTTTCCAAATGAAGCTAAGGTTCTGCTTCACGCTCGTATTTCCATATGCAAGGTTACTTGTTTACTGTGCCCTACAGATTCACATCTAATTTATCTAATGATGTGCTGAGCAATTTTTGCATAGCGATTCGTTGTTAGCTCGTTCTTAGCGGGGAAGCTAATGGCTAACTGCTATGGCGAGAGGACGAGCCCCCAACACAACAGACAGTTGACCGTCGAGATGTTGTTGACCAGGGTGGGAGGTGTCCTCTTCTGGCAGGATGATCTTATTAAGCTTTCCGACTCCAAAACCACTGTCAAATTTGTCAACACAAAATATACACCATTTGACCATTCACAGATCTAAATTTCCTCCATTTGCATGGAGGCAAAAACGTTTCAAAAACGTTTTGCTAATATGCAAATTGTGTCAGTTTTTTTCTCTAAAATTGAAAACTGAATTCATATTGTTACAGATTTTCAATATCAATAAAATGTATACTACTGTATTTGACTTTCACATATATTGATTTTCACATGAGTACATGTGGTGAAATTCTGTCATTTTCCCCCCAATTTTCATAATGTATTCCCTGTAATTAATGATGTTGACAGCTCTGTAGTCATCCTTCGTATTAGTGTAATGATGCAAAGTCAGAAGTTATTAAGACGTACCAGGTTTATTTGGAATACGTAGTGTAACTGGCTAGAGTAAATTTAGCCCGATTATATATTATACCAAAGAAAGTTATGATAATATTAGCTTTGAGGGTGGGATATTATTCCATCCAGACCACCCGTTTTCAATTTCTACTTCTCCAATCATCTATCGCTAGGAATTTAGTGTGCAAGATGTAGTCCCCGAATGAAAACCCTACATGAGACGGGGTGATATTCCTCACAGATATTTCACATGAAATCTGCACAGACAGAAGATATTTTACAACACCGAGCAGCTTCACATTATATGGATACGTGATCTCTGTCAGAGATTTTGATTAGTTCCCTAGTGGCATCTATAAGAAAGCCTATCCTATTGACACTTTCCCTGACACCGGTGTAGCTTTGAATTCCTAATGTGTATGATATTTAAGTTTTATGCTGCCATCTTCCTGGAAAGTACACCCACATCGATATGAGAGAATTAATATTTAATATTTTACGGTTTTTGTTTAAGGTGGCTGGGCCTCAAGTATGGACATATGACAGGGAGAAGTCTCTGTACCCTCCAGACCCAGATGGGAGCAGGTGACAGCTGTTCAGGGTCCCCACATGGCACTTACTGGACCTACATCCCTGAGAATGATCTTTAAGGCTAGGAAATAGGAATTATCGCAAAGGGCCTTGATGGGTCACCACGGTAACAAGCCAGACGTGGTGCGCTCTCCTCATTTTTCATAATGGTGATTAAGAAACTTGTCTCCAAGTACCTGGCGGAGCCCTCAACCTGAACTTCTTCAGAAAAAGCAAATCTTTAGGAGCACTTCAAATATAAATGAATGTTCACTAGATAAGAATCTCCCAAGTGTTTTGCACTGGTATAAAATTAATTTCAAGGTAGGTGTCTTTAGTTGCATAATGTACCACTCTCTATCACCTCTAAGGTTCCTTGGATAGGTTCCTGACCCCCTAGGATCCTCACCAGAATAATGGGTATAGAATTGATAGATAATGCAACCAGTAAACAGTTGGCAAACATTTCCAAGTTATTACCAAGGTATTCTTGGTGATCCTGAATGGTTATCATTCATGCTTCTTATTTAAATTTTTCATAAATATTGGCTTTTACAGTGGAGTTAATCTCTCGCTTTCAGTAAACAACGTTACTTAAGTTCCCTTTTTCCTTCCATCCATACGCGGATCTTCTAACCACTGGTTCAGGTCCTGCAAGGTCACGTCTTTTTTAAAGTTTGATTGGATTATATCACAGAGGACTTATCGTTGTGATGATGAATCATAACATAAAGTGATTAAATCAACCAATGCGAACTGAGCATTATGATGAATTGGTCTATACTGTTCATTTTCTGACACAAGATGTTTGGTGTAGCATCAAAATATGTTCAAAACATGAAAATGAAATTTGCGCAGTGAATTGCTGTAATGGTTTTGTGCACAAACTATGGTGATTCTTCCCTGTTACGTATACCGTATATAGTCACAGGTGGTAAACGAAAATAAAACTTACTCCTCTTTGTTCCACCAAAACAGAATGTTTACCACAAACAGCATTTGTTTGTTTTAGTGCCGATTGAGAAGTTTTCGATATATTGTATTGTGATGTTTATAGTCGATTCAGTTTTTCATCCGAGCCATGCCATTCAAGCAATCAGTAAAATTATGAAAAATGTGCAATTTTCATGAGGATGTAAACTGCTCATGAATATGGATGCTTTAATCTGAATGTTTTAGCAAGAGGCTTTTGATCTGCCTACGTCAGTTGTGATTTTATGTATGTTTTACTAGATTTCATTAATTTCAGGTTTTTTCGAGGTTAAAATATAAGTCGATAGCACTAATCTTAGAGTAATTACTTCCGAAGATGTGGTACATTTTTATCATAGTCTTCTTTCACTTATTTTCTCAGTCACTGCAAATGCTTAGAAGTAGCTATAAAAACACATGATGCATATTTTCATCCATTCGATAAATAGCCATTTTTAAAATAGCAATGGCTCCCATAAATCGCTATTTCTGCACTGATTCTCTTGCATGAATGAAAGTCATATCTGTGAATGAAACGATATTTAGATCACAAAGCTCTCTGGTTGTTTACAGGGCACTTCGTAAGCACTGGCGTGCAAATCAAACTCAAGAATCCACACCTTCATGGACACAGCAGAAGACTGTTCTTCTCCTCATGCTGGTCTGCTTGTCCTGAGTCATATGGTAGCAGCCTTGGAGGTATCTAACCAAAGGCCACCTTGCTCCAAAAATGGAGTACAGAAGACTTGAGTATGGGTTTGGCTCTCAAGCTGAGAAGCCAGATTCAAAATCCCCACCAAAAAAAAAAAATTCCGACCAAAATTTAAAAAACCGTTTCAATGGCCACCAATGATTTGACACTTTCCCAGTTCTGTAATCCAATAGCATTTGAATGTGTGGCTTTACCCGTTTTGCAGCACCTGGGGGAAACCGGAGGTATGAACCGGAGTGTACTGAATCTCTTTTGCCAGTCATAATAGTAATCAAGACCATTCGGGCTGACCATAAACAAGCAGCGGGGAAATGTATGTGGGCAAAATTAGCATTTAAGATGCTACATCTGTCGGTGAAAGCGGTGGGGGCAAAAGGGAACTTTAAAAGCCACCGCTTTAATGACCCCATCCAGTCTGATGATGCAATCGTCCGAAAACCAGCATCCCTCTGAAGGTTGCAGGGTTTTGCGAGCTTTGACCATCTGCAGCAGTGGGGGTGATGCATTGTGACAGGAAATAATGATGGGGGCAGGAGAGTGAGGGTTATCGCAGGCACACAAACACGCATGCAGATGCACACGCAAAGTGTAATCACATACAAAACCAAAGCTCTGCCTCATTGTCCAGAGGCTTCACAGAAACAGGTATGGGCCGATAGATTGGTCACCGCGAACAAATAAAATACAGAGAGACACGGATGGACGCGAATCTGCTTGTTTGGGCACACCGCAGTAAGGCATGCCCAGGGCAGGGGTGCATGAGGATAGAGTGTGTAAGTCAGCCCCCAGACACTCATGGGCTGCCCCAGGACAGGCAGCAGGATCCCTGGGGAAGCCCACTTCATCCGCCCTGACAGATTCCCCCTAACAGAAGGTCCAGTCGCCGGCGTCGCCCCTTTTTCGGCGCCCGTCCTCGACAAGGCGTCCTTCTCCGGTGGTAAATGATTCTCTCGCACGAGAGCTGAGCCGGCAGATGCAATGGATGAAGCAATCAAACAGCCCCAGCTCCCGGTTCGCCGTGCGCTCCCTGAGGTTCTGCTTTTGACAAGAGGGATACATCACGGCGGCGGCGGCAGCGGCGCACTGATCCGTCTCCCGCAAAGTGCTAAATGAACCTTAGCCTGCCGAGCGGCGGGGATCTCCGCCATCCCGAGTATTATTCCACACATAGCAGGGGAAAAAAAAGACAGGCAAGTTTGTTCTTTCTTTGGGTGTTGTAGACGTAGATCCAAAAACACGAAGCCTGCTCGGCTCTCGTTTGGTGCCCCCACCCCCCCACGGTCCTCTAGGACCTCCATCGTGAAGAGCATCTCCGGCTTGGCGAGGCGAGTGGCGCGTAAGTGTGCGGCAGGCGTCGGGGGATCGGGAGCAGCCGGCGGGTTGACGGCGTAGAGCGTGAGCCGTCTCTGATGCAGACTGTATTGTTTAGGGCTTGAGCGGCGTGCCGGGTTGCAGGATCTCTCGCCAGCAACACCGAGGAAGCATGGGGATGAGCCAGAAAGCATGATAGCCGGTTGTGATGGGGAGGAAAGGGAATGCGAGGCTCTCCGCACGCACGGAGAGTCCGTCGATGTTCCCACCTAGCCCCTGCTCTTCGTCTTCATATACCTCCCCTCCCCGGATTTAATTTTGTTATTGCAGAGCGACGAGCTTGCAGCAAGGCGAGACCCCGCATCCCCGGCGACACCGAGCCCTTGCGTCCGCGTGACGGTCGCCCGGCTCCGCCGGTCAGCTGGTATCGCACAGGAAAATCACCAGAAAAGGGAGGGAAAAAGTCAAGCGAGGCACGCTCTCTCTCTCTGGCGGACAGGGGAGGGGGGGCGTCTCTCGTCTCGCTCTTCCTTCGGCTTTCGAAGCTGCGGATCGCCCAGTGGCTGGAGCAGCCTTCCGCAAAGTGGAGCTGCGTCGTCCTCAGGAATTATCTCCCAATGCGGAGAATCGGCGATATTCATAAAGCATTGTGTATAAAGACGCCTGTAAAGCTTCCCTCGTCGTTCGCTGTGCTATGTTTCAGAGATATCGCTGTAGGTATTTTTCCACAAACAGGTTTGCCGTTCTGCACTAAAGGACATTAACTGTAATCTTAGTCCAGCAGCCAAAATCGCATGGCTGATTTAGGTGCAGTGTTCCTTTAAGAAAATAATCAGAGCATCTTCTTAGCGAATGTGTTAATGTGATTTTATAAATCTACTTCCCTTTTTTCTGGGATGATTAGGTTTTGTACGGCGACATACTGTGAATTTAAATGACTCTGAAATAAAATGGCTTTTGTTGGTTGGTTAATGGCTTTTCCTTTAAGACAGATCGTTGAAGGATTGCTGTTGCGTTTACTGGATTCTGTGTCTCTCTGTGGAGGGGGGGGGGTATGGGGGTTTCACCACGTGCACTGTTTGATGGAAACTCGTGTCACTTGAGGACAAGGCTCTGGCACAAAAAAAGGATGTTCACCTTGTTTGGGATGCCATGAAGACATTAAGGGGTGGGGGGGCTTGTACACATGAGAAAGTCGACATGAATAAAACAGCATCCAACACCTCCAACGTACTTCCTCTTCTGACATGTCTGTGCCTACACTGCTCTCACTGACCTCATTAATGCTGGTTTGTAATTAATTATCCTTGCCTTAAACTTGTCAACAGAAATGTATATATAAGTGTGTACGAAATAACCTGGCTGGCGAAGCAGTCTGTTGCCAGGGAAGGAATGGGGTTTTTTTATTTGGGGAATACTGTGTCCTCTCCCCCCACCTCCCTCAGATTTTAGAAAAACTAAAAAAATAGCTAGCAAGAACAGCCAGAAGATCATAGCTAGGTGGCTAATTAGCTTCAGCGTCTCCTGAAAAAAAGGAACATGTTTACAACCACTCCTCATTAAGTGACCAGGTTCTGTTCCAACAACCAGGTCATTACGTGAAAAGGTTGCTAAGTGAAAATCACGGCCTTAGCGTGACCACGACTGCGATTACAACTTTACTTCAGACTTCCATACCTAATTTCATGCACATTCCACTTCAAAGATCTCTCTCACGGCGCCGTGCGTTGTTGTCAGGTGAGTGAAATTTGGTCGTAAATGTGCGAATTAGAAGGGAAATTCATTTTTTATTTCCGTTATATTTGGAAGCGGTCGTTAACTGGGGTAGTTGCTAAAGGAGGAGTGGTTGTATTTAATATTGAGACCCCCGTCCTCGAGGGCCCCACAGCTGGAGTGGTGTAGACACCATGCAGTATGGAAATGCAGAAGGAGAGCTGCCGTTTCAGGGGGACTGAAATGAAAACCAATGGGATGGACTGGAGACAGGAAAGGCTCGGGACCATTATGGGATGCAGAACATAAGGTTATGAGACCGAAACTCCCCCAGGATAATAGAGGCACTGACCACATCAGTTTATACTGATCTCGGATAAGGAGGGGCATGTGAAATTAATCATCACACCGAAGCAGGTCACTTGCCTCTCCCCGCAAGTCAACCTGTAGATTCATTCACAAATCACACACCTGCGTTGCATCCACATTTGCTCAAAAATGCACAGTTTGTTCGGGAGATCGATGTCAGTGTTGTTTCTCTCACAGAAATGTGGAGTTTAGTAGACGAGCATTGTTTGCACACCTGTGATTGACACTGGTGCAAAGAGACACAAATCGCTCCATCCACAACCTGTGCTGGATCTCGAAGACCCGTGTGTCTCCGGGCAACATACATGTGAATGGCGCTAGCCCTGGGTCCCAGACTTGCCCCAGAGACTTTAATTTTCAGCCTTTCCTGAAATGAAACGCACACACACAGTGACCTTGTGGTTCCTTCTGTTTGTTCTGTGGCATCTTCCCAGGGCATGTGATGTTTTATCAGATCTTTCGAGCCTGCACTGCGTAAGCGGTCAGGAGATGGATGTCTGGATGTTTTATCAGTGGTTAGTTGGGGTAGAAATGGATCAGGGTGAGCAGAGTGGATGATGATGTCATCTCTCAGTATCATTAGAATGCATGTTTTTTATGTGGACATCTGATAAAATGTATAATAAAAACCATGTTTTAACAGATTAGAAGGAAAATGTAAACACTATAGAGCCTTGATTCTACAATATACATCATCAAATTAGCTTATGCTAATATCGCCTTCTCATCTCATTCTAATCCTGAGACCCCAATATTTATCACTGAAAATGATCTCCTCAATAAAATACCGCAAACTAAATTGTGATATTGGCTCTACAAAACCAATGAATCACCTTTGTTCTTTAATTTTTCTTTGGTGTAATCGTTTGTCTTTATAATTTTTCCTATATTATATGGGACTCAAAGAAGGTTGTGGTAATGAATGCCCCGGTGATGATAAAGAGGCCTCCTTCTCCAAATGGGATTTACTGTTTGGTCTAATGGTGTCGCACTTTGGCTCACAGACACCCAAAGCTTCTTGTCAGCCACACAACCTGAGTGCAATAATAATGTCTGCAAACAGTGTGAAATGGCCACCCGGCCTCTATCGGTCCATTAGCGTCCGGTGCTCTCCTAGACCTCAAAGTAATGAATCATTCCATCCATTATTCATAAAGCTCAGCTATTCCTAAATGCCGCTTAACTAAAAAGCTAATTTCTGCACAACAAAACACCTATATTCATTTTTCATGCCATAGCTACTTGCAGGAGAGCAGCAGAAATGGCAAGAGGGCTACATGCACTAAATTAGCCCAGGAACATTAATAGCACTTCAAGTTGTATGTTCGACTGACTAGTCATATCCCACTTTTTTCTGTAGCAATTTATAGAAAATTGAATACAGCCATTTTTGCTTTTAATTGCATCCTAGGGATAATTGGCAAAAGTGATAACCTTATCATAATTAGAAGTAAGCTGCAGAAACTCGGAGGATTAAAGCGCATATTTAAGGGACACCCCGGGGTGGGCTGTTGTGTGATGCATCAAACATCCTCTCTGCTCTGGATGTAAGGAGCCAGGGGGAAAGCAGCACCATCATTCAGATCAGAAGTCACACATAAAACAATTAATGCTGCCTTTTTCATAAATATATTTCTTAATGCGTCAACCATACTTTTTTGAGTTTCTTTCTGTCACTTGCACAAACATACACCGTGTAATGAAATGCTTTTCCACCTGCTTCCAGGATTGTGCTTGAAAGTAAATATGTAAAACAAAACAAAGAATGGTACAAAAAGATAAAAATAAGATTATAAAAAACTTCAATAGAGTTCCGTGTCATATAGGCGCTACGTCTAGCTCAGTGGGTTAGGACGCAGATGGGAAGTCCGTAGGTTTGAGTCCGAGGGTCGGTAGAGTGATGTCGCTCTTGGGTCCTTGAGTAAGGCCCTTAACCCCAACTGCTCCGTGTACTGGCTGACCCTGATTTCTCAAAAAAAAGAATTTCGCTTTGGCTAATAATGTCAGCTAAATAAATTTAAATTACAGTAAGTAGGTTCTGGCAGGGAATGAAATCATGTAATTCCACCATTTTTCTCTACAGGCTGGTAAAACAGATCGCCAAAAATGGCCCTTCTTTGGTGATGGGGGCTTTTATTGTTACATCATGCTTAAAGAAAAAAGCGACAGGGTTTCACGTTTAGCTGGAAAGAACTCTGTGGCAGTATATTATTAATTCAGCGGGTCCACACAAGCAGAACTACAGATTAATTATTACCGTCAGTGCCAGAAACTGCGATGCAGCCTAGCTGATGGCACGAGGGCTCGGCCTGACTCCCTCAGCAACCAGGTCAATAGTTTCAAGACGTTCAAAAGCTTTATTGTCTTTTGTAGAAGAACAATACAATTAAATACTTGCTTGTGTACCGCCTTGCAGACTTAAGCAACATGTAACAATAAAGAACAATAAATAGCAAATGACAGAATAGCGCACAGTAACATACATACAGTCGGACCTCGCTAAGTCGAACTCAATGGGACCAAAAAAAAAATTCGACTTAGGGAGTTTTCGAGTTAGGGA
>JAODKM010000126.1:3596465-3646509 GCA_026780845.1 Petrocephalus sullivani | reverse complement strand
TGTGATTGGTTGATTAGATAATTGCATTAATGAGAAATTGAACAGGTGTTCCTAATAATCCTTTAGGTGAGTGTACATTTATACATTGTCATGCAATGATGAACTTGCTCTGCTGACCCTGGGATTTCTGATCACAGACAGAGCATCCTAACCCACTAAGCTGGTCTTAGTATTTTCTTTTTCTTTACCTTTTCTCTCAATCTCACACACACACACACACACACACACACACAGACTCACCTACCTAAATGGGGACCGTCCATTCATGTCTATGGGAAAAACCCTAATACCATTCAGGACACCCTTAACCCCAACCCAGCCCTCATAATGTTGCCCGTGCACTTAAAACACAACACTGTGTATCCCCTAAACCTGTTAACCCTAACTCTAAACCTAACTTCAACCATAAATAACCAACCCAAATACAAGTCTTTTTTCATTTTCAGTTTTTTAATTATATTCATATATTTTTATAAAATTGAGGTTATCCTTTTAGGGACCAAAACAAATGTTCCTACAAAGTAAAAAGTTACAGGTTTTTATCACATTGTGGGGACATCTGGTCTCTACAATGTAATAATTACAAATACACACACATATATTTTTCCCGGTATTGTTGTTTTTTTACACCCGGTGTCCCTGGCAGGAGCAGCACTGGCTTGCCTGTGAGAATGACTGTCATTAATCTGCTGCTTGGAAGGGAATCACACCTGAATGTAGGCCTGAGCTTCCCTGTTCTCCCGTTGGGACATCAAACTGGGATACGGATGTGGAAGAGTACAGCCCTGATAGGAGACCATCTCTTTAGACTTTGTTGAAAAACTCCACCAATAATATATATTGCAAAGATTTCAAATCTAATTAGTACTTTTCCATTTGTTCAACTAATAATTGTTGGGTGACTTATATTGCACTGTCAAATTTCCTTTCATATATTATTTCTAGATTAGGTTCCCATTTAGTTTATTTATCCTGTAAATATTTCAGGCAAATCACCCTGTTTGCAACTTAAATATCATTAACTCCTTCAATGAAAGAATTATACCAGAGACACACAGAATAATAATCCTAAGTAATCAAATTAAAATTCACACGCAGTTCTTGCCCCGAATAATATCCATTCCCAGTGAAAGGCGGTCTTTAGATTTCTGTCGATGGCTGTTACTTCACTTTGATTTATTATTTGATGTTATTATAGGTGATACACTAGGTGTAACACTCCAGCAGATAACACTGTAGCTTCACACCTCCATAGCCGTGGGCTCGATTCTGCGTCTGCGTGTGTGAGTTTGCATGTCCTCTCTGGCATTCCACTTTCCTCCCACATTCCAAAGACGCGTGGTTAAGGTGCACGGTTGTCTCTGAAATGCACTTAATGTGTGTGTGCTCTCTGCCGCCTGGAAGGGGCTCCAGATTTTCCATCACACTTTATTGGCAGTTGTGGAAATTTACATGGCTGGATGGTGCAAGGAAGCAAATGAATCGTCTCTCAGTTTGCTGGTTTTTCTCGTTTTTTATGCCTGTTGTGGGAAAAAAAGGAATCAGAGGGACCTGAACACCACAACATCGCTAAGCTCCATTGTCACACACAATGTGCTTTAAACTCTCATTTTATTTGCTCTCGTCTTCACATTCGAGGGCAGTTGCTTTCGGAATAACATTTAGCATTTACGTAACAACCACGCCGCATTAGATAGCCCGTGTGATTTATTTTATTTATCGTAACATTGTCATTCTATAGCCCTAGCGTCCAGGCACTAAGGCCTAGCTACCTGTTATCTTCTAAGCATTTGTTACAGCAATCAATTTGCAGGCAGCTGAAAAGCCTCCACTCAATTATTCCGTTGTGAAAGGTGCTGTACCGGCGGGAGGGGGGAGAGGGGGTAAAAAAGAAAGGGAAAAAAAACTTTGATTCTGTGAAAAGGATAAAACACAAAGGGCCCCGTTTATACGTCTGTCTCAAAGAGGGGAGGACGAACACAGAGCCTAACAAGAGACAGCATATCCAGACAGGTACTTTCCAGACATTTTTCTGATCTTGTTCGTCCCTGTGTACCAACGCTTAAGGGAAACCGCTGGGCACACCCTATTGCTACTGCCCCCTTCTGTGGGGCAAGGGGATGGCAGAGGCAAATAAAAATACAGAATAATTTGGATTAGCCAAATGAATTACAAATAAGTAATGTGCACTGTTTTGGCTTGACTTTGCATATTTATCCCCATTTTGCAAAAAGAATTACAATCTTGGATTCTGCTTTTGGCTTTACTGCCCATGAGGTGGAACACAAGGTAGTTCTGTGACCCACAGGATGCATATCCAATAGGGAGCCTTCAGAAGTTGGCTGTGAAGTTTCTAGCTGGCCGGTTTCATAACTCTCCAGGGGTCAGACTCTTCGCGATACTGAGAAGGACATTTCCCACAATGCCTTGCGTAAGCTGTAAGTCACAGATCTGACACTGTCTGCATGAACTCTGCTGATAACTACTGGCTGTCAGCGTGAGTGGGTGATTTGGGATGATGGCACTTGTACATGGATATACAACACGTAATCGCACGGCGATGCCAACTGGCTTCTAACTCTCCCACAGAGATGAAAATGAGGTCTAGCGTTGTACACATACTTCTTAAAAACTCTCAAAAAATGCTGCTATCATACTTGTTTAATGATATATTTTGTTTTAGTTTCAGTGTCTCTGATGATCAGTCACAAACAACATAAATGAAATGTACTCATGGTAAGCAGAATGTAATCAAAACAAAAATGACTTTTAGTTATATACGTGGGTGAAAAATAATACACTTTTTTTAGATGAAAAATATATAAAGATCAGAATAAAACAAGCATGATTTTAGAAGTACCAATTAAAGAAAACGTGAAAAAACAAACAGCTTAATATATATTCAGCTTAAACAGATTTAGCTTAATATATAAACAGCTTAATATATGTTCTACTAGGCAGTAAGCATACATTTGGGGGTTTTTATTATACACATCTGCCAGTCTGGTGAATCTGCTTCACAGAGTATTGAATCGTCATCATTTGCTGAGTCTCAAGCATGTAAAGCGCCCCTTTGCCCATGTAAATTGATATTACACGTGGCACCGCATTAACTACATGCAGCTAAACGCTTTAAAATGTACCGGAAATGTACGTTTTAAAAGGTCCAGCGCGTTATTTTGTTTGCTGCTGGTCTAAAAGCAAATTGCGGCGTTACATCTATGCCTGATTTAAGTACCCCGGTGGTAATGCTGGAAATCATTTGAATAAAAACAGATGTGAAAGCTGGCAGTGGGTGCCAAGCTTTTACTGCAGGGCTTTTCGGACTAATAAAGTGTCTTCCGCGGTTGGAGGATGAGACGCGCTTCTGAACCTGCGCACCTTGATGCGTCTTTATTAAAAAGGTGTAAATACCCGGGTGCGGGGAGCAGAGGGCGGCCATCCTCAGGGGCAGCGTAAGGGGGGAGGAGATTCCAATGGCCCCTGACTGTTAGGAGCCATAAAAATTTGGAACATCATTGGATTGGTCTGGGTTGGGGGCCTAACATGATATGCTTTCATGGGGCCCAAAATCTGGAGCAGCCTCCCTGACTGTCCTCTTCTTCAAATAAATAAATAGAATTAGCTGAAGATAAAAAAAATGTGTACAAATGTTCAGGGTAGAATTGTGTCTGAAGTGAATGTTTGTCAGATCCATCACAAGAAGAAAGGGGTTTTGGATAATGCTATGGTTAACGACATTCCCTAAGAAGGTATATTATACTACCTATAGTAAAAATAAATAAATGTGTTTTAATGGGAGTTTTTCTTTAATGGGTGTACTTTTCTGGGGGGGGGGGGTGCAGGGTGGTCTATTATGGACTTAAACTGAGTTTAAACTTGATTTTCTGAGTATAACAACAAACATTGTGAAACATGCATTTGAATAGATGGCGTGAGAGTATCTAGTCAGTTTTAAAAGCCATCTTTCAATACACCACAGAAATACAGTTAGGCAAATAGGTTCCAAGAAGCCAGATCGTTCCCATTGTTGTTCTGACAGTTATGATGATTATTGTCACTGGTGCCTCATCTCCAATTTAAGAATCATCTTCTATTCAGCAGGGGAGAAAGACTGGCCCTTTGGTTTGGCTTTTGAATATGCTGCTGGGTAGCAGTTATCCATTAAAAGAAGTACTTTAACTCTCCAGTTTTCTGTTATAAACGAGTGGAGAGGTTCAGAGCAGTGGGAACATGCAAACATGGTTAATTTACATGCATTCTACAAGGCTACTGCATTCTATTTGACTATTTTGTGTATTATTGATGCATATTAATTTAAGGGGCTGCTGCACAAATGGGTGGGTATTATGCAAATGAAGTCATCATAAGTAATTTGCTTTAAGTAATTTGCTTAAAGGGGACACGGCTGAGGCTTAGTGTGACAGAATGGGGACGCTGCAGGGCTGCGATGTAACCC
The DNA here is from genome assembly GCA_026780845.1 of Petrocephalus sullivani. Lineage (NCBI taxonomy): Eukaryota > Metazoa > Chordata > Actinopteri > Osteoglossiformes > Mormyridae > Petrocephalus > Petrocephalus sullivani. The sequence continues at coordinate 3,642,050 of JAODKM010000126.1, read as the reverse complement.
AGCGGTCACACTTTTCACAGATACCTGGACTGGGGTCTCGAGGATGACCTCACTAATGAAGAGCATAGGCTCTCCAGGTCGTCTTGGGAATGAACGTCAACCCCTTTGCCATCTTTCACAAAACAGAATAGAACATTTGTAATATGAGACCTACACTTCTGAAGCAACTACCACCTGGTAACATACAGTAGTACTGCAGATATTTCTATATATTAAGTTATATATCTCGTTATTTGTTTAGTAGGCACTTTTAGCCAAAATGCAACCAGTTCCTAGACCAGTTGGGGTTTATGGGCCTTGCTCGAAGGGCCAAATTATGAAATCATTCTAATGATCACAGGATTTGAACTGGCGACCTACCAATCAGAGACACTGAGTTCCTATCCACAGGTGCATACACAATCTTTGAAAAAAGAAAAAGTATTATGTCATATTCTTTCCAAGGATTGTTACTTTCAGGTACTAATGTGAAAAAAGAATCATGCAAGTAGGACTGTTACTGAAAAGCAGGACTTTGTTGTTATTGTTTGCAAAAACAAAAAAAATATCCTTTGAGATATGAGTCTTTGACTTGCTTGCTTATAATTTGTACTCATTTAAGGTACCGGTAATTATGTCCCTGACTTGTGAAATTTCACCTTTCCAGTTTGTTTCCAGGGATTCATAGGGCTCTTACGAAGAGGGATGCCTTTATTTGACTTGGATTCAAATCCAGTGATTTACGCTGGAATCACAAGTGATTCCACAACACTCGTGCAAACTTGAAGAAAATCAATGTTAACAAGTAGATTCTGACATTTGTGTCAAAAGGAGTCATGCGGTAAAATTGTTAGCTATACTTGCATCATCAAAAAGCAGCTGCGTGCCGTGAGTTCCACTAGCAGTGCGCTGTTACCCATATAAGATTTTTCCGCATTTGTTTTGTTTTTCTAGCCCGTTTCCTGTTCTGTCATATGTATTCAGTCAGTGTTTTTGGTCCTCTCACGTCTCCTGTCTGAATGGAAGTTTGACTTTAGATTGGATATATCCTTTCCATTCTGGACCACTGGCCGTGCCACTGTGTTCAGTGATATGGAACAGAAACCCTCATTCCATTTACATCATGTCTCCTTTTATATCTTTAGGGATCCTTTATAGTTTTATCGACACCCAACAAATTTGTTCTGCGTATGCGTGAGGATCACGTTTTCCTCACATCTCTTCGGCAATGCACTTTGGCCTTGTAAAACGCTGTGCTGATTTACAGTCTGACATCTTGGCTGGCCGATGCACCCTTTTGGATTTTTAAGAACACCCCTGGGCACTTGCCTGTGCCGTCTCGTTAGCATGCTTTGCTAATCGATGCATTTTATCACCAGCGTCAGTGTATCTCAGGTGACCTTTGACACTCACTGTGTGATGAGATGGTCCTTTTACCTGATCCATAATCACCTGACGCCCTAGTAATTTATGTCGTAAATGCAGATCGCTTGGGAGGCATTCCTGCAGATAAATGCTGATTACTTGATGACTTTCCTCTCCACACCCAATACATACATTTATGGAATATTGTTTTATGTTTATGGGATGTGGAAATAAGGTTATGTGTATTTGCATGATGGATTTGAGTAACACGTTTTATTTTCATTCAATTTATTAGGGAGACCACTGGGCATCTGTTCTAAAATCATTTCACTCTGTTTTTCCTCTGCTAGTCTAACTGATATGCAGTAAACTGTTTGTTAATAATGTGGTGTAGTCATTTTAGCACATTCCCTTGAATGGATTCCCTGAGCTTATTAAGTGCAGAACAAAAAAATGATTGGTTCAGAGAGATCTCGTATAAGATGTCAGATCAACCAATCAGATGTTTTGGTCCCATCTCCTCTAGTTGTTTGGACCTGCCTCCTCCATAATCTGATTGGTTATCTCTTTTGTGTAAGTAAAACTCCCAGGAGCATTCCCTGGCATATGTAACAAGCACACCCCTGCTAAAAATACTGGTATTTACCAGGATGCTCCACTACCTTAGCTACCTCACGGAATCTTCCGGAAGCTCCTTCCCTGAGACTGACACAGGCCCCTGTGAGCCTCCACCTCAAAGAGCTCTCTCTTCTTTCTCTGACTTTTATGTAAGTCTGACTGCAGACAGACCCCCGACCAGGTCTGCCACCCACCCTGCATTGACGCAGGCAGGAAGTCGGATGAGTGACAGGAACACTGTGCAGGCTGTGGCACTCCAGATCACTAAAAAGTATACCGTGGCACGGCTTGGCCAGGTTTCACCTTGTGAGATGTCATGATAGTTCATACACTGTATCTACCAGTGTATGTGGCTCATTGAGTTAGGGCTCTATGCCTGTAATCCAAAGGTTACTGTTTTGAATCTTGTGCTCGGCAGCATAGCTGTCTTTATATCGCTATGCATATGTAATGAATTTCTGTGTACACAACTGGTAAATAAAGTTTCATCTAATGTGGTCCATTGATCTTTGTTTATATCAAAATAGCAATTTGGCTTCAGCTGTCGCAGTTGTGAAATGACGCGTTTTAATACCGTTTAGTGGCCCACCTCTGCTATAGTAGCTGACAAATTCAGTCATGATGCTAGTAATAATAATTTATTTTTATATTCAGTGCCCCATGACCCATGGTTAGAAGACCGATAGATGGATGGATTATGTTCAGTCCTGAACAGGAACCATGCTCAAGACCCAGACATAAAATGCAAATCATAATCACAGATCATGCAATGTATAACAGGCTTTTACATATATATACCAAATTAACGTTTCTGGTGGAAAGCCTGGAAAAGACATCATACCCCTAACTAAAGGCAGTGGTCAATCACATTTGAATTTTATTCTAATAAGAAGCAGCCTTCCTTGGTTCAGAAGTGGGACCCCCATGTGTCTTTATAAATTCCAGGCCTGGATCACCAGCATATTCCTATAAATGACAGGAAAAGGGCTGTAAGGTAGCTAAAGAATGTATAATGGGTGGATTTGCATTCAGTGTGGCATTTTTTGAATATTAAATGCATAAAAATATGCGCCACTGTTTTGGAATTTAAAAGAGTAATCCATCCATTCTGACATTTTCCAAACCATTTACCCAGGATCGGATTGTAGCACATGAAGGGTCACCTGTTACAGAAGCTGTTTAGCTTTCGATGATTAAAGCTTTGGCAGGCTACAATTTGATGCTTTTTCACATCTCGTTGATTGCGCAATAATGTATGCTTGTGATTATAACACTGCCATTTTTTTAATGACAATGCTACCAAATCAGAAGATGCTTTGAAGATCAAGCAAAAGGAAACGGTGAAAGAAGAGGATTCATGGAACTAACATTTTCCTGGCTTGTCTTCGCAGTACTTCAGCTGGCCTCAAGATGGCAATATGGGGGATTATGGGGGGGTGTGGAAAACTGGCATGGTTGTCATTTTCTTTGCACTGCATGGCATTCTTCAAGTTGGCAGGAATGACATTGTTTGCTTAAAATGTACAGTCATGGTCTTGAAATATACCCACTACTGTTTTGTAAATTAATCTATTTCACATTTAAGTTGAGGCTCATTATCCTACCCAGGGATGTGTCTAGGCGTTCATTACTCTATAACAGAATTTTGCATGATGCACATATTGTTTAGACAATATTATTATATTACTATATCGTTCCACTAGCAGGTGAATTACTGCCACCGTGGCTATTTGGCAATTCTTTAAATAAGCCTTTTAAAAGTAAATAAATAAAATAATGAAATGTGATTGCCCTTGCCTATATAACAGGCAACACGTTCCTTGACTGTTCACTTTCCTGTGCTTTCATCACTGACCTTTCAAACGTTGGGTTAATTGAAGTACATTTATTCTGAAGCTGGAATAGGAGTGCAGCTATGGTGGGGGGTGGGGGGGGGTGTTGGTGTATTTTGCTAATGCGAAACCCTGCTTCTACTTAAAGGCCGTTTCCCTTAATGTCCTCTAACACCACAGAAGCTGCTGCTCGGGGTGATGGGTCACCGCTGCACTTTTCCTCCCACCAGTCACAGCCAGCCTCTGTAAAAGCTTGCAGATTGCGCACCTTTACATTTACACAGAAGCAAATGGCCTCGCTAAATAAACACAGGCGTCTTCGTCTCGAGCCAGCCCACGTGCAGATCCCGCCTTCTGTCCTGACCCTGAGCTTTGGTTCACCTCGTCACTTCCAGACACTCATCCCCTGAGGCCAAGTGAAGGACACTTCACAGGAACTTGTGATATGTACTGGGGGGTTGGATAATGAATACCAAAGGTGCAATTCAAATACACGGATATTAATCAGACATTTAAGAATTTATGACAGTAATCAGACATTTAGTTACATGCTGATCCCATGTTCGTTCATAACCGTTAATCTACTTCATGCAGGAACTACATTAGTTCATGACTTGTTCTTCAGTAGTAACTGAGAGACAAGTTATTTGCACCCCCTCAAGTACGGTGTTACCACAATAGAGTAAAAAGTTCTTTGCTGTTTCGCTTTGACACCTGTGCCACACTGCCTTCCTCGCTTAAACATTTTGCTGATAGATTAAAAACAGCTTAAATCATTCTGACCTGAGACCTGACCCTCCGCCCCCAACTCCGAGTCACAGGTTCAAGCCCGGGAGCACTCCTGCACCTCTGAAGCTGGGGGCGGTTAAAAATACAGCAGGGCTGCTGCAACATCGATATGACAGCCTCTTCTCTCACTGGCTCTTATCCACTATCAGCTGCTCCAGGCCACACGTCTTTCTGCAAAGACAGACAGCGGGACTTTTGTCTCAGTGTAGTTTTCCATTAGACTGCCAGTTTCTTCCTCTTTTAATCCGTAAGTGGGGATGGAAACAAATCTGGTGTGTCTGGCAGTCTCGCTATGTATCGCTGTGTGAGGACGCCTGTAGATGTTTCAATTTAAGGCAAGTCAAGTAATTACTGATCTGAAGACCGAACTCAACATTCGACTGGTGATATTTTGATGAGCATCACCTTGAGTGTGTCACTAAATCATAGCGATCTCCTATTTGAATGGATGTGTCAGAATGCACCGGAACCATAGAACCTGCAAGTCTGTTCTTATGAGCCTTTAGCATCAAACAGGGAAAAAAATCTCCCGTGCAAAGAACCTGAGTACTCCACGTTTGCTGGGGGGGTGGCAAGTTGAAGTGGGGATGTCAGCGCAAGGTCTTCTTAGTGTACTTGGGGAAGGGAGAAAGGAGGGGGGGCCGGCTCCAGTGTTTTAACCCTGTCTCCCTGACCATCTGGGAAGCTGTCAGACAGGGTGTAATTAAAGGTTATGACAGCAAGGCACCCAGCAGGGGGGATTCCCCGCTGCAGCACCCTGCGCTAACGCAGCCTGACATCCGTTCAGAACAATAAAAGCCGGCCCTTTCCTTAGGAAACGTGTGCCAACACCGCTCCGAGTCCAGCCATTCGTCGCCAGCGCTAGGATGAGTGCAAAGCTAACCGGGACAGACTCGTGTAGCTTAAAATTTGCTAATTCCCCTCCACGAGACTTAATAGCATGTGAACGGGCAACATCCTTGGGCTATCCACATAGGTCACTCCTGAAAAACACAGGCTTCTGCCACCCATGTTTGATATCTTGTTTTCCAGGACCTCATGCGTCAAAGTTTGACGGTTATCTTGCATCATAACAGCTCAGCTACGTAACGCAGCCAGCCCACGCGCTATGTCCATCCAGGCACGGTTTCCCAATTTGGGCTTTTAGAAGAATGCTTTTTTTCTGTCATCTTCAGAGTAAATGACAGGATTTACTTAATTTTCATTGCCATAATATGCATATCAACAAAGCTTTATTAGCAGTAGTATTACATCCTGGTATTATAGATATTAGGCTGTCAGCTTTCCTATGGCAAAATAGCATTTAAGCCTCTATCATGAATATGTATGAACATGTATTTGTCATAGGTACCATGCTGTCAGACACGTTATGTTTATATGTATGATTTTTTCATCAGTATCAAGTGAGGCAGAAAATAGATAATGCAAAGAGGATTCAAGTCTAAGTGAATCATAATAGTGGCAAACAGGGACCCTGAAACATGTTTTTCGTGTGCAGGGCTTGCTGTTGGGACACCCAGATTCGTGATGAACATATCCAGATAACGGGCTCCTCGGGTACAACCGTCAAAAAACATGGCTGGTGCATAACTCCCCGCGCCTACACGACCGCTGTCGGAAATCCCGATGCTAATTGCAAACTTACATGAATAATTATTACGAAGGTATAAACCTGTTCCAGAAAGTTCCCCTTCCATAAAATTCTGGTAATTAATGTCGCCCGCGTCTCTGATGGAATGAAAATAAACTAGCGACAGAAACTCCGAAAGAACGCAGCGCGCCTTTTTAGCATTACGCTTCCACAAGCAAACCGCTCAAATACAGCAGATTAAAGCGGGTCTCCGGCGCGGCTCTGCTAGCGGTTACCGTCGGGGGGGATGGGGGGCGAGCTGCCAAATGCGGATTATAGCCTTACCGCTAGCCCTGCAGGACAACGGGGCTGGGCGGCGCGCGCACTCGCCAGCAGTCGCAGTTGGCTTGGAAGGAATTTCAGCACCTCCCTCGAAACACTTTTTAAATCTGTCACGTAAGAAAAGCAAATGCCCTGAATATTGCGCAGCCCCCGCACCCACCCCGTACGTGAGCCCCATCCCCAGCCCTATACGACTTTCGGCTGGCCCGGTACTGACGGTTTAATCAGCTGGCTGGGCGCGGGAGCTCGAACGCGCCTTTAGGAGACAGCTGGCGCGCGCACATCCCGCCATAAGCGTCTGCTCCCACAGGTGCTCGGAACGTTAACAAGCCTCGCTCATTATTTCTTTAAAACTAAATATTAACTATTGCAGATACGCAGATTAATTCAACATCGCAACCTGGGTGCGTATATATCATTTATATCTGACGGCGCTTTAATACTTTAATGCTGTTAACTAAATAACACGCCTTGTTGTGTTCGCTGTCCCGAGTCTGTGGAAACAGCTGGCTAAGCGCGAAAAAAGCGCGGGAGCGCGCTCCCGTAGCCAACCGTGCCCGCGCTGAGTAGGGCGTAGCTCACTCTCAGGAAAAGAAAAACATTTTTATGTAAATGTGAAACCTTTTCGTCAAATGAAAGTCATTTATGCCTGTCAGGCACTTCATTACACATTCCTAAATTAACAGAATTCCTGCTTTTCATCACTATTTAGGAATGAAAGGGGATTTGCAGCAAACCTGAATGGCATTATAATTACTACTGTATTAAAGGTCCAGCAAATAATACATAGGTAATAATCAATCTAAAGTAATCCCAAGGACTGGCTTATAAACACCAATTGCAAATGTCATTTTAGGTACAGGCAGATCTCAAGTGACGTAAGTAATCCGTTCCACAGACCCTTACGTAAGTCAGAATTTGCATATGTCAGATTTACCTTCCCATACCAATCAAGTGACATTATAGCAAAAAACATGTCAGCCAAAAATACACTAATAATACATACTAAAGTACACATGTTAAATTTACAAAAAGTGTTAATTTGCTTACAGGCATATGCTGCATTTTGCTTTAGTGTTTTCATGAACCAAGGGCGTAACTTTGGGTTGAACATTGAGAGAGTCTCCATCCATTTAGAGGGGCCATAAATTTTGTGAATCTCAGATATTTCATGCAAGTCAGTTATGTTAGAATTCGAGAGATGTCTGTATAGGCATTTCTATGGGTTGTTTCCAGAGGGGGTTTAATGTGATTTGAGGTCAAAGTTCAGATCAACTCTTCCAGCTCCATTAGACTGCACACCATAAATGCATGGCTCACATCAACGAGGCATAGGACTGTCGTGGAACACTTTCATCATTCAGGTCACACATCTGGTTTAGAGGCAGCGCTGGAGCGAAGCATTTGTAGTTAACAGGCTGCTCTGCAATCAGAAGGTTGGGGCTAGATGATCAGGGTGAACTATGACCTGAGGAACAGAAACAAAAGCAGAAGATACCCCACACTGCTATTAATCCTGGTTCTCTCCCACACTGATTTTCTCTAGTATTCTAGTTCGCTAATATTACCAGAGCAAGGATACACAGCAAAAATGTGCTTTGTAGAGTGAGCTGTCGATGACCATGACCTAATTTTGATAATGGATGGATAAATATTGCTTTGTCGCTAACGTAAAAGATGCCCGACATCACTTTAAAGCCATGTCTGTAGCTGTTTCTGAAAGTTCCTGACCGGCATGAGAAAAGGGAATTAGTCAATGTCTAAGTGCTGGACTGCCTACATGAAGACTGGCCTCTGTATTTTTCAGTGTGGAGATTTGAACTTGTTGGGTCAGTAGGTTTTAAAAAGGCCGGAGTGCGCAAACATTCACCTATGTAACTTTCCACTTTAACCCAAGAAGAGCACTTACCAAGAACAGATACAGTTCTGTTTTGGGTCGCTTAGAGCTAATTTCAGTTTGTTTACTCGTCTTCGTTTTGTTCAGACTGAGCTCTCTTTTCGCTATCTACTGAGACCCTCGGCGGAAAAACTGAACATGTCATATAGCTCCATCTATTAAGTAGAGAGGGTCCTGCATTGAATCTCGAATTGACTAGCTGCCATGTGTTATTGATTGCTCCCCCTGCCTGCGACCGCCTCTTGGGTTATAGCCACATGCCAGCATAAATACGCCTTTACACGCCGCTACAGCTGGTGGCCCCAAGTGCTGCAGCTCTCCAGTCGAGAGTGGAGATCGTCTGCACTCAGGATGGAGGCACGGAAAGGAGGCGAGCCCTCTCTTTTTAGAGCTAGTGTATTTTTATGAATAACACGCTCTGGGTGCGGTTAGCTATAAATATATCGTGCCTGCAAGCACAGGCAGGGCAAAGTTAAAATCAGGAGGTTAAAAAGTTGTTTCAAAAATATATAGACTCATATTGCTTCCAGTTTTAGTACCGCTGAGACGTTTATAGAACAGAATTGCTAGCTGATGCAATACTATGTCAGGAAAATGTGAAATATTCCCATCCCAGTCAACAAAGTCAGATTCTGGTCTCCACCTTGTTGCTGTACTTGAATTCTCCTTCAGGTCTAAAACATCCAGTTTAATGAGGCAAACATCAGGAAGCTTCTCTGTGCGTTTGTCTCTGATGAATTCGCATCAGCTGATACATCCTCAGATTGGCAGGCCGCTCATAAACCAGGCCGCCGCCATTTATTACAGAGGGGGTTTAGATGCTGAAGATCTGTGACGCCTAACTCATGGAACGTGACAGCGCACGGATAATCAAGGGCTTTTGTCGGGGGTGTGTCTGTGTGTGTTATTTTAGAATAAGGAGTGGGGGGGGATTGTGTCTCGTTCAGTTGTCACCGTCTGGTAGGTTCAAATTTAGTCAGAGTAACTGCTTCACCTGAATTGCCCCGAACAAACCTCTGCCTGTAACTTGAGGGCAGTAGGGTGTATACGCCTAGCTCACCCTGGGAAAAGGACATTGGCTGAGGAAATAACTTGTGTAATGTTATCAATGGGCACTCGGATGTGTGGCATGGTTGAATTTGAAATGGTGTTTTTGTGGTCTGGCTTATTTGTAAGATCCTTTTTGGAGCGGCTTGGATCATCGCCGTGGACACCCTGCCAGGAATGGGAGGCCAACTGAGGTAAGCGGGTGACATCCAATAACTCAACTGAAGCAACACTTTGAAATCACTTCACTCACATCTCTGTAGGAGGTACTGCAACAATTTGTGCAAACGAGGTCCTGTATGTCAAGCGTCAAACTTTTTTTTCCCTATAGCTTCCGAGGACTGTCTTATCGAACAAGAAAACCCATAGACAAATTGGTGTCCCTAAAGGTTGCAAATGTGTGACGTGCTACTCTTTGGACACAAGCATCTGGTAAATAAAGCCCGTACTATGAAGAAAAACAAAAAAGACATAAAACATTACAGATTAATGGGGAGGCTATGCTTTTGCAAAAAAAAATAAAACAGTTCACTACAGAAAAGTATTTGTAAAAGTATCAGTAGTAAGAGAACAGTATATGTTTATGTTACAGAAGAACAGCATTTTCTAAATTCACACTCTAACCTCAGGAGAGTTTTAAAAAACGAGACACCCACCCATAGCACTCAGTCACGAAAAACATGCTTGACTGTCAGAAAGCACGCGTGCCATTTCCGCCGCGCTCGGTCGCTTCTGTGCAGGCACCCCCACGCGTCTGTCGTCTGTGGCGTAGCCTTGTTTGGCCACCACCGCAGGAGAAGCTCTCCTAACCCCCAAACTGCAGCCTGTGAGCCAGCGGCTGGCGGACATTGCTGTCGGGGTCCCGTGAGAGACACACGGAGGTGGGGAGCGGAGAGCCTGGTGACCTCATACCCTATAAAGGTTACCGCCTTCCCACAGACACCAGGCTGGGCCTTCGCTGTCATGAGAACGTGATGAGAACTGCAGGCCTGGTGTCGATTTTAGGTGCAACTGACAAGTCAAGGTCAATGAAAATCAAGTTTTCAGAAATCCATTTTTGTTTTTGTTCCATACCATAATAGAATTCAGTATTAATAATTGTATTTACATTTGTTTTATTATATTTAGCTGATGTTTTCTCCAAGGTGAGATTTTGACCAGAGTTAATGAAATGACACATTACAAACACATGACTGTCAAAGAGTCAATTAGGCATAAGCTCAGCTTCCAGTGAACACCGGGGAATGTATGTCATCAGTACTGGACATCTTCCAAACAAAGCAAGAAGCTATCCATCCCCACTTGTCCTATGCACGAATGCAGGGGTCCAGAGCCTATCCTGGAAGCTACAGGCATACAGCAGGGAGTAACTAAGTACAGTATGCCAACCCATTACAGGTCTCACACAGGCACTTTGGCAACTCCAGTATACCAGAGATAGTCCCATGAGAACATGTAGCAAATATGCCAATTCCACACACATAGAGCAGGGCAGAGCCCTGGTCCTAGACAAGTGAGGCAACAGTACTAACCAATATACTACCATGCTACTACTACCACTACTACCTCTATTTGTGTGGAATTGGCATATTTGCCACATGTTATCATGGGACTACCTCTGGTATACTGAAATTGCCAAAGTGCCTGTGTGTGACCTGTAATGGGTTGGGTAGTACCAAGAACCACAAATCACAAAATCTACATAAGCTGTTGTGTTCTATAAACTCAGGAGTAATTCTTTACTGTCAGTACCTTGAAGTGTGCCTGCATGCAATTTAGCATTCTGATAACTATATGTGTGTGTAAGAGGGGGGAGGTGTCATGTCATCCAACAGGTCCCCCCTGCCCCTGATATCTACTCCTGCGCTAGAAACACAGTGAGTCTGCACCCTGAGAGACTGAGGGTTTGAGATTAAAAGGCTGGGGAGTGTCAGTCTCATCTGATACCAGCTTTATACACTGACTCAACACACCGGGGGGGGCAGGGTACAATCTCCTGGTATAAAGTGCTGTGCATGGTCCTGACCAACATGTGACATGTGCAGTTCTCATCCCAGCAGCGCCCTCCTTGTCTATATTTAAGTGGGAGGCACCTCCCGTCTAGGATAATGAGCCGGTATGGTCACGAGAGGAGGCCGCAGAGACTCTGAAAAGGGCTAATTATTGTCGCATGTCTGGCAGTTGGCTGTAGTGATAGATGGTGTTGAAATTGCCTGTGTACACAAGGAGCTGGCCAGTAGGGGGCAGTAGCCGGGGGAAGTACAAAAAAAAAAACACATATTCTGGTCTTAGGGAAATGATGGGCTGGAATGGGGATGTGAGGAGGATTAATCTGAGCTGGAAGGTGACAGGCAATGGTGAATTTATCACTCTTTTCACGTTTCTGGACTCTTACGCGGAGCAGTAACTCGTGGAGATGGCTGTAACTAGTGGCCAAGGAAATAGACAGCCAGGTAGTTAAAGAGCGTAATAAGGGCCTGATGAATCATACCCTGCACCAACTCCAATGGATGGATGGGTCTACAAATGGTGACAACACAAAGAGGCCCTTCAGGAGTAGGTTCTTACAGTAAAAAGATTCCGGGTGGTTCCGTAATGGTGTGTGCCCCCTCCCCACCCACCTCAGATCCATGAGAGAATGGGATGAATGCGCTGGGCCTGTTCCGAGTGATTATCCACATCCCACTGAGCGGCATCCTTTTGTGCCGGATCCGGATAACTCTTCAGTCGTGGGGCTTGTGCGTTCACAGAGTCATTCGAGGGCCACAAAAATCAAATTATCCATCTGCCGCGGCCTCCCAGCTCCGCCGGACCTCAAAGCGACAGTGTTCGTCCCGTTGTCTGTGCAGGCGCATTCATCAGTGGATTACGGCTCCATAAAACCACTGTAGAGAGTGACTCAAAGAAAGAATATTTGTCCAAACCTTCCATGGCTCCATATCCTTGGACATCAGCGGCTCTCAGACTCCCCGTCGAGGTTCCAGAAAGCTACATCAGCTGATAGGGTACTGATTACACTCACCTTAAAACGCATCTCAATCATCAAGGATGTAGCTACTTTAGCTATGTTTATATTACATAATACTTACTCATTGTTGCATTCCTTGTAAATGTTGCTGTGGTCTGGCAGAAGTCTAAGATGATAGAAGATGATATGAACTTTATTCAACATATAATGCAAAACGAGACAAAGTGCCAAGATGGTACACTTAGTGCAGACAGATTTTTCAAAAAGTACACAAACAGAAAAGAGATAATAAAGAAATAAACAAACCAATGAAATTAACTTATTATTTCGTGTGTATATGACAAATTTGAACTTTGAAATGTAAAGAAATTAAATTAGCAAAATGAATATTCCATTACTGGGTTCTGTCACTGGGGTCCTGCTTATATCTCCTTAACTTGTGACCCTTTGTGTTTTAATACATCTCCTTAAATTAATTGTGCATCACATTAATGATGATTACAATTTGCACTGGAGTTCTGGAGGTGGGATGTGAGAGGAACAACATCAGGTCTCCAAAGCTGTTTGGGCCATTTCGGAAGGTTTCACCTTCTCACTGTGTGGTGTGCAGGCCTGACCTGATGGGTTTACTGCACAAGTAATGGGAGAAACGTCCTGTAAACATGCAAACCAGGAAGCTCAGGAAATCGGAGCAGTTTCCCCGAACGTGGCCGAGAGGGGAATGAGTATACTCATCCTGAAACTGACACAGGATGTGCTAATGAGGCTTGTCGGTAGCCCAGCACCGGTACCAGACGCCGGAAAGTAATGGAAAGGGCCGGGAGGTCATGAGTTCAAACGCAGGGGGAACGTGATGTTCAGCACTCCAATGAGGCGCCCTTATACGGCCTATACCTATCCATGAAAATATTTATGCAAGTTATAAGCTGTACCCAGCCAGATAGACATACAGATTGATGGACTGATTCATTGATTAATTCGATGATACGTTATTAATCCAGAACAAAATTGAAGTTTTACAGTAGCACAGCACACATTTAGATGGCAAAATAAAAAATGAAAATAAAAATGTTTAATTTTACATCAGTATGTTACACCTATAAACTTGGCTGTATCAGTGTTAGCTAATTAAGCAAATGTTTCAAAAATGAGTGACTGTATGGGCCCATTGAAAAAATATTTCCATAGAGAACAATAAGCATCCGGAAATACTAAACTTTGTTATCGTTTATTTGTGTCCCCAACCCAATAACCCCAAAAGGAAGAAATGGGGAAATAAAATGAAAACTGCTGAATGCAAGAAGTTAATAATTCTTTAGAAATATGCAAATGTGTGTACAGGCACACCAAATCCCAAAGAAATTTGTCCTGTATATTTGGAGGCTATCAGAGAAGTACGTGCTGCGGCTTTAGGGGATCGGGATCAAAACACTTACCGTTTGGAGTAAACATTGCATATTTCACTGTTAGGCTGCATAAATATTGAGCAGAATGAATTTGTTTTGCCTAATCACAAGAGATGGGCTTGTGACAGGCAGAAGGACGTGGGGACTTTCACTATGACCACCCAGTCACGTGGTGAACACTAACAGAACGGCCGGAAGGTTGTAAGCCAAAGGTGAGCAGAACTGTGATAGTACCCAGATAGTGAATAAAACATCATTCATTTATTGTAGCTGTCTATGCTTTAATGTGATTGACAATCTAGGTACTTTACATCCTGGGAAGATAGACAGTTTTGGTTGATTACTTCTGAATTTAGCCTTATAGTGAAAAAAAAGTAATTTAACGGTTGTTTTGTGCATGACCAATCATTAATGAGAGGCTTTTAAAGTATCTGAATTTCATTTTATTCGCTGGGGAATACTTGTGTGGATTTCAACATAATACCAAAGCACTGACTTCTAAAGTGAAAAGCATAAGGAATTTTAAAAATTTGATGTTTTGCCAAAATGAACACAGACTGTAATGCAACTACATATAATTTGTCACACGTTAGGTAGTTTCAGTCATTATGGATTAAAAAATTATTATATAGACCATGTCTGGCGGTGTTAATCTTTGCTGATGTTTTGAATTATGATTATATTCATGGTAAATTTATCAGTTATTGGTAATTTTGAAATTTTAAAGAGTCTACTTGCTGTACGTTGTGCTTGACTACACAAATCACCTTTTTTTCATGCAGACCTGCCTTCAGGTTCAACCAGTGCTAATAGCCCATCGGAAGCAGTCTACTTACTGTGATTAACAAAGTCCCGTTCGCATGTGGTCCAGCAGATAAGGCAGGCCTTCCGTATTGTCTGGTGCGTTATTCCCGACTGGACCTCAGGCTCAGTGGGGGCGCATTCTGAATTCCAGCAGTCAAAAATGCAGCAGTGGCATTACCTCAAAGGTCACTGGACCATGTCACAGCTTGGCTTGAGGGTTGTGGTGTTCTGTAGGGGGCGCTCAGGTGCCCAGACAGAGCCTACTCAAGACAAGACAATGAGCAACACACTGACAGTATCCTTGCATGAATCAAGCATATTTGATCGCCCCCCAGAAGCTATGTTTAGAAGCTATGTTTAGATGTGCATTAAGCATCGCATGGGAGGAACTGAACAGTGTCACAACGACCCAGCTGTGACTGGATAAGTAAGCAGATGGTGCATTCCGTTGGGGTGGTACCATCCAGGTAGATTTCATATATACACCTTCCTGACTCTGGAGGAACACGTGAACAGGTGAGAACAGGCTTCCTTCATTTCGTCTGTATAATGCCACACCAAAAATTCAGCTAGACACCATGTAAACACAAACTGTAATACCCTGATCTGGAACCAATGTCTAATTTTAAATGCCTGTTATTTAATACACTCACACATGAATTCACAAGTAAAATCCAAGATCAGGAACAATTGTCTAGGTTGCCATGTATCACCGTCTGTCTTGCCGTCTTTGACAGAACATATGCATGACTGTATGTGTCAATCATGTCCAGACTTCTGGGTGAAACGTATATAATTTGTGCATCTCAAGCTTTGCGTGCTAATTCCTCCTTTGTTAGATATCTAATTACTTGTGTTATTCTCATATAAATCCAGATGGTCATTAAGTGCTATTTACACTTATTTATACAATGTGAATATAATATATATATTGAAATATTGGTGTCCTGGATTTGATGTTGATATGCTGATCATGGCGGATGCCACATCTCAGGTGACGACTTAAATTGGAGGGGGTGGGGGGTAGGGGGGCGGAGTCACCTCGTCAAAAGGTCATGGGGGGAGGGGGGGGCAGTAAACACTGAGTCACCACCTTTAGCCTTCAATGTTCCCAAAGTGAAGACCAGGAAAAGTAGAGAATGTGAGTAGACGCATCCTCCTCAAACACCACCCTCAAACACTACCAAGCGTGTCAGATGCTGTCTGGGCTGTGGTCCTGCCACCATGCCACCCCCCACATTCATAAGGGAACTGCTCAGACGCAAATGTGTTTTTTTAATCGCCACAGCACCTATGATGAATATACAACAATAAAACCAGTCCACTTCTAGCACCCCTTTTCTGTTTTTTAGCAAGCTAGCTGATCGATAAAAATATATCTTATACTGTCTCCTGCCAGGTCAGCATATTTCTTTTTTTTATGTATTCCTCGCCTGTATCTCAGTTCACAGGCTGGATTTCGCAGACGCCCCGAGTAAATATGTCAGGCCGCAATTTGCCGCCCGTACATCAGCCATGCTGTGTGGGAGTCACAATATGGCACATGCTACATTTACGGCGCGGGCAGACAGGGAGACGGCCGCGGTGCGCGTCTGTCTGCTTTTCGTCACACATCGCCCCAATAAAGGCACGCTTCGATGCCATGTGTTCATTCCTGAAAGTTGCCTCCCCCCACCCAACCCAACCCCCCTCCCCCACTGGCCGCCTAGCCAACAACATAAAGCAGTGAGGCGCGAACTTAGTCACTCCTGAAGAGGAGCCGTCTTATTGGATCACGACCAGCTATTACCGGACGTAACGGATAGCAACAGATGCGGCCGAATAACTTGAGCCGAAACTGGAACGCGAGGCTTGTGGGGGGGGGGGGGGGTGAGCGATAACAAGTGGAGAGAAGGCTCCGGGCCACATCTCACGCCACCAACGGACAAAGACTCTCTTTCCAGACAGGGATTTTTCACGACAGGAAGTGCCCTCAAACACCTCTTTGGAGCGGACGTGGTTCTCTGTGTTTTTCTTAACACGCACCGACCCAGCCTGGCGGTCAGGCTCCCGACGGACAGCTGGGGTGCCCGGCCCTGGGAGACAAAGACACCCTCCTCCCCTCCCCTTGACACTGAGCCTCCAGGTCCTGTTTCTCCAGAAGATTCTATATGAGCACGACGGCAGGGCCTCGATTTTAACAAGCACCAGAGGGAGAAGGCGGTCTTACCGCTGTCAGAGACCACAGCGCATTGCCCTCCCATCTGCACGCGGACGGGGGGGGAGGGAGCTCCATACAAACAATGAAATGGGGGGGGGGGTTTCTTTGACAGATCGTGCCAGAGTTGAAGGGGGCAGTTGTCCTTTTTGAGATTGTTGGCTGTGGGGTAGGTGATGTCAACCTCTAGCAGGTAATTCTGTCTGAGAACCCATCCCTGAGGTGCTGTTTCACCCCCCCCCCAGCTCAACATTGCCTCAGTCTCTGGGGCGGCTGTTCTAAAAATGGACACTATCTTTGGGGGAGTAATTATAAAAAAGATATAATAATTACATACAGGACAAATAGACATTTAACAAGCTCTGATTATACACACTATCCTTATTCCCAAGCTCTCACATTTTATCATATGGCTGGCAGGATGCCCTTAAACACAATTTGTCAAAAGGAAAATTATTATGTTTTATTATATTTAAAGTGAATACTGACAAACTCCCAATCCCAATTATCCTATTTTTTGTCCAGTTTTGACCTTTGCTGTTTCCAGTTCTGTACGTTACTTGTTTCTTCGGTGAGTAACTAATTGCTCCAAAGGCTGGTTGCCTCCCACAACCGTCTCTGCCGAGCCAAAGGATTTCTCTACCCACTCCAGGCTTGCTGCGCTGGAGGGGCGAATGTATGGCAGGCCTGTCTGAGCCGCGAGGCTAAATGACATGCTCCACTATACAGCTTTATCTAGTATAAATGGAGGACTGCAATGCTAAGCTAATGCTAAGCACTTTAGCCAGATCTGCTGTGACACAAGTTTACGAGACGTAAATCAGTTTGTATCCGATTGCTAAATGAGGGAAAGTAAACTATGAATCTTGGTCTGGGTTGTATGCAGTTTCATTGCTGAAGTGTTGATGTCTTGTTTAGTTTTTTTGCAGAGTAACACCCCTGACTACTCCAATCCACAGAGCAGTTCGCTTGATGCTCTGCTAGCCCAGAAGTGCCAGTTTTGGAAGTGCTAGTTGTCACTAAATCCACTTCATTGCCATAAAACAATGGAATGTAAGAGAATAAACTAAACACTAAAAAAAAAAAAACGTGATCTACAAAGCATTTTGAAATTGTTAAATATGGTTGATTAGCATTGATTAGACAATGTTTAAGGTTTGAGTGATCTTTTTTAAATTTTTTTTTTTTTTTGCATGAGGCCTATTTTTATTATGTAACTTCTCCATAAAGTGAGGTGTTATGGGAATGCGTCTAGTGCATTATAGCAATAATGCGTGTGCATGCAACAGGAATCTCTACTTAGCTACCATTCTGAAATACCTACTAATAATACTGATGTGTAGTGCGGCAGTAATAGCACTACAGTAGCTATGAGAGTGACGTCTTCAGTTTAGGTTTGGAGCGAATCACATTTGGGTCATCAGTTTTCTGCATTACAGCCAGCTGCCGAAAAGTAATTGGATCATTATGAATGAAGGCCTCGGACTCGGCATTTCGACACGGACAAACACGGGTGCCAGGAAACATTGGAGCTCCCGACGTGTTAAACAATGACTGACAGATGCTGTGATATCTCCCCCCAGATGTGCGGCTGAGCGTAATTGCCCGCGTTGCCGACATCATTCTGAGTTGTCAGTGTTTATTAGGCAAGGACAGATGGATGATTTAACTCCGTCACCATCAGGAATTAAGTATTCTGCTAAATAATATGGCGGGAGAGATGTCCCAGAGTGTGAGATGAGGTGGATTCGTCTCCCTACCAATCAATCATTACCAGTGCTAATGTTCCGCAGAATCTCACTGTAATCTCTTTTTAAAATCACATCTTTCTAGACACTCATAATACAAATTGTTAATCACATTATATTATCCATAATTATCCTCTGTTCTGCTCTGTTATATTCACATTGTTCTGAAATATGTCACAGATGCAGATTGACTAACAGTCAAGGTGTTTTCAAAAATCCACTGCAAGGTTTCCTATAACGATATAATAATAAATATGTTGAAAAATTACATCCAGATAATACACATTATTTATAGCTGTACCAACAATAATAAAGAACTGTAATCTGTTTTATGTATATATTGGAATTACAGCTCAGTGAGTAACACCACAGTGGGTATGCCATTCATACCCACCCCCACCTTGTGTACGTGGAGTTTGCATGTTCCCCGCGTGTTTCCCCTCTGTGCTCCAGTTTCCAACCACAGTCCAAAACATGCTGATTGACATTAGGCGCGGATTAGATGTTTCTAAGGCTCCACGCAAAAAACTTCAGGGCCCTATCACAAATGAAATAAATAGCTAGCGAGTACAGTAGAGCTAGCTGGTTAGCAGAACATGGTGCTTCAGCATCTCCTAAATAACTAACAAGTTTATTTACTATTTAGGGTAGTGACTTGTTGTGACCAACAGGGGCCACAAACCTCAGGGACCCCACGGAAAAGCTTGGTTTGAATTGTGCTAAACACTGCTGCTAACTGACATCTCTAAATTGCCCATAGTGTGTGAGTATGTGAAGTTTAATGTATGGGCACCCTGTCCAGGGTGTCGCCTGCCTCGTTCCCTGTGTTTCCTAGGGTGGCCCTGTACAGGATAAACGGTTAGTGGAGGGATGGGTGGATGGAATTATATTGAGCAAAAAACAGAATGTGAAATAGGCAGGTGAAATAGATGCAGTACAAAATGAAATCTACATGAGAGTAATGTAAGAGAACAAAGCATGACTCGTCTGCCGCAGCTGCGTGTCGACATGTTAGGTCATCGTGGGTGTTTTATGTCGGAAACCCCTTCCGACATCGAGCTTTTACTGCTAGCCGGGGTGCACTGTCAATCATCAGGGTTAGGCCCTTTTTCAAATAAGTTACAGTGCATGATTGGATTTTATTTTAGATTGCATTAGTCTTAATGGCAAAAGCGAGTGTTATATTGATTTCCTGACACAGTGGCTGTGAGCGCCAAGTTATATCAGAATAAGTGCTGAACAAGACAGGAAGTCACAGCAGAGGGGCCCTGCGTACCACAGAGGCCGGCATTAATGGCGGGGGGGGGGGGGGGGACTTCCTGTCATAGATATAGATATGCCAAAAAAGGGGGGGTTTACCTGTCCTTATTAGTATCACGATTAGCATCACGATTTGCCTGTGCTTTTGGGTCGCTGGCTGATGGGTGGCCCATTGGTTTGAAAACAGATGCTTCATAATTGTTTTGGGAGGGTGGGGGCTGGCTGCCATTACCATTGCTGCGACGTGAGTGTGACAATGCACCATTCTGCCAGCGTGTCAGCCAGAGGCAACTGCCAGTGCCATTTTGACCAATTGCCGGGGACCTGTCAAATTATCAGTGTTTCTAAAGAAAGGCACATTATCGGTGGCGTCGTCACACGCACCCGAGCAGAGGTGGGAGGCCCCAGTCAAAAAGTCACTCCGGGGCCCCCTTAGTGTAGGGACTATTTGTCACCAGTAGAAGCCTCCCAAACCTCAGGGGCCCCACATATATTTGTGGTTTGAGTTGGGGTAAACACCGCTTCTGTGCCCGGGAGCCCATCTGTGGGTGATGTGAAGCAAAAAAGCCCTGGTGATTGATTTAATTAAACAGAATAATGGTTTAAAAAAAATCAGTGCCCTGCAAAACCCGAAAACTGTTTATTAAACAGTAGCAGTGTGTCCGTATATTAATTTCAGCCATGAATCAAAGACACTAAAGGAATTATCCATTACAGTGTGCTGCGAAAATAGCCTAGATTCTAGATAAAGATTGATGCCCATGTTCAGCCGAATCAAGTGGAGTGTCTCTCCACCATCACCCTATAAAGAGACTGCTTGAGATGGTGTGTTGTGTACTGGTTATGGAAGTGGGCTTACAGTGAAAAAGTAACGTTTACGTGTCAGGGACTGCACTCCCCGGAGGGAAAAGGCTGCTGCCTGGATATTATTAGTATTCATAGGTTATGCCGTAAAGCGGTTAGTCGCTTAAGCTGCTCTGGATTAGCTAGCTGATCAGCGGCATGGTAAACCGTGACGTATCCCTTAGAGGTTTTTTCTTCTTTTTCCACTCTTTATCCAGAAAATGTAAAGTGTTGGTGTTGGCTTGTGGGGGGTGGGGGGCATTGCAGCCATGCGGACAGTCCTGTCTGCCCTTGGTCCCACCTGGGAGCCCATGTCCGTACGTGAGTGGACACGACTAGGTCCCGGTCCGGCGTGTCTGTCATTCCAGAGACACGGGGTCCAGTCCCTTATGGCAGGAGGAGTGTCAGGTGCTACCCTGGGGCCGACGGGGGTAGGATGGCCTTTGAACCTGTCTGAAATCAGTCTGATCACAAAGTTCCTGTCAAGTCCATCAACAAAGGAACACATTGATTTTTTTTTTAGCTACTTTGAAACAAGTCACATGCTTATATTGATCAAAACAAAGCATGTATCTTATTGGCTGAGTTAACAAAAACTTTGATGGTAATAAATAATAAATAATAATATAAATAATATAATAAATAAAAATTATATAGAACTGCCATTTGACGGGAGCCTTGATGATATATAATGTTATTTTAAAGAATAAAAAAAGAAAGCCAATTCTGTCTATTGATTCTGAAGTTTCCTAAATTTAGCAAACACGTACACTTTAAGTGGGAACATATTGCGTCATGGCTAACAAGAATCAAAGCGTGAGATAATTGTTCAGTTTTCCTCCTTGTCCCTCCTTTTGTGGCGTGAACAGTATCGCATGCTAACCATATTCAGTACAATGAGCGTTCTGTCCCCCCGCTGTGGTAACGCCAAGGTCATAAATCAAAATTTGCACTCTTTACGATCCAAAAGCGGTGCTGCCATCAGACAAAGATTGCTTTTAAGGTCGTTCCCGGTTGACTAAGCTGAGCATTGGGGGTCATGAACTAAGTGGTCCCGAATGATCACAAGGATAGCATGGGTGTGTGGCAAAGCAGCATTGTGAATTCCAGGAAGCATCGTGTGTGTTGTCAGTGTCCGACTTTATTAACGAATGCTGCATAACCTTTCACATTCGACACAGGCCGCAGAAAGGCTGATTATTTGAATCGGGGGAATGTGGCACTACCCTAGCTATCGCGGACAAACATTAGCTCAAACACACGCACCCGCAAGAGTGGCTAGCAATCTTTCAGAGCGAAGACGGTGTTTATTACTCTGGCCGACGGTCTCCTGGTCGTGCGATATGTGGACATCTGATATCTATTCAAAAGCGTGGAATTAGAGAAGTTAGATTTACATTAAACCAAACTTCCATTAGAGAAAAAAACTCAGAAAAAGCCGCTTTGGTTTTCGCTGGGGGACCAGGGGGTGGGGGATGCGGTTGAGGTTTACGTCACAAAGGGAGTCATACTCTGATTAGAAACATTATGGGATGAAAAGTTTCCAAGCATATGGACAATAAAAGAAGCTGCTGTCCCACATGTTTCAGCAGCGTTCTGTACACACCTCCCAGTGCACAGTTCATTACCATCTCTAACGCACTTTGCAGTGTAGCACATGGGAAGTCTCCACGACACACTGCTCTGTCGTACCCTCTCACAGACAGTGTTCGGGAAAGTGGTCCTCCTTAACTTTGTCGGCCGGTCTTTAAAACAAATTACCTCTGCAGATTTGATCTATCAGAGAAACCATGTCACAGCAATGTAAGCCTCTGTTCGAAATGTATTTTTCCACTAATCTGAGTAGTCTGGATTATAATCTAAAAAGCCCGGAGTGTTTATTTTATTCCAAGCATTGTTGTTCATGCTCCCATGAATAGCAGCTTTTTTACAATGGATAATTTTGTTCAAAGTGATTTAACAACACGCCATTTTCTCCTTTTCACAGGCGGATATTTTACTGGGAATGTACCTTGTCCTGGGACACGCTGATCGGCTCTGTTTTTTCAAAAGGCGTTACAGTCTTTTGGCTGGTAGCTACAGCTACAGTAACTGCGGCATGCTGGTTTTGTTTTGTGTGTGTGTATATTTGTCATTAGGATGAAGGGAAGCGGTCCAATCCCAGTCTCCCTGTCTCCCTCGGAAACACAGGCCCCTTTGGCCCCGCCTCCTCCCCTTATCTCACTCTGTGATTGGCTTCCCCCGGTGGTTACAGCTCCAGGACTCCATCCCTTGATAAATGCAGAGAGGAGCCCAGGGCCCACAGGGTTATAGTGCTTTTCATCACAGCTCACCCCCCACCCCCCAGTCCATTTTGTGTTTTTTGGCCAGATCGGTGGCGTGTGACTAACATCGGGATGCAGACTGAGGCACCCTGAGTCCTTTGATCAGGATTCTGCGTAACGGTTAAGGAATAAAGGGGAGAGAAAGGAGGCTAAGAGGAAATAATTGTGCTTGTTACAGCTTTTCATGCTTCATCAGATCGGAGACGACTGGCTAATGGCTCTGATATTCAAGGCACGTATAAAATTAAGGATTAGTTATTCCAAAAAAGCCTGGAGCAAGGCTATGACTGGCTCCTCTGACAGAGACACTCAGTCTTTCAGATATCCCTCCTCGATAGCTGACATCAAGATCAAAATCTTAATGACATATTTCTCTGCTTTCATAGTAAATATGTCTCCCATATGATGAGCTGCAGGAAATTATAAGGCAGATGATTGTCTGCAGATATGCAGAGAGAAATTTCACGTCTTTTTCAAGTCGTTTCTTTGTTCAAAAAATTCTTTTTCGACACATCTACAAAGAATTGGAGCCTTTAAATATTATGCTCAAATTAAAGCCACTGTTAAATCCCTGTTTCTTCCCTGGAGATGAGGGATACAGATTACAGATTTTTATTTTCTTTATTTTGCAAACAGCTTCAGAGATGGCAGGGAAATCTGTAAATGTCCTTAAGTTGGTATGTTGCCATAAAGAGTGAGCAGTACCTTCGATGTGATAAATATGGTGCGAGGTTTATGAGGGAGACTGAATAGCAGATTAGTGCTGTAATTAGGTCACAAGTGTGTGCACAGGCCTCAAAGACATGTCTGACGCACATGACAGAGAGTGAGCCTTGTGTTCATGCTTTTAGAGTATTAGAAAAAGGAGGATTTATCAACTAAACAATACATTCAGCATAAAAAAATTCTGATCCTGACTCACTGGGTCTATACTTCTGAGGCTTTTTGGGTTCTGTGTATTGTATATCATATATATATGGTATGCAAATTCTTTTAGAGAACGTATGAAATTGGTCACGGACACTTTGCCATGCTAGAAAATAAGTTTGAAAATCTCAGATCAAAGTGGGAAGTCTAATGTTTCATCGGGCAGCAGCCCCTACTTTTGGTAGAGGAGCTGATGTCTCACGCCGTCTAAGCTGTGATTATGGAAGGAATGGTGCTCGTTGTCTCAAATCAGACTGCTGTTAAATTTTCCCTTTGAATTGATCTTTGTGACTACTCTCGGCAAATGCTCACTTTAAAGTAAGATGGAGTGTCTTATTGGGAGAATGATATATTGTTAAATACCAGAGAATGTAATTGTAAACTGCGTAATTACAAATGCGGTTAATGAGTTGGGGGGGGTGGAGTGAATAGGCTCACCCAGATTGAAAGTGATTGCTTATTTCCAGGTTAAGTAAGTACTGCAGTACTTTAATTTAACAGCAAGATAATTAACAAACGACGTCTCGTTATATTAGGGTAACATCAATGGCTACTGCAAAAATTTAAATGAACACTGTTTTCTTCAATTATGCCGAAAGTTTGGCTTGTGTGCTTAGCCCCAGGAAAGGGCGCTTTTCACAGTGAAGCCGGAAAAGGCTCCTTGGCGTGAAACGGGCGTTTTGTTCACTGAGTGCTTCAGATGCATCCTGAAATCAAACGCGTGTGACTGGAGCTCCAATTAAGGAGGTGTCATCACTCACCCTGGCTGGGGGGTCCTGCACCCAGATCTGAAACCAAAACTGTCAGTTTGCAAGCAGAGTGACAATTAATATGCACATAATAAGCACTCTTGTCTTTCTTACACAACGGGGAAAAGTCAATAAGATACAAGCTTCGAGTTTTATTTGTCACATACACAAACATACACTGTACATCTTTGTAATGAAATGCTCTTTAAAAATAGAGAAATGCGCTTGTATGGCAATTTGCATCCAGCGCCATGCTGGCACAACAGCCGTCCTCCGTGTCATTTTACACGCAGGGTGCAAATTGACAACGTGAGAGTCGCCCATCCTCGGCCTCGCTCGCTCTCTCACTCGCACGCCCCGAGCTTCTCGCTGGCTGTGGCTTCACACGGATCCACCCTGGATGATAAATTAGACGGAATAGCAAAGGAAGCGACGCGTCAGAAGACCCGGGACCAGTTTGCATACTGCTCCAATGTATTATGCAAAAATACTGCTGATCTTGCTCAGTCGAAGTCAGACGAGACAAGAGAGGGAATGTGGGCAAGAAGGAAAAAAAGAACGAGAGAAACGAATGAAAACTATCTGGGGGAAAAGTTTATGGGTCAACATGCTGAACAGCACCTTGATTTCTTGAGATATCTGTGAAGAAACTAATCTGAGAGACAGCAGGTAGTTTATCCCACAGGAAGTATCACCCGTCACTGTGTTATTTAGATGGGGAACGTCCCCTTCCCCGACCTGCTTACTCGCATAGCAGGGGGCTCCAACCGTAAGCTGATCCTGTGTGTGCTGAGCATTAGCCAAGACTGGCAGGCTTGCTGAAGCTGGTTCCTGCGGCTGAATGCGGTTTCCTGCAGACCCTGATGCCTCCCCCACACCATGTCTC
Organism: Petrocephalus sullivani; assembly: GCA_026780845.1. Taxonomy (NCBI): domain Eukaryota; kingdom Metazoa; phylum Chordata; class Actinopteri; order Osteoglossiformes; family Mormyridae; genus Petrocephalus; species Petrocephalus sullivani. The sequence goes on along the minus strand of JAODKM010000126.1, from coordinate 3,616,499 downwards.
TAACACCAGCATCCATCGCAAATGAATTTATTTACGGCTTTGTTGCAATGGAAAGACCGCTATCTGCCTTCGCCTTGGAAAGATCATTTTTTGGTCAATACCACAGCAGCTGTTGAATGCGTCTCTGAAAGCTTAAACTGTGACGTTTAGGGCAACTGCAAACACGCAAAGTAAATATCTCATTGATTACATAAGCAAATGTTTTATGGATAACAGAACAGAATAGATAACAGGAATAAAACTTCCACTAATGTGATGGCTACTTTCAAATTTTGGCAGATGGGTATGACAGAAGGATACTTTGGATATGACCGTTCAACACTAGACCTTGAAGAATGACACTAAAATGCAGGATCGCCTGATAAAATGTGGTTTCTTTATCAGTTAAACACTTCTGAGTTCGACATATCATAACTGGAATACTCCCTCTGTTATAGCACATGCAGCAGGAATGTAGCATGAAGGCGATAATAGTGTCCATGCAGAAACTGAATTATATAATAGCTAAAGCGGCCCTCCCAGTGGATGGTGAGAGGTGTACAGAGAGAAGGGCCGCCGTTTATGTGCGGACCCCGCTTCGCTCTGCGTGCTGTCGCCCAGATGCTGGTGATCCGGCCCTGAAACCACAAGGGCATGGAGGATGCAGATAAGCACGCGCTCGTTGTTTCAGATGCGCCGTTTTTGCAGAAGTGGCTGGAGATGCGGGAGTGGTGGGGATGAGCTGCTGAGCACCAAACCGACGCAAACGCACCGATAAACCATAACATTAAAACTGCCTGCCGAAAATAGTGGCGATGCCCCTTGTGCCGGAGCATCGACGCCTGAAGACCTCTGAAGGTGTGCTGTGGTATCTGGCACCAAGACGTTAGCAGCAGGTCCTTTAAATCCTGCAAGTTGAGAGGGGGGACCTCCATGAATCGGACTTGTTTGTCCAGCACATCTCACAGATGCTCGATTGGATTGAGATCTAGGGAATTTCAAGGCCAAGTGAATTTCTTCATGTTCCTCAAACCATTAATGAACAATGTTTGCAGGGTGGCAGGGTGTGTTATCCTGCTGAAACAGGCCACTGGCATCAGGGAATACCGTTGCCATGATGGGGGGGTCAACTTGGTTTAAATGAATATTTATGTTATGAGTCAAAGCAACATCCACATGAATGCCAGGACCCAAGGTTTCTCAGCAGAATATTGCCCAGAGCATCACACTGCCTCTGCAGGCTGCCTTCTCTCCACACTAGGTCCTGGTGCCATCTCTTCACCTGGTAAATGACACACACCCAGATGATGTAATAGAAAACATGACTCCTCGGACCCAGCCACCTTATTCCATTGATCTGTGGTCCAGTACTAACACTCACGTGCCCATTGTAGGTGCATTCAGCAGTAGACAGATGTCACCATGGGCAGTCTGACTGGTCTGTGGCTGCGCAGCCTCATAAGCTGCAATGCATTTAGTGTTCTGACACCTTTCTATCAAAATGAACTTTTCCAGCAATGTGTGCTACAGTAGCTCTCCTGTGGAATCGTACCAGACAAGTTAGCCGTTGCTCTCCATGCACATTAGTGTGCCTTGGGCACCAATGACCCTATCGTCGTTTGACTGGTTGGCCTTCCATGGACCAGTTTTAGTTCATACTGACCACTGCATACCAGGAAGACCCCACAAAACCTGTCGCTTTGGTGATGCTCTGACCCAGTTCTCAGAGACGCTCAGATCCTTATCAACTTTAAGTCCTGACTGTTCACTTGCCTATTATATAATGGCACCCTTCACAAGGTCCCATTGTAGCAAGATAATCAATGTTATTCACCTCACCTGTCAGTGGTCTTAAAATTATGTGGACACCCCTACCTATTTTAGGAATTGCCTAATTAAACCAGACCCACTGGAAACACAAGTATGTAATTTCATATAGCTCCGTGTTTTAGGGCACCCTGTCAGACCATTTCATGGATATCCCATGTGTCTTTTGCATAGCCTGTGTGTATTTAACCTGTAAATTATGCCGACCTAATACATTTTGAAGTGAGCCAGTACTGAGAATCATTTTAAGCAAAAATCACATCCATAAAACATTTCTGAAAGTGTTTCCCCTCATCCCACATTTACATGCATTTACCTGACAAAAATCTGCTTTTTTCACAAGTTTCACGCAGTTTTTCTCATTGAAGGCGCGATGTGCCAATTAAACAGGCTCCGGTTTGGTGAAACACAGGCAGCTCACTGAGGCACAGTAAAGGCAGCAAATTACAGCTTAATTATATCCGTCGGTTCAGGTAACTAACGCTGAAGTGTCAATGGAATTGTTTCACAAACTTCTGAAAAGTCTCATCATCGATGGCTTGGTGTAGCCTCTCATTCAGCCTGATTTGCTGTGCTTGGTGAAAACGTTTAATTTCCCCATAATGTAAAACACGCCCAATATTTAATACTATCACCAGTTAGCCTTTTTCCATTTAATGGCTTTTAAGTGTGACTTTGTGGACTGTTGTGCTATTACTTGCTTATAAATATTCATGATCTGTTCAACACATCGGTAGGTTCAATTCCCCCTGTAGGACAGCTGCATATTAAAATAAGTGAGCTACTGGCTGTACCCAGGGTATACGTGAAAAAAGTCGGCTGACTATGACAGCGAAAATAATGTTTGCACCTTCCTTTAACGATGCTTAAAAACGAAGCAGACATTAACAAAATCGGGGGACTGTCCTCAATTTAATACCGGCTGACAGGTTTTGGGCGAAAATGCCATCTGTTTCATTACTGTTATTTCTTCAGCCAAATAAGCATAGTTATCTCTTGATCATTTTTTTTTTCTTAGTGTTTTGTAGAGGTAAAAGTGGAAAATATGGCAATACCACCTTATTATTATAAACAACTTACAATGCATTTTTTTGTTTTATTATTATTGGATTACTACCATTTTTCCCCGTTTCCCCGAAAATAAGACAGGGTCTTATTAACTTGTTAAGATTAGTGTTGCTTTTAATGCTGGGAAAATGGCATTTATGTACGTGCCACAGTAGTGTGAACATCAATGAATAACAAATAAATACAAACAATAAAAGTGCTGTAAACATAGTGTGCCGCTCTTGCGTCTTCTTCGTGCTGTATTCCCCAGGCCATCTCTGCTGTCCTGTAAAATCCTTGAAAATGAAGAGGTCTTGCACCCAGCCGGCAGTGAACTGTTTGTGCGCTTCAAGAGATTTGTAGTTTTAAAACTTCAAAAGTGTGCACACTAATGCCAAAAACTAGGTAGTTGACAATGTCCCCATAAGAGGGCCAAGGTAGCACGTCAGGATCCTTTGTCCATTTGTTCAAGGAGTCGAACTATGTTAGTTGCTAATGGGAGCTTTTGGGAAGAGCACCCCTGGGTATTTGCCTTCCTCTAAATATGGTGCAGATATCCCATGATTCAATGCGATAGTGACATAACTCCATGTGCCCGATCCATGGGGTAGTAACTAGGGCTTATTTTTGGAGTAGGGCTCATATTACGAGCATCCTGGGGGAAATCATGCTAGGGCTTATTTTCAGGGTAGGTCTTATTTTCGAGGAACACGGTACGTGGAAAAAATTAGCCTTATTGTGAAGCGGCACCAATATAGCTTTTAAGCAGAATAAGTTATGGAATTGCGGCATAAAGAAAGGCGAGGCGCGGCCGTCTGCGCCCCTTCACCCGCCCTGGCAGCCCGTGTCTCCCATGTTATAACTGGCACTTAACTGCTTGCCAGATCCCCCCCGGTATATCGGAGAACGATTAGCCCAAAGCCTTATAAATCACATTGCGCGGGGTGCTATACAGCCGGAGTTGGAACTGCGGTGTCAGATCTCCGAAAGGTTTTCATGCTCCGCCGCCGGTGAGACGCGCACCGCGGGGGCGAAGCTTCGCGCCGCACAACCGGTGTGTGGGTGCTCCTGCTGAACAGGACGAATTCATCCTATTGACTGGAGTTAACCAAACACCATTATGCTGGACAGGTAATTCATTATAAAACTCATTGTTATTCATGAGGGCAGCAAGTGAGCCTTTGCACCTAACATGTGTACGCTTAAAAGCCCGGGGCAGTCTTCGGAGCTGCAGCCGTGAACACAGTCCCTAGCCTGACTCACTTAACATCAGCAAATTAGCCACAGCCAGCTGTGTAACCTGCGAAATGCAGGTAGGACTAACACCTCGAAATACAATCGCATGCTTTGCCACCATCCATCCATTCAAACTCCACAATTACTCATCCGATGTGGCGGCGTTTAGCATCTAAACGATGTGACACAACTACAGTGTAAAAGAGAATTGTCAACATCTTCCTCGCTGTTGTGGGACAGCCTGAATAGGTTCTCGGCTATTTAATGCATCCAGCAACACAAAATGAGTGGCGATGTCTAGCAACTCTAATGTGGACAGCCAGGACATCACCCCTAACACTAAACTGAACAGAGTGGCTAATGCTTTTTGAGGTCATTTTGAATTGTATCTATTTATCAGAGAATAGATTTTAAAGCTGTTAAGTGGAATCCTGTGCATTTTACTGTTCCACTGCTCATGGAGCAGCAAGTGGCATCGCTAAACCATCAAACACAACAAATACGTTAATCTCTTGCATGTTCTGTTGCTGTGGATTCAGCAAAGGCGTGGCTAGCTTGTGGGTGCTGTGCACCTCAGCAGACACTGTGCCTGCGATCGGAAGGTTGCCGGCTCTAATTCCAGGGTAGTCATGCTGATTTCATCGTTGGGCCCTTAACTGCCTATTACTCCTGGGACTGACTGGCCCCAGTTTCTCAAAAAAAATTATGTTGGTTTAGACTGAAGTCTTGTTAGATAGATAAAATGTAAATATGGTCCTCGGGCCTCGCTGAGGCTTTGGAGCATCCTAAGCATGATTTCATGCTCAAACCTCTGTATGTGGCAAGAAGACATTGGAAGTGATAGTGATATCTATTGTGCCATAGAATGGCTCCTGCTATCGTTCTATAAAGGTCGAGCCCCGCTACTATCACTGTGAGATATTTCCCACCAAGAGGGGAAAAGAGCAATATCTCTAAACTATTAAGGAGTTAATTGCTATTATATTCATTACAATATGCAAATCAGAACATAATGGGAAAAAGTCAATATTTCAAAGACACCGTGGGCCTTTCTCCTAAAAAACACTGATCGCGGTATCAGTTAATTAGCAACTGAACAAGCTAAGTAATTAGCAACATGCAAATTGTACTTAATATGAGTCCATTTAGCCCCCCTACATGTATGACAGGGGCTAAATTGCAAAAAGTCCCAGTGCAGAAATGGAAATAAAGCTTTGTGTCTGATCCACTCATGTTCATAGGAATGCCAGTCAATTAAGCTAATCTACTCATATGTAAATGTTAGTAGGTCAAGCCTTGCATCGTGCACTCAGCCAGGGGGGCTCTGCCCTCAAAGATGCCCCAAATGCTGCTTGTAGTCTCCACTTATGTGTCCTGCTCTTTCGCTCATGTATTTTTGCAGTTTCCTCCAGCCTCACAACAAAAACTCTCAAGTTTTGCTTTCTGAGTCAATCAACAGCATCTAAAAACTGAAACTAACTTGTTATTAGATTGGCATCGAAGCATGGCAAAAACGTGCATCCAGCTGCATTTGAGGATCAAGCCTGGAAAAATCTGCGCTAAACACGAGCCGTAGCTCTCGGGATGCCAGATAAAGACCGCAAGTCTACAGAACCCACTAACGGGATCAGTTGCATACATGCAAACATTACTGCGTTTTCATTTGTGCGCGTGTATGTATATGTGTAGGTTTATATACTCAGGGCGGGGAGCTTGGCTTTCATGGCATCTCTTCAGTAGCGTCGAGATGCTGTCAGGAAACACTTAGCCGCTCCCTGGCAAAGCCACATCTGGAAATTTCAAACCCAGTGAAGCTGGTTTCGGTGCCATTCCGGAATAAAGCCTATTTTACGTACATTTACGCGTTTTTTCGGAGTGCAATTCTTTCCCTATAACGTCATCCTCTTGAGGATTTGACACAGTGAAAATGTAGTGACACAAAAGCATGGAAAAATATCAGGAGGAGCAGCGGAAAACACGACATAAGATTATAATGAAGGGGAAAAGACATCTAGCCCAGAACAGCAAACAGACGAAACTGGCAGTGAGAGTAAACGGAAGCACGTGACATTTTTAGCGTGTTTGAGGAATCTCGGGTCACTTATCATTCATCTCTGCAGCCTCTAAGCGACGAAACCTGGCAAGCCACTGCATAAAGAAGTGTCAGTGGTAGAAACCTATTCTGGGACATTTCAAGTATTTCTTAAGAGGATGTGTAGAACAAGGGGAAGTCGAGTTCAAAACAGAATGTTTCCACGAGTAACAGCACATAACAATCAAAGAGGAAGCCTATACCCCATTATCACTTACAAAACTCCTTCTTAAATGGTACCCGTAAAGTGATCCCTTCCAGGGGATCCCCTTATCCTTGCCCTTGTGCATCCTGGGATACGCTTCACGTTGACTGCGACCCTATACCGTAAGAATGGTGGGCAGATATTACCTGTGAAGTGTTTGGTGAATTTCGGAATTTCTTTTTGAACTGAAGAACAAAATCAAAAAACCACAACAATCAAACAATCAAAAACATCTATCACTGTGATATTATCATATAGTTAAAAATGGGGAAAAAAACCAGAGGTATTTAGGCATCAGATGTGACGTTTGGTGCAGTTTCTCAGGTGCACACTCATCCATCATGCTCGAAAAAGTGGATTGCGATAATTTGCATGCATAAGCTGGTTTTATCATTATTGTACTTGCACGTTAATTCAATTTGCATGTTAATGAAAACTATGCACGTTTTACTTCAATTCGTTAGGAAAAAATGCTTATTTAAAGGCTGGACAAGTGCTCCAGGCTTTGTTACTTATTAGAGCACAAATTAAGAACAGACAAAAAAGGTGTAACGGAGTTTGAAATGATATGCATGCATATTCATATAAGATCAACATTTGGAAAAATAAACGTCTAGATATAGATACCCTCTGGTCTTACATTTTGCATGTTTTATTCAATAGCATGCACACTTTTGCCCAAAAGGCACAAGGTGAGGGTGCAGAGGCTGCATCTTAACCCTCCCACAGAAATAATGCGAGTGAAAGTGAATCTCCTGCACTGAACTGCAGCTGGATATCGATTGTCATGCAAAAGATACGTATGAATCAATCCTTAGTATGAATTCGGCATTTCCGTGATTTACAGGTTAAACTTTTATACTATTAGGGCTATGCTGTCGCTTTATGGAGTAATTTATAAAATAGTCTAAATGAATGTACTACTCAGCTTTTAACAGCCACGCATCCAAAGGGACGACTATGTCACACACGCTGCGTAGCGCATTACACACCGAAGACAAGAAAATAAAAGAAAAACCACACACCCGAGCCACCTGTGGCAGCACACAGGAAAGCCGTTTACCACCCCCTTGCGCTGTGAACACCTCCCGTGTTCCGTCCCCCCCCCCACGTGGCAATAGCACACCAGGCCACACGGCACGGCCCGTCCTTCAACCGCTCCGGATTCAAACAGCGCTGAACCAAAGAAATGTGGAAAAGTCTCTCACAGCAGAGCATTCAGTGCAAAAGTCATTTACTTATTAGCAGATGCTTTTATCCAAAGCAGGGGCAGCCAGTCCCTGGAGCGACTGGGGGTTAAGGGCCCTGCTCAGGGGCCCAACGGCGACATCACTTTGCCGACCCCGGGATGTGATCCAGCAACCTTCCGATCACGGTGTCCTAACCCGCTGAGACACACACCGCCCCCAAATTATAACACCAATTTCCACAGTACAAATTAATAATATTTTGGCTGGCCTGCTGCCTTAGCTGCTCCCATCCCCTGTCCAGCGTGGAATTAAGAGCAGCGCTCGAGGGTCGCCCTACTTCTCCTGCATGGCTGGGCCATATTTATTTTGACTGCATTAAAGGTAACCCTGCTACAAAAAAAAGGCACACACAATGCACTGTAGCACTAAGCGCACTGCCACATCTTTCCAATAGAGGCAGCATAACGCCACAGATAGGCTCTGCTTAATCAGAAGCGTTTTTATTTAGCCCTGATTAAGCGCAGAAGATTAATTGGATCTCAACTCCCACTCACAGCCAAAGGTACACACATACTCAATTAAAAATAATTTATACTAACTAATGCAGACAGAGATTTCCTATTAAAATGTCTTGGATTTTCATTTTTTATCAGCAGGTATTATCTAAATTACAAAAAAACAACTATATTGTTTTTTTTTTCATCATCATCTGGGCAATTTTTTTTTAAGTAAGTGAAGTGTGGTAAAAGAAACTGTTTAGTATATATTAAAAGTAAAACATGTAGCTTAGATGAAAATAATAGTAATAATGAGGGCAAAATTTGGGTCGATCCCTCGCAGTCTGCCCAGATTTCAGTGACAAACGGCCCCCACTTCCATCCACTTGCTGCCGGACTTTCCAGCTCCCACAAGATCGGCCCGATAAGACCGGTTTCCATCCGGCCCCCAGCTCATAAGTGAGGCTGATCCAGGGTCCATCGGCCGGCCTCCCGCCTGTTTGTTGCGCACAGCCTGCTGCACGCGTCTAGAACAGGCTCGGTAGCGAACGCGACGTCGGGATCGATGCCAACCAGCCAACCGAGGCAGCCATGTGGTGGGGAACACACTAGAGACAGTACTGAAGGAAAACTCCTTCTGAAGGGTCCCAGCTCACCGCGCTTAACCCCTCGAGGAGGCAGACATACACGTGTGCCTGGATGTGGCTGTAGGTGTCTCCTGGCAAGAGAGAACTGGTATGTCTGCGGATTGCTAAGTGATGTAGCCCAGAGAGCGGGAGCCATCAGCATCTTGGGCTGTACTCTCTCTTACATCAGGTACTGAAAACTATAAACTCATTGATAAATTTAGCCCAGTTGCTATGGCGACTGCTTTCACACTTGTTTTCCCCCATCAGTTAATGATCAGTGTAGCCAGGGGCACTCCACTGAACGGGCTCACCCGCGCTGAAGCCCAGGGGCCTCCACTGCAAAGGGGCCTCAACCAACCTATTTCATAAGATTAACCCCCCCACCTGGCAGTTTTTACTGTCACCATCCTGATCGACAAATACAGAAACCATAGAAATATCATGGGCCTCTGACAGCTGAAATAGCCCAGGGGTCTTGGACCACTAACCTTTAATGATTTAAAAAAATAGTAACACTTAATTTGGGTAGTTCATCTACAAAGGGCATGTAGAGTATTTGTAACATTTCAACAACTTCTTAGTTGAGATTCAACAATACGTATAACATTGGTTGAGTGAATACTCTATATACAGCTGAATGGTTGAATCTCAACTATGCTGTTGAAATTTTGAAATGTTAGAAATGCACTGTTAACCATTTTTAGGTGGACTATCCTGATAAAGTGTTACCAACCTTTGGAAACAGATTCTTCATTGTTATCGCCAATACAGTGATTGCTGGATGAGAGTCTGGTGAAATGTTTAGTTGGGAATTCACCGGCAAAGAATATGTCATCAGTCCTTGGGATGGGCCAGTGCTCTTTGATGACGTAAAGCGATAGAATCCCCCAGCTTAGCGGGTCATTTGCATCCAGCCAGTTAATGTACTAGATGGTTATTTGCCCAGTGAGAGCTGTGACCAGCACATCAGTCAAAGGTGACCAGTAGTATTTCTGTCGTACTCTGAGCCTCTGACACATCACCAGGTAAAAAAAAAAAACACCTAGTCCTTTTCATCTTGTATTAGTTTTCTTGTTTTTTTTTTTTCTTTCTTTCCTTTTTCAAATTTGACGGGAATTTATTTGAGCACTTCTCTATCGGGATGAAAGTTTTCCTTTTTTGTTGATTCTCAGAAATACGCTCATGCACATTCATACAATTGGTGGCACGTTATTACTGATTTTTTATGGCTTGGAATATATGAGCAGTAGAATAAATACATAGACAAACAAACAAAAATAAATAATCTTGAACGATGAATTAGAGGGGAGAGTCACGGTTGTAGACACGATTGCTGCATCTGCCTCCAAATGTTTCCGGAAAATCTTACACTTGCGTGTTTCATTGAAAATCTTTGACTGCAAACAAAACAGCTATCTGACAGGGCAGCGACTAAGCCCGTTTGGGCTGGAAGTCATTAGCATCTGTAATTGCTGTACCCGTGCTATTGGGATCTGATCAATGACTCCCATCGGACTCCGCTCGTCGCCGAGTAACATGCTTTGGTGTCAGGATCACATGAGGCCGGTGGTGGGCGGGATCAGGCAGTAGTCCCTCCGCCGGTTAATTGCCTGGCCTCCAGCCCCCGGATCCCTTTCCCTGTGAGTAAGAGGGAGCCCCCACCGCTGACCCAGCCAGGGCCCCACCTGACTTCAAAGAGTGCGGAGAACAAGAGTGACACAGGGGGCGCTGTGTACAGATAGCGGTCTAGACGGCCCAATTTGAAACCGTTCATTTGAATTTCAAATGTGCTGCAATGTTAAAAGAGAGCGGGTGTTTCCCCTTTCATCCCACAAAGGGAGGGTATGCCTATGAACTGGCAGCCATACAGGCAGAAGGAGCACACCGTCTGTGCCTCTCGCTCATGTGCCAGCGAGGACCAAAGAACACGGGCCCATCTTCACAAGAAGCCGGCCGGGCCTCCTGCGCTGCGCTAACGTTTGCCGGGGATTTTCCCTGCATTTCGCCTAATTATTAATTTGGTTAATTAGTTAACTGCTATGAAAAATTGTAATTACCCTCTCCCGCTCCAGTGCTAGTGAACACGTAAATATAACATAGAGCAGAAAAATGCATGATTACAAAACCCACTGTGAATTTAAAAGTATTACCATTTAAAGACAAATGCGCACTTATGCACAGCGGCTTATGCTGTTTGTTTTAGGTTACTCTGCTCTTGTAAATCATGCTTGATTTTTTATTTTTTTTTAATTAGGAAAAAGGGACAGCTGAAAATATGCGAGAGCATTTCATGCGAAGGAGCACTGCGGGATGCGGGTTGCACGCTCTCAGGAACATGCAGGAACAGCACAAAAACCATCACAAACCCCCCACGTAACGTTAGATATATAATGAAAGAATATATAATAAAAAAACACGACTTTCCTAAAGTCAAGTGTTTTTTGAAAATTAAAAAAAAGACCTTTTATTTTTACATCAGAGTAAATCCTTCAGCTAATTTATATTCTATTTATATTCTAACAAAGCTTATAGAATTAATAAAACTGTGGTCTAAATGTAGAGAGAGGAAACAGCGATGAAAGACGCCTAAATGGATTTCCTTTCTAATACGTACTTTTTAATACGGTTTTGACTGAGGATCATTATGACTGAAAGGAAGAACGATCCACCCAAATCAGAGCGCAGTGGGGTGTGAGCGGGAAGCCCAACGTGACGCTCTTGGCTTTCTGTAGGTGTCTTTCCCGGTGCCTGAAAAGAGCCCGTCTGATAGTCAAACTCCTGTAAGGGCCCATATAAAACAAACAGAGCGTGTGTCAGTGGTTTTATCCTGATTGATGCATTCACAGTGCCATTGTGCAGGGCTGTGGAAGGAGATGATGTCATCGAGAAATCGGTAGCCCATTATGCGAGAGTGGGACTGGCGGTTTGAACCCCGGAATATCTCCGTCTTCCTTTCTTCCTTCCTCTGCCACTCGTCCCCCCCCCGCCAGCCCCCCCCCCCCCAGCACATGCTGACTTCTAAACACCAGTAATCTGGGCTTCATACAGCTCCAGCGATAAAAGGCTCAGGACAGAGTGTAAATCCAGCGAGATGCCGATCCCTTACGAGTCACGCCAGGCGGCACTTTGCTGCAGCCCGATTATAAGGGTAATGACCGGCACCCGAAGGCCGTTTCCTTAGCCTTCGCTGGCTTTAGTGAGCACGAAGGGGCTTCCAGTGTCAGCTAGAGCCTTTTTGATTTCCCGACCTGCTCTCTGCATTTTCACAGCGTTGTGTTTATGTCTTGTCTACAGTAAGCAGAAGGAGTCCCAGTGATGTCCTTTTACCCAATTTCTATCACAGTGGTAGATCTTCAAGGAAAGGAAGCTTTACTCTGGAATACATTTTTTTCACATTTCACATATCACGCTCTCCTGTTTTCAAGACACACATATATAGACAGTGTTGGGGGAGTTACTCACAAAAGTAATCCATTACAGACAAGTCCAAGTCCAGAAAGTACAAATCCAGGCCAAGGCTTTGTTGCAACCAACCAGTTGAGCATAAAGAATCACAGTCACATAGTACTCAACTGGTTGGATAAAATGAAACCTTGGTCTGGATAGTGCTTTCTGGATCTGAACGTGTTTTTAATGGATTAGTGCATACAGGTGAGAACAAAGCTTGAGGTCTGATGTAGGGATAGCCATCCATCCAGCACAGAGATGAGGCTACTTTGATGAGTATGGGTTTCAAACCAGCGACCTTTCGATTACAGGCAGAGAGGCCTAACTGGCCAATCATGCACCACCCCCACATGTAAGTGCCAGCATGCATCAAGAAGGGTAGACATGTTAAACATGCATGATTCCTTAGTAGAGGGACATCAGGATGTACTTTTTCACGTTATCCCATGTCTCTCAATGCAAATGAGCCTCTGTCAGTGCTGGCAGCCGCAAGAGAAGATGCAGCCATGGCCTTTTGAAAACCACGTGCCCCCCTGGTCTGTTCTGTTTGTAATGTCAGTAAATAAGACCGTGCCACACTGCTGTCATGTGACCACTAGCACATTCATTCTGTCCTGAAATAGACTGTCTTATGCTGAATAATGATAGAGGGGAGACAGGTGATCGTGGACCCAAGGTTTGAACTGTCAGGTTAATGTCTGCACATCATCTCACCACATACCAGGGTCAAGCTCATGGGGTGTTACGTTAATGTCTTTAGTTTAATTGTTTAACTGTATTTATCTCCTTGTACGTAGTTACCGGCACAGATACCGGGCATAACTTATTTGACAACTTCAGACAATAATGATGACATATCGTAGGGTGTGCTTCGATATGTTGGTAATGGACATCTAAAAACGTATAGTGAGTGGGATGTCTTTAACCAGCTGGCTTAACCAACTTCCACTGGTTAGTTTATTGGTTCCGAATGGGTTCAACCAGGCCGTGATCATCAGTGTAATTCCACCCATCTTGGGTGTCAAAGCCTCATTTCATCGGCCTCTATTTTAAAGTGTTCATCGGGAACCCACCAAATCATATTTCTAATCATTTATTCCACTCATTATCCACTTTACCCGCACATCCGTATTATAAAAAAGTCTCGCCCTAAAACTGAGTCAAACTGTCCCCACACATCTCACACATAAAGCACATAAAATAACAGAAATTTGGCCTATTGTAGTCGACCGCAAAAACAGAAATGAATTTACGCCACTACAGTAAAAGTGCCAATTATGGGATGTAGCATATCGCAATGATTCCCAGGACTTCACCTCAGAAACAGTACAAAAAAACAAGTCCCCAGGCAGAGCGAAACATAGCAAAATATAAAGTACATAAACACAGAATTTGATCATGATTCTTCTGCGCACTCTGGACGGGAAGGACAATTACCCTGATGAGCAAGTCGTCCCTCTCCCGAAACACAGGTTCAGTGACATCTGGGGACAAGCTGGCATGTCATGGTGTCACCCCGCGTGCTTGCATTGGGCCGAATGCACCCGCTTCCAGGTGACCTCATCGTCCATTTTCTTTGACGGTAAAATGATAGTCTGTGACTTGGGTTGCATGCTCGGTGTTGGGTGTAGACGAAAGCGATTCTTTGGCCCGCCTGTGACATGCCAGATGCATTCAAGACTGAGTCGACTTGTGAGGTCATGGGCTTTATGTAAGATCGGTCACAGGGGTTGGAACCGGCGTCACGACATGGACTCGAAGGCCCAGTAGGTGGCGAAATAAACAGACAGATGGATAACCATTTGATTCGCACATCCCCAGCATGCCTCTGACGACTCTTCAGGATCTAGCCAACTTGACCTGGTTTTAAAACCACCCCCCGGCCTCTGTTAGTCCAGTCTGGGCCAACTGGGTTTCATTAGTTGAGAAACCCAGTGGGCACAGCACTGGTGATCAATCACCACAGAAACGCTAGCGTTCGCCCCAACCCCGCCGTGGCGCGGTGCCCCCCACAGAGGTAGGAAGATAAAACAGCCTTCTAGAACCACTCCAGCATTCTAAGAAAGGAACTCCGCTACGGTGGAAATTTGCCGTCATCCGTGGACGTAATTAATTAGATTGGCAAGGCAACTGAAAACGTCATATATAATTAGTAATATTTTGTAAGATTGGTTTCAGATTGGACAGAAATTAAAACTGCAAAATCATATGTTACATTAACATAAATCGCTAGCAGTGAAGTTTAAATAGGTGGTTTCAGATTGAAATATACCCAATTCATGACCCTCCTCTGTGATTAATGGTAGAAGTTTTATTTTTATATTTTGATTGCATGTTAAGGTTTGGCTAATTCTGTTCACTTAAGCATGCGAGGCCTGATATTAAAAGTCGAATTAGCTTGCGTAATTGTGACGATGCACATGGTGGTGTCATTATGCTGTTATATAAAAAAAAACTGTATGGTCCTTAAATATTCCCTAGATGGTGATGCACATTCGGCAGTTCTGCTCAAGTGAGCGAGATGCCACCACTCAGTACACCATGGCCCCAGACCTGTCGGCCTGGCTGCCTTTACTGCTCCCAGGACAGGTCTTGTCGTTATACGTTATAACAGAGCCGAGATTTCGGTGCACAGCATCCAGCTGTTTAAAATCGGGCTTGCTAGTTCGGAGCTTCTGGCTAGCTAATCGGCTACACCATTGTTTCCAAAACTTGTTCTCAGGGACCCCCAGACGGTCCACGATTTTGCTCCCTCCTGGGAACAAAAAAATGTGTCCTGTCTGGCAGGGAGCTGGGAGGGAACAAAAACACGGATCATCTGGGGGTCCCCAGGGACCGGGTTGGGAAACGCCGAACTACGCAATGCACAAATCAATTTCCCAAGCCATTCGTTAATATATGACCCAACTGTATATAGTTCTCTGTGTGGCACAAAACATTAGACTAAATCATTTATAATGCATATTTACAAGTGCTGAGGGAGGGAAGATATATACCCTATGTCTAAATATACTTCTGTTAGCTAACTCTTTTGTGACTGGGCCCTGCCTAACAGGCTCAGGATGATGCCAACAACCTCATAAACGACTAGGCAGGTCCCAGACAAATATATTTAGTATATGACTGCAATGCTGACAGGCTGGCAAATTTAGCAAACGGCAAAGTGTGCTGTTCTGTGTGTTTACAGGCCCCGTGAATCACTCCGGCGTGAGTGACGTGGACTTCCCTGCCAGCGACGCCGACTTCATAAATAAAGCCTAGAACCAGCCGCCGGGCCGGCCCTCCTTATCGACTGGAGGCTGAAAGGCAGCCCCAGCGTAAATCTGCAGCTACTTGTTGCACGTTGATGGACGTCTCGGAGTCCATCTCCGAGACGTCTTTGGGTCACTTTGGTTCACATCTGGAATGTCATAATTCCTGTACTTATCATTTCATCTGTGGGTTGTGTGCTTTTTTTCTTTACTTTTTAAGATCCCCCCCCCAAAGATCCACCTACATTCCAGCGAGACTGATCTCCTGACCAAGCACATTTACACACATGATACTACATAGCTGAACGCGTGACCTTGGCATTGTTGGGGCATGCATGGGGGCCTGAGAGAAGTGGGGAGGAGCTCTTTACGCATTATCCTGCAGACATGTGAACCCCCCCTTGGCCAAAGAACATCACCTTACCGCAGTCGGGGTGCTCCTCGTTTTGCTCTTCAGCATGGACGAACACACTCGTCTTCACGGTCTACACGTGATAAGGGAGAAGCTTAATGTTAAATGACAGATAAAGACTGCTATGACAGCTGTTTCCAGAGAAGCTCGGTACAGACTGGCTGGGCCTGCATGTGTTTTGCATTAACAGGCTGGCTCGCACAAGAGTGAAGAAGTTTCATCCTTGGAGCGGAGGGAAGAACTTTAAGAAGGTTTCACTACTCCTCCGACAATCTTAAACATGATGCTTATATGCAAGCTAAAGTTACACGCCACCTCGGAATTGGAGGGAAGGCGAGATGTGACCCAGTGAAGGGCTTCTGAGCGTGACCCGGCCTGACCCGGCCCTGGCCATGCCGCGATTACTCAGCAGCCCGTGGGCACGCCAGGAGTCTCCAGGGGGCGATCTGCGCTCGTTTAGTAATGGGGTTTGTAGTGGTTCCGGCCAGCTGCTGCGGTCCGCCTTCTCAGGGCCACCCACCTCAGTGCTGCCTCCGTGCTTCCCGCAGCAGAGGCCGTGATGCTGGGGGGCCCTGGGGGTAAGGCCAGGAAACCGGAGATGGGGGCCCCGTGGCCACAGAGCACAGGAGTTTCTTAACCCTGCATGACGACTCTGAAAGAATGCTTTGGTAGTAATCCCTGGGCGGTCTCAAAACTGCACTTCAAACGTGCTTTCACGTGGTCCTTTGTACTCAACGACAGTGACACCTTTCAGTCCGCACCTCAATCCACAAAGATGGCATCTTTTTAATTTAATACAGGGAAGTTTCTCAATACCAAGAATGCATTGATTATACTTGGGGTCTTGGCAAGACCAGTCTTGCCAATTTGCCTTCAAAGAATGAACTCGGGAACGCAATGAATCATGGGATTGGTCTTGCGCAGCGAGGATGCAACCAATGTATCCTTTGGTCCAATCCAATGTATATTTGAGGCGGGTCAAGAATGACATCCAGGGATTTTTACCATCCTCTGTACTTCTGTTCTTGAGTATTGGAACTGGTCTTTGGCAATGGAAGATGAAGTAAACCGACTACACGATAATAGTACAGTCAAGTATGTGTATTGAGAAACACCATTGGTTTACAGTAAAAACCTGTGACCTACTTTGAATTGCATTTGAGTTGCTTGAATGGTGCAACATATATACTGTTTGATTGATTGATTGATTGATTGATACTGTGACCTACTGTCCTTTTCACAACATGTGACTCCGATATGTTTGCCAGTTAATAAGCTTAATGACCTCTCTCATCCCCTGCTTTGTATTAATGAGCTGTAGGTTCTACAGGACCATGTCCCCTCCAAGATGAGCTATAGTGCTGACACAGGGGAAAGGGACTTTCCAAATTCTTCTGTAACAGAGCCCAAAACCCAACCGACGCCTCTGTTCTGGTTTAATGAACGCACACGTCCTTTAAGGACAGAGAAACGTTTGAAGATCCAAACGCAATGACTTGACAGCTCTCACAAAGCAAATGTGAATGGGGGTGGGGGCTTTGTTCCAGTTTTTCTTACAGAAAGTATGATGAAGACCACATGTCTTTCCTGGATGTGCTATAAATAGCACATGCATGTTTGTTTGAAGTCACATATGGACAACTTATGTGACACCCAAAGTAGAATCATCCGTTCCAAGGGTGCCGTCCCAAAATCCATTGTTTTGCCTTCCCGTGCAGCGATTGGCTGCCATATCCCCATGCAGGTAAGGCAACAACAAGAATGTTTTTATCAGTATGAATCGCATGATTTGCCATGTGATCGATCACCGTGGCGACAGCTTTACTGCGCCACTAGGTGGCTCGCGCAGCCAGACGGCCTCCGTGGAATCTGGGAGACCCCTTGTATTACCCGTGACCTCCGGCGACCTCTCGCGGGATTAAAAATTAAAACCTTCACTTACTGACCCTAAGCAACAATCATCCATTTCAAAACTGTAAAATGGGAGTGTCTGCACTACAGAAAATAATGTGTAATGTTTAGTTGCAGGTGGTGAGCAGTTGGTATAGTTTCCGGTGACGTTTCATTATAAGACTGACTCTTTTCAGAGTCCTACAGGAAAAGAACATTTCAAAGGCAGCGGGGAGGATTTGAAATCATTACAAATTAGCGGCGACGGGGGATGATTAAATTCCATCACAGACCGAAGTAATTAAGCTGAGCAATGTGGGACGTTCAAAAGGTATCACAGAGTTTCAGTAAGAGCTTGTGAGTGAGATCAGCCACTAGAAGCAGCTTGGGCTGCAGACCCCCCCACACACATGAAGGCACATGACATCACCTTTTTTTTTATAATCACAGGACCAATAAACACCTGAAAGCGGACCGCTAATTTGGAGAGGCTCTCTTGTAAACAGCCGACAGCACCACTTCAAAAACGCTTACATTTCCAGTGGGTGCTGCCCCTTTCCTCTGTGCCGTTACCCATATGGCTCAGTTGTGAAACATCTCACCCCCTAGACTGCCTGGTGGTGGTGGTGGGGGTTCAAAGGAAACCCCTCCAATGTAGAGATGGTATGGCCCACTAAACAATAATATCCATGTAAGATATCTTACATGTCAGCAGACAGACAATGATGTTAAGAATACTTACCTTTTTGCCAAGAGTTCCAAAAAGGGTTAGCAAACAAACATACATTAATACCTTTTTAATGTCTGTTGAATACCTGTAATCTTAGATAAATGTAAACATCACTTTGGTGAAGATACACAGAGAGTATTTTAAAAGCATTCATGTGTTTTGTATTGAAATCACAGGTGAAATTCTGTTTGTGTGTGTGTGGGTTATGTATATATTGCATTGTGGGGACCAAATCTTATTTTGACCTTATGGGGACATTTTTCCAGTCCCCACAAGAGGAAACTCAATTTAAAAAAGTCGGCTAAAAATGCTAAAAGCCTTGCATTTTGTTTGGTTACTTATGGTTAAGGTTAGGGCTGGGTTGGGGTTAAGGGTGTCACAGGTAGGATTAGAGTTGTGCCCATAACTCTTTGTCCACAAAGATGAATACAAATGTGTGTGTGTTTTGTCCATTACTGTGTAGTTTCTGTGTATCCTGCAGATGCACATTAACCATAGTCCCAGAGGTGGGTAACTCAAGTCCAAATAGTAAAAGTCCAGACCAAGATTTTGTTTCAACCAACCAATTGAGTACTATATGACTGTGACTATTTATACTCAACTGGTTGGTTGAAACAAAGTCTTGGTCTGGACTTTTACTCTTTGGACTTCAATTACCTATCCATCCATCCATTTTCTGTAACCGCTTGTCCTGTTCAGGGTCATGGGGGGGCCGGAGCCTGTCCCGGAAGCTACAGGCACAAGGCAGGGAACAACCCAGGATGGGGTGCCAGTCCATTGCAGGCCTGAATCACCCACCACTGTATCATCCCTTTGCTCTCCATGTACATCTGAAATGTTTCCGCATGTGCCCCGGTCACAAAGTTTGTATCTGTTTGACATCATCCGACTGACGCAGACAAGAAACACTGAGGACATCGACGGCGGGACACTTATGTCTGGGCGACGAGACGCCGAAAGCCATTATCACATCAGCTGTGAAGGACAAACACTGTCTGTGCTGAGAGAATAGTAGGCAGCTGGAGCTTATATATGCTCTTCTGGACACTCCCCTAATTTCCCCTATCCATCTGATGAACAGCTAAGCTTCATGCCGTTTCCCAACATGCAACTGAAATTACTAAGATCTCCGCCTTAATTTTTGCACTGGTACACGTGCACCTATTCATTAAGTTTATTAAATATTCAGCATGTTAAATATTTAATCTGTTGTGCAGACCATATTAAACATTTCATTCTGCTTCATACAAAGACTGGCATGCATTACCCAGTTAGCGGCTGTTATTCGTGTGTATTATACGCACACCGCGTGTATAATGACAATGACATGGATATTATGAATACTTTAAATGCACGCTGCGGTGAAAGGAGGGGGGCTGACATGCATACCAATGGTTATCATGTGTAAACGAGAGGCACAGAAGCTTCCAGAAAGAAATATATATTAATAAATAAATAAATATGCAAATATACACTTACCGGCCACTTTATTAGGTAAACCTTGCTAGTACCGGGTTGGACCCCATTTTGCCTTCAGAACTGCCTTAATCCTTCGTGGCATAGATTCAACAAGGTACTGGAAACATTCCTCAGAGATATTGG
>JAODKM010000126.1:3579201-3596365 GCA_026780845.1 Petrocephalus sullivani | reverse complement strand
TTTGGACCATTCTCTGTAAACCCTAGAGATGGTTGTGCGTGACAATCCCAGAAGATCAGCAGTTTCTGCAATACTCATACCAGCCCGTCTGGCACCAACAACCATGCTACGTGCAAAATCACCATTCTTCCCCATTCTGTAGCTCGGTTTGAACTGCAGCGATTCGTCTTGACCATGTCAACATGGCTAAATGCATTGAGTTGCCACCATGTGATTGACTGATCAGTAATTTGTGTCAACGAGCAGTTGGACAGGTGTGTCTAATAAAGTGGCCGGTGAGTGTATATATATATATATATATATATAAAATTATATGTGTGTAGATATACTTATATATATAGGACTTATAGATATAGAGACAGGCTAACGCCCACAAAGGGGGGTCCAATCCAATGAGATGGCGAGGAGCCTGGTGGGACTGTGAGTGGCCGGCTACTCGACCGGCAAGTCAGTGAGGGCGTCTATGCCACCTTCTAGGACCTGCCCTTCCCAAACAGAGACAGAGGTGTGGGATAAGGGCTCAGTGCCAGCAGGCTTGGGAAGTGTTGGGGGGAGGGTCACACACTGGCCTCAGCTTCCATGTCACTGTGATCCTAATCTCTTTGTCCTCTAATCTGCCACTTTATGGGAGATGAACTTGGGAGGTATGTCCAACGCGACAGTTTCTAAGTGTAAAATGACACCCTCATGGCATTTACTGGTGTGAGGCCTTCCCAGGACCCCCAAAATCTTACCTGTGCTTTCCCTTTCTGGCTCGGGATTGCTGATTTCAGGACTGAATTTGGTCCTGGGTGAACTTGCGCTTGACGATACATTTCTTTGCGTTTTTCGCTTTAACAGAGATGATGCCATCACGAGTCTTTCGCTTCACAGACAGGGGCCCGTCACAAAAGTTCCTCAAAATTTTCATTCTGTTAATGCAACCAGAAGTTAATACGTCACAACCAAGGTAGTAATAAACTGAATCAATGTCTATTTCCAAACAAAACTGCAGTCATATTTTCTAGTTTTCTAATTTTCTAGTAAACGGTAGTAATAAAAACTATGTTTATATACCCCCTAGCTACATGTACAAAAGGGCACTTACAAAAAATTTTATGGCAGGACACTTTTTTATCAACACTTTTGTAATTTATTGAACTCACAGCACTGTGTTTTTAGAGGTAGACAGTAAAGTAATGCATAGTCACATCATTTCCCCACAACAGTGAAGGCTTTGCAGACTACAGTAAGGGATCAACTCTTTTGATTAAACAAGCAAAACAATTTTAAATAGACCACCTGGGGGCGGTTTCTAGGTTCTCATGCATGGAAAGTGGGTCGAACAGTCACTAATTGCCCAGACAGGCATTTTGCTGGATGCCACACTTTTGGGGTCCTCGACTGGCTCTTTGACGTGGGCCCAAAGCCCTCGAGGTGGTTTGTTTAAAGCCTGATGCATCCTGTTGCCCCCATCAGGTGCCTAGCACCAGCTCTCCTGCTTTGGCAATGTCTAAAGATAATGGGTGGCTTGGCAGGGGTGACAGAGGGCCCTGTGAGAAACCGTGATGGGCACGTGACACGTACCGTTCTGGTAATGAAATTGAAAACTGAAATGTACCTTCTTCTAAATGCCATAGATTCACATATATTTCAGATGCCCATATACTCTCATATATTTATATGTAGACAGGTAATCTGTGTTTAGCAAACTGCAGAATCAGTATTATGCTAAAAATGGTCAAACCGTTTGCTCACCTTTGTGTTTAAACAGAGTAAGCGAATCGGCCTTCCGACGGTGGGATTTTTGGATCGATGCGCGACTGGTTCGCCCATGAGGATAAGCCAGGTATTTCACCGTTTAAAGAGCGTCAGTCTCTCCCCGGAGCCCAATTTCTGCACTCAGACACAGCTGCTGGGCTTTATTTCCACTCGTTCAGTGCAGTCCACGGCTCCCCGGGCTCAAACTAAAGCGAACCGACTGGGGGGCCCCAATATGCCTGTTTAAAATGTCACTGGCTGTGGGAGTCGTGCGGAAAATATCACCCCCCCCACCACCCCACTCCCTGTGATGCGTACTATGGGTCCCAGGTGTTTACACGAGGGTCCGAGGTGTGAATAGATGTGTGGCCGCCTGGAACCCAGATCCGTCTGAAGCCGCACCGATTTACAAATAAATAAATAACTAAAAACAAAAATTGATTTACAAAATTAGTGCGGGACCTTTTTTATCATTTGGCAAGCGAAATTAATAGCTTTCCAAAAAGCATCAGATATATCACACATTTAAATGCAGCAAACATGTTTCCACTAATTCTACTCAATTTTCTTTTGGATTTGAGATGTAAGGCTCCCATAATCCTCCGCCCCCGGATGGGGGCTGTTTCTGGTGACCCCGAAAGCTCTGCTTGCTCACTAAATTGTGCTTCTTTACATTTATATTAATCTACCTTTTTTAAGCGGATCGTGGCTGTCCCACTCGTTTACCGCCCGCACCAAGCTCAGTTTAAAAAGGTGGCTTCTCCATGTCTGTTCCGCAACTTTTGACATCCGCATGAAAAAGGACAGCGGCTCAGGGACAAACACCCGCCCCCCCCGACTCCCGCTTTTAAGTATACGGAGGCTGTAATCTGGCCCACAGGTCAAAGGTCAGTGTAGAGAACAAGGCAGGGGGTCAGAGTTCAGTAAGGCTTAATGGCTCAGGGCCAGTAAAATATTAATAGAGCCACTAAAACTCTGAGCTGGCTGGATGCATGCTTTCAGCCACCTATTGTCCAGCAGGGCCTCCAGGGCCAGGCGGCAGGGGGCTTCCAGGGCTGATCCGGCTCGCCCGTCCCATGCCGAGCGTCTGCGAGCTAGCAGCATGGAGCTCCTTCCATGGCCAGTCTGCTCCTGTGGCTCCATTGTGAACTACTCCCCCCTCTCCCGGCACGACGGGGGGGGCCCTCGCTCCATGCGTCTTCTGTCTTCCCCACCCCCCACCAGGAACCTCTGTGTCAGACAGTGGAAGCATACAGAGAATGGAGAAGCCGCCGTTAGCCGAACATTTTAGCATTCTGTACAGCATGATTCGTGCAATTCTGAAATGGGGTATAATGGAGTTTCAGCAGTGGTTCAGACATACTGAGTCCATGGTTCTGATTCGATGGCTACCCTTACGGATATATAGCATTAGCAATATAGTGTAATTAGTACCATTACTAAATATAATAACAAACAGTTACACAAATGCAGCACCAGTATCAATATTCTGTGCAGCACCAGTGTGCACAAACTTTGAGATGTTCAGTAAAATTCCTCATCTCAATTAATCTCCATCTCTATTAGGGTATCAGCCTTAAGGTTGGCCAATCATTTCAGCGATATTTTGAAAATCCTAAAACCTGAGAATCCGCTACACAAATATTGGGCGAATCCCTGTCAAGCTCTTCGGCTGTTCGAGGAGCAAAGTTCACCGCGAAAGGTACACTGCAAAAGCGCGGCAGTCACAGCTCTCTCAGGAGTCAATAAAAACATACACATGAGCTTCTGTACTATACCAACTGCGTTGCAAGAGATGTTGCTTAAATTAAGTGCTTTTTTTATAACCATTTTCTCCTGATACGGTGCATTTTTATTAACATCATGCCAGATAACAAAACGTGACCAACACTCAGTTAAAAGGACACGGGTGGAATTAATGGCCATTCCAGCTTAAGCGTCCTCAAAATGCCAGGATTTAATTTAAGGCACTTCTGCGGACACCTAATGTTACGGCACACAGTAAAACCTAAAAGCTGAAGGCAGATGACAGTTCATTTTGAGATCCCCTTAACTGTGAAACCCTTAGAGCTGGACACTAAATATTACAATGATCCCAACTTTTATAATAAGCTCATTTTATTACACATCACTGTAAAACCTAGGCTGGACATTCATAAAATATACCTTTCCATCTAAAATTTTAGGATTTAATTCATTTAGTTGTAGACTGCACATGAGCCAATGTTAAATTTCTCAAAAATGGTTTTATTTACGGCATCCTATCCTGGGTGCACCCCTGCCTAATTCCATGTGCATCCTGGGAGGCCCACTGTGAGTCTGAACTGGATAAAATTACTCTCCTCAGTCAGCCCTTCTGATAGATGATAGTGCTGTTTAGAGATATTTACATTTAATTTATTGAGCAGAGCCTGTAGCCACTGGGCTTGAGGGCCTTGCTCAGGGGCTCAATGGTGACGTGACGCTGTCGACCCCAGGTGACCTTCTAGTGACAGGCACAGTGTCATAGCCTGCTGAGCTACACACCACCCCCAACAGCCTTGGGTTTACTCAATATGCTTGTGTATTTTAGAGGTTAAATATGACTGTCAGTTTAAGCTTTCATGTTCGGCGTCTAAGATTGCGAGTGCAGTTGGTAGAGTGCACTTGTTAGTAGCAGGACTACAGTAGGCTTGTTGCTGGCAGTCACACTGGGCAGGAAGGTGGCTCAATGTGAGCTGAGAGGCAGGGGGGTGCCCTACAAATCAGGCAGCGATGGGGCCAGCTGTGTGAGTTATGAGGCCCCCTTAAATCCAACATGAGACCGCATGTGTGCCAACCACGGGACTCTGAGGAGACTGTGGTTACCTTACACCCCCCCCCCACCCCCGGGCGCTCGGCTTGACTCGGCCCTTCCACCTCGTCATTAATCAGACGTGGGCTTTGTTTTTGTTTTTGTGAAGACCTCAAAGCTTTCGGGAGAGAAGTGTGACAAGACAGTCATTTCCCTGGAAGGAAGGATCTTCCACAAAGCCGCTGTTTGTTGTGGCACGGGGATCTTTCAAGTCAGCACCGCGAGCTGGAGCCTTGATGGCATTATTTAAAGCAAACAGTAGGGAAAGCAGACCATCTAAAGCAGTAATGAGCATTTACAGGCAAAAAAGCTTATCCTTATACTGTATTAAGGCAGCAGAGATGTATGAGCCTTTTAAAACACAAGAGAATATTTGACAATAGCTACTTACCTACCAACCTAGCTACCATCTACCTGTCTCTGTCTAAGATGCATTACCATTCCAAAACACTCAAACACCTGCATGCAGCAGCTCTTTTAAGTTGCACTGAGCTGTTTCCCAGATCAACTACTTGCACCTCAGAGGAGGATCCTGGTGACTGCCTTTGAACGTGTGGGGTGACTTTGGAAGAAAAGCGCAAATTACTGTGATATAATCTGTTCATCCCACCCCCCGCCCCCCTGCCACCAGTGGCAGGTCAACAACCAGCCTGAGGTCTGAGGTTCAGGACTGAATGGACTGAAACCAGGCATTAATGACCTGCCCCCTTCCTCCCTCCAAAACATTACAATCAGCACTCTGATTGACTGTGCCCACGAAACTATAGCCGTGCGGCCATGCAGCAGCTGGGCCCGGCCATTTCGGCTCCGCGCGGCTTTAGCGCGGGATGGTAGCGGAGTCGCTCGCCGCTGGAGCTTACCGAGATCACGGAGGTCACACAACAGGCAAGTACAAAAACAAAGGCCGCGTCACTAATAGGCCGGTTATCCTCAGCTAGCCTGAGGGACGCTATAAAAAAAGGTGTCAATTATAAATAATGATGTCATTCGGTTAATAGGCACAGCGGCTATGCGTACATCCCAATGACGGCCCCGTGCGGCTGGGGGGGCGATCTACCGGCACCCAGGGCTGGGTCCCAGCGCCGAGCCCGGTATCGTCACGGCCCATTCCCCGTGACTGATAACAGCCAGTGACTAATTGCAGTCAAAGATACTGAGAGCGACGGAGGTGACGTGCTCTGAAAACTGAGTGCCCCCCCTACACTTCCCACCACATTTAACTGCACAGGGCAGAAATGATGAGCCCCCTCCTGCCCCCAAATTAAAATAAAAATGCAAGAGAACCCTTTCGTCACAGAGCAGCAAAACAATAAAAAAAAACTGGAATCACACTGGTGTTCGGCAGGCCTTAAAGAAGATGATCACGTGCGGGCGAATCTCTCACCACTGTGGGGATACACACAATCAAAACGAGCCACGGTGAACCTGCGGTGAATATGCCCTGCACCACCCACCCCAACCTCACTGGCTATTGTGTCTTTCACACTGCATTTCCACCAGACGGCCACTAGGGGGCTCTTTCCTTGCACGACATCCAAAAAGCACGAAGGAGTGTGACAGAAGCACTGCAGGGCCTCTTCAATGTGCTATTTATTACACAAGGTGACTTTAAAAGGAACGCCTTGCCTCCTCTCGAATTCATACATTTTACAGGAGAACACGGCGGCGGATGAAAAATGAGTTTAGCGCGTCAGTGTGGTCCCAGGCCGCTCTCCCCGGTTTGTAAACTACTGCATAAATCATTGTTACAGGAACTGTGAATGCCAGAGACATCAGCGCGTCTGAGATGTATGAAACACAAACCACGTGCCATCCTGAGACATCAGTCGAGCTTCGCAAAGTTATACGACACAGAGTGCTAATTGCCCGTACTCGCATCTTTTGTGATAAAAACATGAACACACCATAGGTGTATAGTGTTTCCTTAATCGTAAATCATTAATCACATCAGCCTTTACGTTCAAGCGCACAATGAGAAGTAGGGTGACCAGGAAAAAGGAGATGATTTACGATCAATCTGTGATAGCGGGCTGAAAGTTGGAAGTGGTTAGGTATATTGCTACATCCTGTTCAACAATCACCCTTAAAAAAAATTTTAAAAAAATGGGCACCATATCCGTTTCCTCTGTGGGTAGCCATCGAATTTCGGAGCCAAATGCCGACGTGAGGCTTGATACTTGCAAAATCTGTAGCGATTGACAGGGTAGCCCAGGGGAGCTGACTCACAGCGAGGTTACCTTACAGCCAATGGCTGCCACTACTTCAAAGAGCAGCCGCCCCCATTTATTTTAGTCATGTGACACTCTGTGAACCATGGATGCCTTCCGGATACACGCTCCTCAGCTGTGAGGTATAAAATCTGCAGTCTGTGCATTAACCCACTAATCTAATTTTGCTTTGACAAATTTTGCACATGATCAGCCTCTCTTTGTCAACCGACGCAAGTGTGTTTCCCATACTGTGTGTGACTCTGTCCTTGTGATCAGAAGGTTGTTGATTCAAATCCCCGGCTTGGCAGAATGGTTTCCCTGTTGGGCTCTCGAGCAAGGCCCTTAACCCCCAGCTACTGAGAAAGGCTGATCCCGCTTTCTCAGAAATGTATGTCACTCTGGATGAAGCATCTGCTAAGTAATCGCAAACGTGAAATACTTTTTTTTCATATGCCACGGAGCATATTTCGTAATGTTTCTGTTTATTTGTGGGTTTTGCTCTCTCTCCATGTCCAGAAAAGCAGCCAAGAGGTCAAAAACACAAAAAATAGTCTTGTGGGAACGACCCGTCCTAAAAAAGTGCACCGAGGCCTTAAAAATAGAGCCAGGCCGCTATCCGCCCACGTACCCAGCCTCCCACCCATTCTTATGTCTTCCTTAAACTCTTATCCAAATGCTGGAGTCACACAGAGCAGAGGCTGGGGCCTATCCCATGATGCACAGGGTACACCTCAGTCCCAAAACCAGCCTATCACAGGCTGCTTATGGCCCCCCAGTAGAACACGTGAGTAAGCAGCAGACAGTCACCCTATAATTAACCTGGGTATTCTACTACTGGACATAAATTTACGTATAAAAGATCCTACTTTCATCAGCTGGATAAGAATCACGGGTTGGGTCTCTCTACGAGAACAGCACAATTTAATGACTGTACACCACTCTAGAGGCCTAAACAGGAGAAGTCTCTAGTTTGTTAATTATGCTGGTCATATTGGGGAGTGGCTTTCAGAAGGAAAAGACGTAGCCTGAGGTACATTGTGACCATGTTCATGGGTGTGCACCCATGCTACACCAGGAATTCCAGGAAGGCTCTTCAGAGAGGCCCATCCAATCAGCATTCAGGTGCAGAGCTATGGAATGACTGAGAGCAGAAACGCAGTGGCCCGTCTTCGTGAGTGACAATGTGCCGTATGGGGGCGGACAGGCAGCCAAGGGTGCCGCGGATTGATAGAGGCTTTTACGGGCTTCGATTTCAGCCTGTCCGGAACGCTATTAATCACGCCCACCTGCTTGAAAACTTTCAGGCCTGTGTATGTTTATCAGCTATGTTAGTAAGTTTTGCGTGTGTGTGTGTGTGTGTTTTTTAAAGCACCGTGTGCACCCGCGATTTGGCCACATTGTGACCTTGACCACGGAAGAAACGGATCAAATCAAAGACAAACCGCAGGTTTTTTTTCCTCCCACGGCTCGCGTGCGAGACAGCACATTCAAGACGGCTACACTGTCCCGACAGGCTAGTTAGAAAGGGCGTATCCAGTGAGCGTGGCCACTCAAGGGTCCATTACAGTCCTCTTAAACCCAGCACACAAATACCTTACTGAGGACATCCCAGGTAACTGAGGACTATTTACCATCCCAAACAAAACTGTTCCATATTGTTAAACAGTATAATACATACAGTGTGTCAGTAGGTCAAAGGAAACCTAGTGACCCTCTGTGGGTGGGGAGAGATTCCCACACCATGACCTTCCGGAAGCTTCCGGGTGCCGGGGCAGGATGTTGGCTGTGGGAAAGGGGGTGCTGCTTTACGCTCCGGCTTACACTGATGACAGGCAGCTTTGATCTGCGTCCTCAGCGCAGGCTGCTGTGTGACGCGGCTGGAATCTGCCATGCAATGTCTCTTTTCTGGGCACTTAAAGGCAGATTTCCTGCCTTTCTTCTTTTAACTAAGGAAACCACAGTGATCTGTTTTTCCTCTATTTATTTGGGGGGCGGGTAATTATGGGGGCTAAACTAACACTAAAGTACACACAAGTCGTCACAGCGCCTAGGACCGTGACTAAATGCTTTGTGGCTCTGCACGTTCGATAGCGGTGCGTCGCGATGCTTGTTTACATCCCGTCATCTGGAGACAGAAGTCAAGCCCGTTTCAAAGGCTCGCTTTGCTCGCAAAAAAACAACGGGAAATTATCTTTTGAAACGATCTGTCATCGTTGCATCATTACCTATACAACTTGCCATTGTCACCCAAAGAAAAAGCCACGGCGTACTGTGAACTGTACCCCGTTACTTAATAAGGCGAAGGCCACACCCACCTCTCTGTTACTCTCCGAACCCTGCAGGAAAACTATCCTCCACGCCTACTGGATGTAGTGTGCTAAACAGTAACGGTACACGCTTTGAGAACCTACATATATACATATATTATAGCAGTTTGCTCCCGGGTATTATCAAAAGTCAGCCGATCGTCACCCGTTATAAAGGCGCCGTTCGTTATAAAGACGCAGATCCAGACGTGTCCCAGCAGCCTGCACATGACAGGCTGTGTAACCCGAGTCAGAGGGAGCGCTGCAGTATCGCATTAGCGTCACCCGGGGGACAAATGCGACTTGTGATAAAGTGCACGGAGAACAACTCTGTGTGCTGCCTGACCACAGGCAGGTGCTGCCCTCTGATCAGAGCCGGAGCACCCATCCCGTGCACTGCGGCAGGGGTGGGGGGGGGATTCATCCAATGGTAAATCTGTGCGGCGCTGGTCTCCAAAACGCACCACGATTACGTCAAATGTTTACATGACGGTCGGGCCCCGCCTCCAATGCGCATCTGACATGAATTCCAACAATGTCGCTGAGATGTCAGTGCAGGCTGATGTCTATGAACAACAATGTAATATATCAATGCGGACAATAGCTCATACTGAACGGAGGATGATGCAAATGATTAAAAGTAGTGAAAGTGTTTAGATGAGGTAATAAAAAGAGTAAAAATAAATAATGTAAGAAGATGGTGGCTGATTTCGGTTTCAGTCTGGAACTCTCTGTGACTGCATACCTGACAGGATCTGCCTGTGGCAGGAACGTGGGTGTGTACCGATGGGCCCCGTAGCATGCAAACAGGAGGCAGTACTGGGAGTAAGAGAGAGAGAGAGAGATGGAGAGAGACAGGGATGGAGAGACACAGAGAGAGATGGAAAGAGACAGAGATGGAGAGAGACAGAGAGAGATGGAGAGAGACAGGGAGGGATGGAGAGAGACAGGGAGGGATGGAAAGAGACAGAGAGGGATGAGAGAGACAGAAAGGGATGGAGAGAGACAGAGAGAGACAGAGAGGGATGGAGAGAGACAGAGAGGGATAGAAAGAGACAGAGAGGGATGAGAGAGACAGAGAGAGACAGAGAGGGATGGAAAGAGACAGAGAGGGAGGAGAGAGACAGAAAGGGATGGAGAGAGAGAGGGATGGAGAGAGACAGAGAGGGATGGAGAGAGACAGGGAGGGATGAGAGAGACAGATGGAGAGAGAGAGCGAGAGAGACAGGTAGAGAGAGAGGTGGACATACAGAGAGACCGACCAAGTGAGACAGGTGGAGTGGGACAGACAGGGAGAGAGAGAAAGAGATATATGGAGAGAGACACATGGACAGAAATGGAGAAAGAGAGAGAGAGAAAGAGAGAGAGACACGGAGACAGACAGACAGAGAGAGAGAGAGACAGATGGATAGCGACAGCGAGAGACAGAGCTTCTACAGCACCAGTCACAGGCTGCTTTACTGGGTTTATCACTGGCCAGACACCCCCCCCGCCGTTTCCCACCTCCCGCTGGCTCTACACACTGGAAAACAATTTGGCCCTTCATGAGCTCAGAGTGTGGACAAAATCATGGGGCTTCTCAGCTCTCCAGCTATGGGACAGGCCACGGGAAAGTGGGAAGGAGGAGGGCCGGCCAAGCCCCGTGTGGGAAACCGCCACGCTCGTCGGCTGGAGGCCACGCATATGCTAACTAAAAATGAGCTTCCCATGACCAGGCAGGTCGACCGCAGTCACAGTCCGCTAACCGCTAACCTCCTCTTCCACTGGTCCACCAGAGCAAGGCCGCACTGATTAAGGACGGCCCCCGTCCGAAAGCCTGTGGCAAACGGGGGGTTAAATTAAAAAATGACATCACCAGAGCCGGGGCTGCTCTAATTCTCTCCTGCAAGCCCATGCTCGGCCAGATTAGTGACGGTGACCATCCTGCTATCAATCTGTGAGCGCTCGGGTTCCTATTTGCCGCGAATGAATGTGGCCGACGGTATCTGCCAGCGACGCAGAACCACAGCGACTCTGCTGCGGGATTATCCTTTTATTATTCTACTTCTTTTTTGATAACTCCATATTCCACTAAGAGCAGCTGGCTGGCTGGCTGGTGTGTGGGGGGGGGGTGGTAGTCACATGATACACAGTGAGCCAATCGCAGGACAAGAAACCAGGTTAACTGCAAAGTTTACTGGGTCACCGCGGCTACAGTAAAAAGCGGCAGCCGTGTGAGATTGGGCTCTTTCTTCTGGCAGCCAGGCAGACGCCGTGTGTCTGCGAAGGCGCGTATTTCCCATCCCCCGCTACCCAAACAAGGGAGGACGAAAAGGAAAGGAGCGAGATGGCAAGAGAGAGTGCGAGATGAAGGAGAGAACCGTGGGGGGGGGGGGACTGGGGAGAAAAGGGGATTTATTAACTGAAAAATCAAACGTTCAGCTGAAGCCCACGGGGGGTCCCGAGCGCACCTGGACAAGCCGCGGCTAATCACGAGCGGCGCGGCACCGTTTCACGCCGAGCGTCCAGGGCCCTTTGGAGTCGGTTTTCTTCTGTACCCTCCACCACATCGCGGACAGCGATGAAAGCTTGACAGAGGGCCATCCGCGCACAGGAGTCGCTGCCTGAAAAGGGCCAGTCAGGTTATCAGAATCTTCACGTTATTCTCTATCAGACGCACTAAGTACACATAATAATAACTATTCATGTTTTCATGCAGAGCTAAAGGCAAAGTCTCATTTCAATGCATTGCTAACAGGTAACTTTCTTTGTCCACATAAACAGTAATGGGGTAGTGTAGGTGATGGAAAATGCCCATTTTTAATGGTTTGAGGCTGCAGATTCAAAATGTAATGCTTAATCCCTCCTGAGGTGACTTTAATTGATCTCTCCTTAATTGTCCATCCATCCCGTAGCTGAGCAGTGATCCATGGCCAGGCTTATGATGGGTCGGCTAAGGACTGGCCTGCAGTCTATAGCATTGCATTTACAAACTAGGGGCAAATTGAAGGCATTAATCCAGTAAATGGCACTCCTAAGACAGGATACAAGCCTGGGGAAACAGATCTTTACAAATGATGAGTGCAAGTTTACAAATTAGCCGAAATGGTAACTTTACCAACACATGGACTCCTTAGTTTGCTGCTGTGCCACAGTTCAACAGCGGAATGCTAACAGAGTCAAAGCGGTATCCAACTGAGAAAGCAGAGGCTGGGGGCCGACGGCCCGATTGTAACGTCACAGCGACTAGCAAGGGATTCGAAGCAGCAACTTCCCAGTGAGAAGTGCAGCATCCCAAGCTGCTGAGCCACAAGGCGCCCCCACATGGCATGAATGAGAATGTCTTGCTGTGCCCCCAGAATGGCAGGTGATGTACACTCACAAGCCGTCAGTATCTCCACATACAGGCTAAAGGGCCGCACGCACCCACAGAGCCACGGCCACGGTCACAACAGTGAGTACATAGCCAGTAATACGGGGGGTGAGCGGCCCACGGCCAAGTGGCAGGGCCCCAGCTTGCCTCCGATAGCAGCTAATTAAGTAGAAGAGCGATGAACTTATCGGGTGGCTAATTTGGCACTATGTCACGTTAGGGAAGATGGACGGCCACAGAGAAAGGAGAGAGGAAATGAGAGACCGAGAATCTCAAAAATAACGAGTACATTCTGGGTAAAGCCCCAGCAGGGGGGCAGTGTGAGCGGCTAGCGGCAGGGGGCGGGGGCTGGAGCAGTACTGCCATTAGGTGGTAGCATGATGGGCAGATTAGCATATGTCACATTTTGCATAAAAGTTTCCTCGATGTTCCTTTTGCCGCTAGCCGAGCAGCTTGGTTATAACACTGCTCTAAATTAGCGGGAGCAGGCAAAGGAAACAGCAGACGGGTTTTAGGGGGGGCCGCAGAGTGCAGCAGACGATGGTGTGCCCGTTTTAGGAGCAAGGTACCATACTGCAAAAAAATACAGTCTGAGATGGTATTCTGATTGCAACATATGGAGATAAAATGTGGTGTAATACACATAGGGCTTCTTATTGCATAATATAAAGATATAATCATTATTACGGTTAATAACTCTGAAAGACGTCACATAATTTTATGTAACTGCGGAGTTACATTTAGTTATGTAGTCCTACCATGAATAATTGTTTTTAATAGGACATTAAAAGCAGACATGGATGAGGCGGATTCCCTGAGAAGGTGGGAAGGCAGAATGAGGCTTCTGTCTCCAGGTCTGTAACTGAGGCAGGAACAGGAGCAGGACCGAAACGCGGTATGATTGCGGAGCCGGCAAGCTCCTTCTAAGACTTTCACAGATTTTTTTACAGAAACTACATTGTTTCAGTTGTCGTTGACAGTCTGCAGGCACTGCTATTATGTTTGCTGCCCCCCCCGGACCATCAGGTGAGTTGACCTGCATAATGTGACTCCCAGCCCATGCATGACCCTTGACCTTTCTGAGGCCACTTTTTTTTGTTAGAAAGAAATTGTCAAGGAGGCCCGAGGCTTTTCTCAAACACGGGCGAACAGACACCCTTTAAAGAGCCGTTAAAGGTTGGATTGTGCCTCTCAGCCGGAAGCTAACCGCCGGCGATGCGTTTACGAGTGCCGGCGCGGACTCTCCCTCTCCGCTGCCCAGCCTCCCGCCAGCGCTGAATTATGTAACCTTCCCATCGAATTCTCATCCGTGCAGCGGGCGGCCGCCAGCACAGGCGGCAGGAAAGCGGGGGCGTGCCTGAGTTGGGAATGAAGCGTGGTCAGAGGGTGGGATCAGACCCCTGCTGGCCTCTTGACCCCCCCATTGCACCATACCGTGCATACTCACCAACCTGCTCCCCGTGCGGTTCTGCGCGGGTCTGTGCCGGTGCCGGGAGTTTCTGCCGCTTGCATCATGCCCCGTCTCACTGTTTACCGAGAACGCGTTATTCTACAGGCAGCCCCACGCCGCCCGCAGTGCTGTGTACACGCTAACAGCCAGATTATTCCGTGCGTTCTCCTCCAAATAAGGAGACGGGAAAACCAGTCAGCCGGGAGAAAAGCCGGCAAATTCCCCCCCGAAGAATCACAGAGGAATAATCAGCCTGATTATAAACGGCGATTCGTGGCCACATCTGCAAGCCGATAAGATTCTGGCCACAGGCTGTAATAACTTGACATCTATACTCCCCCTGTGACGGACAGACTCCAGTCACCAAAGTAAATGCCCTCCCCTGTGAAATCAGCCCGGCCAGATAAAACAACAATTAACTAATTAGTCACAGGATTAGCGCTTCTCATTAGGTTGCAACGCGCTCAGCTAATTGAGTATACCCCCTATTTATTTGACCGTCTCTCTGGTGAGTGGTGTTGTGGTCTGGGGTTTGCGCGCCTGGAAAGCTGACCGCCATGGGGTCCTGGCCAGTCTTGCCCCGGATGACCATAGCCTTGCTGTGTGGAGGGCTTCCCATTGTTTGTCTGCTTTCATTCATTTATTAATTCATCCATTTATCTTCATTCTAATTGTGACAAAGCAGATTGACATGAAGGTCAGGGACTGAAGATAGGCTGTCCACATAAAGCAAAGGGCTCCTTATAGCACGCTACACCACCTCATACTCCAGCTCTAGGAGAGAGCTACAGGTGATACCGCAACTGTATCTGAGGCTATTGGCTTACAGCAGATTGTTTAAATGTTTAAAACTGGCTTCTCCCCAGCTGGTTTGAGTTTACTGGAGCTGACACCACCTTCCGCAAACCTTGCATCACACATCCCCTTGATTTTTAGACTTTCTTTTAATAAATAGCCTGTTTTTATATGACAGGACACTTTTGAGGCTGCTGACATGGATGTGTGTGGCCTCGGGGGGTCCTGACCTCGTTGTGACCACTGCCCGCTACGCTCCCAAACATCACACACACACACACACACACACACACTCACACGTTTGTATTCCTGTCTTTGGGAAAAACCCTAATCCCAAGCAAGACAGTATTAACCCCTACCCTGCCAGTTTGCCAGACTCAGTGCAGACAAAACAACTCGGGAAAGAGCTATGAAATAAAATCAATGTGTGAAAACTGCTGTTTGTACTGTGATCACTGTACAACTGTATAACGCTGTGACAGATGAACCTACCCCCAGCACATTATTATTACATTTTTGTAATTCCCCAGTATGGCTGAGTTACGGTGAGAGATGGGGGTTTGCAAGTTATTTCCATCAACAGCACAGCCGCCTGGACTGACATCAATCTTGTTCCGGAGACTTCCTGAAAGTGGAGGCTTGTTGGAGGGTCCCTCCAGGGGGGTCAGGGCGAGGGGAGGGGGGCACACTGCAGGAACAGCGCC
This sequence comes from Petrocephalus sullivani, assembly GCA_026780845.1. Taxonomy (NCBI): domain Eukaryota; kingdom Metazoa; phylum Chordata; class Actinopteri; order Osteoglossiformes; family Mormyridae; genus Petrocephalus; species Petrocephalus sullivani. The sequence continues at coordinate 3,580,975 of JAODKM010000126.1, read as the reverse complement.
TCATTAGTTTCGGCGTCTCGCACCCGTGTGTGCTGGCGGGAAGTCAGCTGTTAGCCAGGGGCCACTGATTAAGTGACGTGTGGTGCTAGGCTGACGGCCCCCAGGCTGCCCCTCTGACTTCACCTCCAGCCTCAGCCTTTGCCCCTGGCCTCTGACTCTGCTCCCTTAGACTCCGCCTCTGGCCTCTGACTCTGCTCCCTCGGACTCCGCCCCTGGCCTCTGACTCTGCTCCCTCGGACTCCGCCCTCGGCCAATCACAGGACACAGTCACCACCAAAGGCAGTGCTGCCAGACTCTCATGGCCGATGGCATATCTGACAAGTCATTCATATCAACAAAAAGTCCATTTCAGTTTCAGTTTCTTCTCATGAACTGTGGAGTTGATCACTAACATTAGTAGAGAAGTTACCCCGTGCAGAAGAGCTGCATGATGGGAATTTGGGTCCCAGCAGACTACAGCTATCTCACGTGAGGCTTTTATGCTGTAAAACTGTCATGCCAAAAACCTTTTGGTAGTTTTACATTATGGCTATTTGCAGACTTGTTTTGAGAGATAACATCAGACAGATCACTTGTCCTTAGTTTATATATAAGTTTCTTACATAAATTATAAACATCCTAAATGGCAATCAAAATTAAATCTATTTATACATTTAGAGTTAAAAGGACTCAGGGGGGGCACACTGCACCTCCAGGCCCACAGGTGGCAGGCTTACATACATTCTTATTATTTGAACAATCTAGCAGTGATGGGTAAGGTCATTCAGAAGTTAACATGTATGCAGAAAGTGTGACCCAGTCAGAGATACAGAGCTATCAGAGACTGATATGGAGGGGACTTCCAGAATGCATCCTGTTCTGGGGGCTTGTCGAACTTCAGTGCACGCGGCACACGCACACGGCACATGTAAGGGCCAAGACACCTTGGCCAGCGGCACACGACATGTGCAGCATAGCAACGCTTGGGGATAATTACAAAGATGTTTCATCATGCGAACAGAAGCCACATACCTGCAGCTGCGAGCTTTTCCGTAAGCTGTTGATTTAATCATTGAATTAAGGTAAATTCTGTTCAAATTAGACCCAGCAAAACCTGCTAATATGTGTCTACATTTTGATCGCTCACTAAATCACTTAAGTCAACAACCGTTTGCAGATCAAACATTTCACGGCAACGATTATCACAGATTGTGATTCAAACTAAATTCTAAACTCTAAACTCACAAAACAACAAGCAACAGGAGTTGAATTGTGCCTAAACACTCTGACTGAAATACCACAGCTTGTAAAGCACTTGAGCAAAAAAAGAACCGTGAACTTCCCCAAACTCATTAAATCATCTGCAAACCATGTGCCAGAGACGCTCCGTAATTCAGCATTTAGGTAAATCGCACGCACACACGGAATGAGCCGTGCCTCTCCGTGTCATAGCCGTGTCGCTGAAATCACCATCGGCCGCTAACAGCGTCATAATACATTGCTGCAGCATCCAGTGAGGAATGTAGGTCAACAGGCTTCGCTCATTACTATGGTGGGGGATCGTGCCAATGCAGCCTGTGTCAGAAATCTCATTCACCCCCCTAAACAGGAAGGGGGGGCAGGAAGGTGTTGGGTAGCTGTTGACAAGATGTTGTTAGAGGAGGAAGAAGGGCAGGGGCATAAACAGTTAAAGCTCCCGGCCCTTCCTGCCAATGTACAGACCGTGCGTGTCATCTGACTCCATCTCCCCATAAATCCATGTCAACACTGGGAGGGGGGCACCTCTGAGCACCCC
>JAODKM010000126.1:3568902-3579194 GCA_026780845.1 Petrocephalus sullivani | reverse complement strand
GACCCCCCCCCCCCCCCCCAGGGCCCCCGGTTCCGGCCCCCTTTTCCCAGATCCCCCCCACTTCACCCCCCACTTCCTCCCATAGAGGTGAACGCCAGGATAACAAGCGTTATACAATTCAGCATACAGACAGGTCTGGCTTTCAGGACATACCTTCACCTCACCTAACCCCCGCCCCGGGGCCCCCTTTCGGGAAGGCGTGGGGGGGGGGCGGCAGGTCTGTACAGCGCGCTTCCATTGTGACGCTCACGCTAAGCTAGCGGGGAGTGCCAGCTGCCCCTGAGCCGCGAGGCCAGCAGCCGGTTCAGGTGCAAATACATACATTTACATTCATTTATTTAGCAGAGGCTTCTGGCCAAAGCAACAGACAAGTGAGACAATCGGCTCATTACAAACATACATGCTGTCGAGGAGTCGGCTAAGCGTGAGCGCAGCTAGCCTGAGCTTCCAATGAACGCCCAGCTACCAGGGTAAGTCGTGTTAGAGCAGAAGCCGAACAACATCTTCAAAACGAAGGAAGAGACTAATAAGACAGCTATTCAAATCAGCAGAAAGTGCAATATTAAGAGCATTCAGGGAACATGGAGTGGGGCGTAGGCTATTAGAGGTGTTCCGGGAAACGCGACTGCAATTTTAATGATCGTGTTATGCTGTGTGCGGTGTAGGGACTTCTAATTCGAGTCAGATGCACTGTCCAAAGGTACCTCGTGCAGGAGAACTAAAAAAACAAAGAAAAAGAGCCATTAATAAGCTGGCTAACTACATCCACGCAGAAGATAAATCCCCGCGGAGGCCGGCAGCCACCTCCACCGCCGTGACCTTTAAGGCGTCTGCGAAAGGCGTCAGAACTCGTGCCACTTAAGATATATTTTAACCAGTGATCACATTTTTCTCGGGCCCAATTAAGGCGCCTCCAATTACACACGTTAGCTGCACATCATCCCCGGCGCACATACGAATTATGCAAATTATGCCGCAGAGATATGCGCGGGAGCCCGCGGACGTCGGGGCACAATTCCGAGTCCAAGAGGGACGGACAGCTGGAAAAGTTTTTTTTTCTTAAGTGTTTAGATGCAAACCACGACTTTCGACCTACGCGCCGTATACTTCGCTTTTCATTTCCGAAACGTAAAGAAAGACTTCGGCTTGCTTCCCGTTTCCTGCTGTTAGATGGCATTGAGGCCCACAGCATACAGACTTTAACGGGGCTTCATTACTGTCTAATTATCCGTCCATTCCGGCCTCATGCTGCAGGAACTCCGACCTCCGGCGGCTTCGCACCTCATCCGTAACCGCCGACACTCCCCGAGACCGGCCCCGGCCGACGTTTTACACAGTGAGTACAGATCAGTGACCGGCTGCTCATGACACTGGTCACAATGGATGTCCAAGTCCTTTGATGGTGTGGCTACAGGACAGGGACTGTCTGACCCTGCTTTCTGACCCTTGGCTGTATCTTGTGCTAAATAAGTATGTAAACATCTGTGCAGAATCTGCACCTTCCATAGCGCAGCTAGCACATGCTGGGCTGGGGTCTCGCCGAGTTTCTGAAACATTTTGGCGGGATACTCTCAATGTGAGGCTATCACTGGTCACTGGGCAATTCTTCAAGGGATTCAGTCAAACTTCAGTCTTTTTCTTCTTCTGCAGATGACAATGCAACAGTTTGTTAAACGCGCCTCGCCCAGTCGCCAAATGACACTACTTAGCAAATACATTTAAAGCGACTTAACACGCATGCCACATGTTAGCAAACTGGACTTTTATCCAGAACAATCCAAATTAGGCAGCTGGCCCAACCTTACATCAGCAGATATTACACTACCGTGCAAGGAGAACTGTGTAGCCTTCAGCTTGTGGCCCTCAGCACTATACTATACTGTAGTATACTATACTATGCTCTTCTCTGCTGTGCTGTAATGTAGTATACTATAACATTCTTTGTTATGCTATACTATGCTACGCTAATCAGTACTGCCATCTGACACCACGTTGCCATGTGGCCCTAAACACCTTTAAGCAGTGTGTTGTGTGCTACGGTCAGCACAAAGCAAATTAGATGCTCTAAACATCAAACGGTCCAGTGCATCAGCACTCCCTACACACCTTCCCCCCGCGCCGGCTGCTTTGTAGGAACAACCCCCCTCCCCCCAACCCCCCCCCGCGTACTCTGTGAGAAGTAGAAGATCAAGGCCCCTCATCTGACGACACTTCCATCCTGCGATGTTTCCCAGCCACGGAGCTGAAAGAATGTGCTGCCACTCATGCCGTGAACTCCTGACTTACTGCTGCTATTAGATAATTACAGGTGTTACACAGCGAACGGAATTAGGTGACACATTGCATTCTGGGATGTGTGGAGAGCCCTTCAAAGCTCCATCACTGCTGTGTGTGGTAGATATTGCAGATGAAGCACCTGAGATATCTGGAGGAGAAGAGGTGAATCGTGAATGGAGCCATGTCCACCCAATCAGACCATTCTGTTCTCTGCGCTCCCCTCAAAAGAGAACTTCAGAATGTATTTAGATGCATTATGGGAGGACTGACAGACAGACTCAACCGTCAGTGTGCAATGTCAATGTTCTGACTTAGGAGGTGCATTCTGCGGGATAGGCAGAGGCCCCCAAATAGGGCAACCCTGGGGTACATGGAACAGACTCTCAATGGTCCTGGGACAAGTGGTTGATGACACACTGAGAAAACAGGTACAAAAAAACCCTATTTAAGCAAAGTGAAGTGAGCGACATTTACCAATAAAAATCAATTTCCCTCCAAATGTAGTTCAATGGGAAACTATAATTAGTACTGAATAAGATTTGCGACTGTTTTTACAGTACATCTCCACAAAGTACTAAAATAATGATGCTTTCTTACAGAACTCAGACTATTAGCCAATTAGGAGAGCGGATCAAACCGGCCACTGTGACCAATCATGAATACCGTACTGGACTGCTGACAGAGAACTCGCTAATATAATTTAACGACTGCTACTTATTAGAGACTGTTGAGGCTCAAAGGTGGAATGCATAGGAGAGTTTGTGTTTTTACTCTGGATTCCCATGTGGACGACAAACGCGGCAGTGTTTTAAGCAGACAAGACAAGCTCTCCATTTCCTTCTCGGCTAAGATCAGCATTGGGCTTTTATGTCAATGCTTTCCAGTGTGGCAAAACCACTAAGAGTGCATTTCTGGGGCACCAGCCCACTAACACTGCTGGTAATAGTGAATAATAAATCAAATATGGTATTCTCTCTTTACTTTTTACACAGGCCCGCTGTAGCTAGCCATTATATGAACTTTACGCCCTCCTGGCCTCATATGGCCGTCCCCGTGGGTTTAAATTGGAGGGCGTTTCTTCCAGAAACAGTCCAAAGTTGTGTAGCCATCTCGGCCATTTGCTGGCAGTCGGAGAAAGGAAGAGTTTTCAGAGCAACAGTAGTGGGTGGATACCAAAAACGAGGGAGAGATCCAGAATACGAATAAATACCAATGGGTTTTTTTTGTATTTACATGTGATTTGTGTACCCTAATGGCTATTTATGGATACTGTATTCTAGTGAACACTGCAGCACATCTGTACCCGCTTTGATTCTCCCGTGAAGTCTGCGTACTGCCGGGCGGGCAGATAGCTGGGGGGCATGGACGGGGTCTGTTTGTGACCTCCGCAGGCTTGAAGTGGGGGGCACTTGTTTTACTCTGCCGTTTCACATGGGCCGGCAGGACGTCCGGTCCGGCACAGTGAGAGGTACAAACAGTTTAATTTTAGCCTGTGGCGCTGCCTGTTCTAAGGTCCGGCGTTCTGCCCGCTTCTTAACCCGCGTTTGTCGCCCGTGCGTTTTTCCTGAAATGGTCCGAAGGTGCCGGCCTATCACGGCCCGCCGCGTAACGGGCGAGTGCTTTAATGGCTGATTTACCACTCTAGCCACAAAGACACTCTCTCTTTCGCATGGAGCATTCCGCTTTTGAATAAGAGCGGAAGGCCCGTTAGCTTCCAGCCACGGCTGAGAGATTCCCAAACAGTACCGGGACACTCCCTGCCTGCACACGAGGCGCTGGGCCCTCCCCAGGAGAACTTGTGGAACGCCACAGGGAAGGCCTTTTTAAAACGTACTCAGCATTTCTTTTTTTTTAAGCATATAATGTTACTTTACTGAAGGCTTTTAAAAAGATCCTTAAGCCGGGGCCCCGGCCTCCTCCCTCTCCCACTCTCTGTGGTACGCGATACGGCACACGGCTGTGATGTAACATAAAGCCGGCCCTCGCCATTCCAGCCGCCACCGCCACCCCGGCTAAAATGCGTCTCCCCCGCGCAGAGTGCGGTGAGTCTTGTTGCCGGGGCCCCCCCTGCCCCCGAGCATACTGCTGGAAAGTTTTCCTGGTGTGACTCGTAACGCGGAACACGCCGAATTTCACCGCGCTGGCAGGTGGTGTTACGCTGCGCCAGTGGCTCTTTCCAGTGCCCCTTTAGGGCAACTGTTCATAAAAAGCGGTCCTGGTAGACCCCTGCCAAATCTCCAGCTGACCCAAGCTCTTGGGACCCCAGTTAACTGAGTCCACTCACCCTCCCCTGACAGTTCTGGGGGGGTCACAGGGCACCGGGAAAAACCCGACACATAGCGGGCCCACACAGCCTGTGCGGTGCCCGCTAAAATTAACCTCACCAGAAGAAAAGCAGGTAAAGCTGCTCTCTGAAACCCAGGGTCATTATTAAGTGAAACATTAAAAACATTTTAGCGTATAAAAATAGTTTAAATTTCCATTTGAACTCGAACTGCAAAGCGAGACAAGGGACAAAATTAGCAAGTGTCCCGGCTAATAACAAATATAAATCTAGGCTAGAAAGAAGGACCTGTTTGGTTCTGAAGTCCCTGATCTGACTGGGCTGGCTATAAGGGCTTTGTTTTCATCTCCAAGATCCTCTGAGACATGGTTCTGACGGCCCGGCCCGGGCCATCAGACACGGCTACTTGCCAAGAGCCCACAGCCTTGCAGCTCCCATTGCCTCCTCCTGTCTGTCCATCAGCCCACAACGTACATGCTACGGATGACTTTAAAAATATTTAAGGGACAGCTGTAGCCACATCTTTTTTCGTAACTCCTAGCATTGGATTGAAATAGGATTAGCATTTCTGGGAACTCACATTCAGACTCAGTGAAGTAATGTATAACTATGCCAGTATAACTTCGCCTCCATAGGGTACGCAATTGGAAACTGCTGTTTAAAAATTCGACCTAAAACCGTTTTCCATGGAAAACAAACTGGATCGTTGCCTGTAGTTAGTTGAAAGTGCATCAAATGTAAAAGCAAATGTGACTCTCCCCAGTGGGACCTGTAGATGTGGCAAAAAATATCACCACAAATCTCAAAATGAAGGGAAATAAATTAGATTTACTTTTATTTACATCTATTTAGCAGATGCTTTTATGCAAAGCGTCGTACATTTCTCAGAAATCGGGGTCAATTTAGCAATGGTGATGAAGGTTAACCACAGGATAAAGGAGGAAGCAGTAACATAAACTATTCGTGTTGATATGGATAAGTCGGACACATCGGCAGTGCTACAAACTGCTTTAGACAGCCCAAAATGCTACTTTCCATCTAGTCAGCCTCAGTCTACATTATTAACGAACATCTGCCTATGTCATCAAACTATGTCATCTGCACGTTTTCTAAAAGGAAGACAGTACTATTTCCCAACTTAGTCCATACCTTGGCATTTTTTCTATCAAAGCTTATCCAAGCTTAGCAGTTCTTCAAAGGGGTCAGCAGCGAGGCAGTTAGTGGGAAGCAAACGGCCATGAAAAGCTGTCATGGGCGGAGCCATGGGGGGGTGGGGGGCAGGTGGAGGTTGAGCTGCCTGGGTGGAGCCAAACAGAGGGTGGAGTCATGCAGATTCCATGTAAACGCTGAGCTATCTGGGGCGGAGCTAAAACGGGGCAGAGCCAGGCAGGTGCCATGTAAAGGCTGAGCTATCTGGGGCGGAGCTAAAACGGGGCAGAGCCAGGCAGGTGCCATGTAAAGGCTGAGCTATCTGGGGCGGAGCTAAAACGGGGCAGAGCCAGGCAAGTGCCATGTAAAGGCTGAGCTATCTGGGGCGGAGCCAAGACGGGGCAGAGCCAGGCGGGTGCCATGTGAAGGCTGAGCTATCTGGGGCGGAGCCATGCAGTGGACATTGCACACATGCAGGGTTAAGGCATGATTTTGGGTACTGAATCCATCAAGGCCACAGAATCCTAGGTCCAACTGAAGTTAATTCTTTTGTCTTAGTTGAAACTGGCGCCACCACCCTACAAATGCCCCCTGTACCTGACCTGTACACGCCTTCAAGTGACATAATTAGAGAAAGCATTGCACACCCGTCTGCCCAGTGACAGCAGAGGTCACTGTCAGCAGCAGTCTGACCTAGAATTTGGCCACACAAGTAAACAATTTCAAGGTCCATTCCTCAAAACAAGCATCCATATTTGATATAAAGAGCTGCAGCGACTTGAGAATACGCCTGTCTCATTTTTGGGCCTCTGCGATGAGCAGGGTGGAGTGGTAAACGCCATGCAGTTTATGTGGAGAGTGACATCCGTACCCTGGGAAAGCCCAACGAGGGCTTGTGATTTACGGCGTGGTTTAAGCAAGCAACTCTAAGGAGGCCTCCATCACCCCGGGACCGAGACAGCAGCGTTAATGGCGTCCCGGGATGAACCGACAGCTCTGCCATTTTAAAATCTCACCACAATCACATAATGATTATAATTAAAACAAATAAAAAAAGAGGGGCCAGAGACAGACAGGAACGTACCGCGAGTGTGTGTGGGAAGGATGATGTCGCCGGCGCTTTAAGGGCGCAGCTAAGAAATGGGCCCTCCGAGTTCAAATCAGGTTATAACTAAAGAATCGAGGGCTGTTCTGCGTGGCCTCTCTCTCTGAACTTGTAAAAAGATCATAATGTTCCACATAAATGCTACTCAAACCGATGCTGGCTTTAGCTGGATGAGTGGATTGACAAATGGGTGGATGGATGTATGCATATAGGGTGTGGATCTGTAATTAAGTAATTCAGTATTTTGGAATGCGACTCAAATCTCAATCCAACCCAAAGAAATGTCAGGAGGATGTTTCAAGCCCTCGCAATTTTCCCAGGGTTAGTTTGTGCGCTCTACACCCCCTCCCCCAACCCCCATCTAAGCAGAAACATAAACCCGCATCAGCTGTGCCGAAAAGTGCATGTAAACGCCCACGTTTAGCTTCGCGTGTGCAGTCCTCGCTTGCCCGCGCCCCGCCTACACGGGCCAGGATTTCCCCCGCCCCGCCCGGAGAACGCGGCTGCATTCTCAGACGAGGGCCGTGCACGGCTTCGCTGACAGAGGAGCACCGACTTGGGCCAATATGCATAAGGCTGCAGCACCAGGACAGAAGCCCACAAACCCAAGGATCAGGCTCCAAACCTTATGCACCAGATACTCGCTCGGGTTCCCAGAAGTAAAACCAGGTAGCTGATTGTCAGCTCTCCAAGCCGAGCTGTGCGAGGTTTCCCCTCGGTGAAAAGCGGCACGCGGCCCCGCCTACACGCCGTACCTGTACGCACCGAAGCACTGCAAATAAAGGCAGCCAAATCAGAAATGTGAAACCAGCAGACACCTCTCTAAGAAACTGCGCTCATACATCTGGCAGGGACTGTGACGAAAAAAGCCACGAAAAACAGTTCAGTCTAGCGGTGAGTTTTCACACACACATGTGTAAGTCTCACACACACACACACACACACACACATATACAAGTCTCACACACATGTGCAAGTCTCATACACATGTGCAAGTCTCACACACACACATATACAAGTCTCACACACATGTGCAAGTCTCTCACATGTGCAAGTCTCACACACACACATGTGCAAGTCTCACACACGTGCAAGTCTCACACACACACACATATGCAAGTCTCACACATGTGCAAGTCTCTCACACATGTGCAAGTCTCACACACACACATGTGCAAGTCACACACACACACATGTGCAAGTCTCTCACACATGTGCAAGTCTCACACATACACACACATGTGCAAGTCTCACACACATGTGCAAGTCTCACACACACACACACACACACACACACACATATGCAAGTCTCACACATGTGCAAGTCTCACACACACACATGTGCAAGTCTCACACACATGTGCAAGTCTCACACACACGTGCAAGTCTCACACACACATGTGCAAGTCTCACACACATGTGCAAGTCTCTCACACATGTGCAAGTCACACACACACATGTGCAAGTCTCACAGTAGGACGAAGGGAGAAAAGAAAAAAAAACATTAAACTCTGGAAGCCAAACTAATCTAAACAGTATTAAGGGACACATAAAACATCTTTCCTCATCCATTCCTGACTTAATGTGGAAAAAATGGACGTAGGAGCAATGCTACAAGTCATTAATTCAGCAGCTGGGCCTTTGGAAACTCGTGTTATGCTTATGCAGTTAAATAAAAAAAAAAAAGACTCAACTTGAATAAAGTCGACATCAAAACCGCTTCTGTGTCCCATTTCTGCCTTCGGTCGCAGCGAAAACAAAAAAAGTCTAGACGGGCATTAAACTGATTGCACGCATTTAAATGTCTACAATTTATCGAACGGTTCTTGTCACATAGGTGGGTGCTGTAGATATCAGCGTAGTCACAAAGTGCTACTGGAGCTCTCACCTACGCGAGCTGGAACACTGTACAGTGCCTTCTCCAAACAGATCTGCACTGTATGTGCATCATATCCTGTGTCAGTTAGTAAATCAAGTATGCAGCAGTCAGAGGTACTATCCAGCCATCCATCCGTGGGTGACTGTATTCCCATTATTATCGTCTCAATGTCCGTTTATTGCTGGGTGTAGGCTGTGTGTCTCTTATTCAGGCCTGCCATCACACCTGGGCCCTCTCCTGGGGCGGGGGGGGTGGGGGCGGAGGGTTGAGGTAATATTGTCTCAGGCCCCAGAATCATGCTCACCGGGCTGGCCTCCATTTGCAGGTCTCCGCTGTCCCCGTCAGTTCAGGGTCAGCGTGTCGCTTAGTCCATCCCTGAGCCAGTGACCAGGTCTACTCAGAAAGCTGCCCTCAGCTGCTGAGAGCACCCCCCTTACGAAGCTCTCAGCACCCCCCTTACTGTCATAGAGTCGGGGTGGGAATTCGCAAACCGAAGACTGAGATTGCAGTGTGTGGGGCATATAAATCAGGGGCATGTACACCGAAACACCTGCGGGGAAATATAATCTCTACATTTATACATCTGTGTATATATATATGGTTAGTCCTAGGGACTCTGCTCTTATATTATTTAATAGTCCAATGACTAGCCAGTGAGGCAGCCAGAGACTACATAATGTAAACAGCTCCTGCTCAGCCCACACGCGTGTACAGGTCAGCACCTGTACACACACACACATGTCTACGTGCGATGGTCTGAGTCTCCCCATCTGCTTCCAGAAACCCTGTGCTCTGCCATATTTACATTCAGACATGATGCATATTTCACATATATGTAAGAGAACATTGTGACCCGACAGAACCCAATACTACATCTTCTGCATGGTTCTGATGCATGGTCATTTTTAATGAAAAGAGGGCACCATCAAATGTAAATCAGCACAGACACAAAATCACAGACTACAGGGCCAAGGCAGCACCAACACATGATGCAATTATGCTCCTGGATTAATTCTGGGTTTTTTTTTGGGGGGGGGGGGGGGTCACCATGGCAACGAGTGGACGACATAACCCAGACCATCGCCGCATCGACACGGCAGGCGTTCGTGGGGTTGGGACGGGGTTGTGGCATCTCCTGTAGTGTGAATCGAGTGAGGCTGGAAAAATAAATAAACAAATAGATACAAACGATACAAAAATAAATAAACAAATAAACAAACAAACAAACAAACATATAGCTAAATAAGCCTCTTGGCTAGGAGCAATACATGGCGGACTCGGGGGGCATGGTGTCTCTGGTGGGGAAAAAGCTCCAAAAAAAATTATAAAGGTGATTAAAAAGAAGCATAAATACAGAACAAAGCATGCTGAGGATTCTTCAAACAAAGCTGGAAAACCCTCGCCTTCCACACTGCCCTGCCTCAAAGAATCAATTACCTTAAACGATCTGCGCCCTCCCGACCGTTTCTCCCCCGCTGCCCCTGACCCACGGTGCCCTGGATGCCCTCTGTGGTGCCACCCAGTTCACCAAGGTGTACCTCCAGAGTGCCTACAACTTGGTTCGCATCAGGGAGGGCTATGAGTGGAAGACCGCCTTC
>JAODKM010000126.1:3520798-3540692 GCA_026780845.1 Petrocephalus sullivani | reverse complement strand
AAAACACCTCATCACCACCCTTGTGCTGTGACCAGAGCCGCAGTAAAACACCTCATCACCACCCTTGTGCTGTGACCGGAGCTGCGGTAAAACACCTCATCACCACCCTTGTGCTGTGACCGGAGCCGCGGTAAAACACCTCATCACCACCCTTGTGCTGTGACCAGAGCTGCAGTAAAACACCTCATCACCACCCTTGTGCTGTGACCAGAGCCGCAGTAAAACACCTCATCACCACCCTTGAGCTGTGACCAGAGCCGCGGTAAAACACCTCATCACCACCCTTGTGCTGTGACCAGAGCCGCGGTAAAACACCTCTTCACCACCCTTGTGCTGTGACCAGAGCCGCGGTAAAACACCTCATCACCGTGCCTGTGCTGTGACCAGAGCCACAGTAAAACACCTCATCACCGTGCCTGTGCTGTGACCAGAGCCACAGTAAAACACCTCATCACCGTGCCTGTGCTGTGACCAGAGCCACAGTAGAACACCTCATCACCGTGCCTGTGCTGTGACCAGAGCCTAAGACCAGAGACTGAGGCCAGATTACACCAGGAGAAGTTAGCAGCTAGATTTAACCAAACCCTTCTCCACAGCCACAGTTCTGCCTGAATTAATGTCTTTGGGCTTTGTGAGCTATTAGGACGACAGTAAGTGAGGTCTGACTTCACTGCATTCCTACAGGGTCCCGGGCCGCAGTGGGATCCAAACTCACAAAGAGCAAAGCCAGGGTCAGGAGGAAAGGCTAAATACTAAAGGCACAGAGCCTAAAGACACATAAATACATATATTCATAAAAATTAGAAATATTTTTTAAATATCATGTGGATACAGTACATCCTTTATGCCTTAAATGAAACAACTAAGCCACAAAAATGTCCTCTCAGATACTGCTGAAGGAATAAAAATATTTCACGACAGCTTTTGGGCTTTATCGTCATCCTTTACGCTTAACTGACAAATCCGACGCAAATTAAAACAGGAACTCCATTGCTGCAGCTGGGTGCTTTACTAGAACAAATCCCTGCTCAACCCAGCTCAAGGGTACAACAGAAAGGCCCCGGGGAGCTGAACCCACAACCTCCAGGTCAGCGTCTGCTGCCAAAAATAAAGGCTTTCCTAGAATAGCCAGGGAGGTGGGTCCACGCTGCCGTTTTCATGCCACACGCCAGGCACATCAGTCTCACCAAGAGACTCAAACCCATGTTTGTAGCAGGCAAAATGTTGCAAGTGCCACTTGACCATATTAATTTCGTGGAAATGCACTTCTTAACTCTTCTGTCAACTTCCAGGGATTGGAAGAGGAATAAAATGTATTTAATACCTCCTCTTGCAACAGGGTATGGTGAATTGCATTAAGGAATGTCTGGCTCAGAGTTGTGCTTTTGTAGATTAGACGTATAATCTCTCAGAAGGTTTGGCCGTTTGATATGAATACAGCGAATACTTTTCCACAGTACAATAACTTTGCCATACACACAGTGTAATGTAGTTAATCTTCCATATTCATTTAAGACATTTAATTCCAATTCAAGGTACAACCACTAATTCTGAAACTGGTACAAACAGATAAGAACTGAGCATATTAATGGCGATCGATTCAAAGAGGCACGAAAGTTCCCACTTAGGAGACTAGGCAGTTATGTTATGGACTTCAGGGATAGCTACAACATCCAGGCACCCTGGGGGTGAGGGGGTGTGTCTGACTTAATCTTTGAGATGTAACACCTGATTGGCGTCTTTAACGCAGCTGCAAGCTGAGAAAAGGTCCAGGGCACCTTCGGTCATAACTGCCATAAAAGATCACAGCGGTGGAGAGAGAGGATAATGTGGTCTGTGGCAGCAGGCCCAAATCTATCCCCTCTAGAGCACCATTATTTATCCCCCAAATTAAAGACAAAGCCTTAGAATTAGCAAGCGGTAGATGAGAACCGCACAAGCACCTAAAAACAACCAAAAAGAACCGAGACCAAAGTGAAATAAAGGACCATGAAAAAGATACAAACATTCAGAACAACACCACATAGAGTACAGGCAGCCATTTTTACACCATAACAATGCCTCGAGGCGGCCATCTTTACACAGTAACAATACCACAGGGAACCATCTTCACACCAGACATCCATCTTTACACCATAACAATACTACAGATTGCCACCTTTACACCATAACAATACCAGAGACATCCATCTTTACACCATAACAATACTACAGATTGCCACCTTTACACCATAACAATACCAAAGACAGCCATCTTTACACTGTAACAATACCACGGATGGTCATCTTTACATCTTAACCAGAGCCAGCTTTACAGAGAGGGTTAGGGTTCAATAGGAGAGGCAGGTGTTAAATGTCACTGAAAATTGATCTAAAACACAAAACATTAAATAAAACACAGGTCTAGCTAAACAAAATCCAAATGAAAGTATCCTAGATGTTAAATATAATAGGACTACATTATCATGATGTAAGGTTAAACAATATTCAACTCTGACAGTAACAGGAATGACAGCTAATCAGTAAAATCAAATAAAAAAAGTTGCCTGTCATGATATATCCAACGCTGATAGATAGGAATTAAGATCTTGAAAATAGGGTGACAAAACAATGATATGACTGTCCTATCAGTGCATGAAATGCCCAGGCTTATATACACAGGGCGTTAGAGAGGGTAGTGCGTACTGACTGTCAGTGCGTGAAATGCCCAGGCTTATATACACAGGGTGTTAGAGAGGGTAGTGCGTACTGACTGTCAGTGTGTTTTGCGGTATGAACTGTCATGATCAGCAATCATAAACCATAATGACACACAATGTGTCCTGTAACAAAACACTAATTGAAGGCAGGTGGGCTGTGATGGAGTTCATTAAAAATAATAGCACAATGGGATAGCTTTGAAATACATCGTCATTAAAACTTTCACTAATCTGACTGGCTTTAATTAATCTCCCATTATGTCGACTTTGATCAGATATTACACAAATTTACGCCATTACACAGCTCGCACTCTGTCAGGCATTTATGTATGTATGCAGGCCGATGCATGTATGTATGCATGCATGCATGTATATATGCAGGCCTATGCATGTATGTATGCAGGCCCATGCATGCATGCATGTATGTATGCAGGCCTATGCATGCATGCATGTATGTATGTATGTATGCATGTATGTAGCTGGTTTGACCCGACGAGAGTTGATCAGTCAAGTTGGGTGGTCGGTCACCGGAGGCGCGGCATGTTGGCGTAACCTGATCAGAAATAAGCATTAACGGCTGCGGATCCCCGCGTTTTACCTGCACTGGAAATAGGTTTCCTGATATTACTGTTCTTGCAGGAGTCACCTGAGCACACATAATTTAGGCATTCTGATAATAAACAGATATGCAAGCTTTAAAACATACGGCAAAAAGGCGAGCTGGATGAGGTAACAAAGGTCTGGTCTGGGACAGAGGAATTACAGGGGGGGTCATGTAAAAGTTGGGCTTGTAAGGTGGAAGGAAAAACAAATCAATGTCCCCATGTCGACCTTGAATGGAAGCAGGACTTCCAGGGATCAAAGAGAAAGTGAAGTGAACACCATAGGAGGCACCGGGTGCGGCCAGCGGGAGAGCCTCTGCTGACGGGGCCCCAGGCGAGAGAGCCTCTGCTGACGGACAGGGGCCCCAGGCGAGAGAGCCTCTGCTGACGGGGCCCCAGGCGAGAGAGCCTCTGCTGACAGACAGGGGCCCCAGGCGAGAGAGCCTCTGCTGACGGGGCCCCAGGCGAGAGAGCCTCTGCTGACAGACAGGGGCCCCAGGCGAGAGAGCCTCTGCTGACGGGGCCCCAGGCGGGAGAGCTTTTGCTGACGGGGGCCCCAGACGGGAGAGCCTCTGCTGAGGGGGCCCCAGACGGGAGAGCCTCTGCTGACGGGGCCCCAGGCGAGAGATCCTCTGCTGACGGACAGGGGCCCCAGGCGAGAGAGCCTCTACTGACGGGGGCCCCAGGTGAGAGAGCCTCTGCTGACGGGTCCCAGGCGAGAGAGCCTCTGCTGACGGGGGCCCCAGGCGAGAGAGCCTCTGCTGATGGGGCCCCAGGCGAGAGATCCTCTGCTGACGGACAGGGGCCCTAGGCGAGAGAGCCTCTACTGACGGGGGCCCCAGGCGAGAGAACCTCTGCTGAAGGGGCCCCATGCGGGAGAGCCTCTGCTGATGGGGCCCCAGGCGAGAGAGCCTCTGCTGACAGGGCCCCAGGCGGGAGAGCCTCTGCTGATGGGGCCCCAGGCAGGAGAGCCTCTGTTGAAGGGGGCCCCAGGCGGGAGAACCCCTGCTGACTGATGGGGGCCCCAGGCGGGAGAGCCTCTGCTGACGGACAGGGGCCCTGGACAGGAGAGCCTCTGCTGACAGACGGGGGCCCCAGACCACCGCAGACTCCCCATCTACCTCCCAGACTTACAGCGGAAATCATGCTGTCGCTTTTAATTTAATATTTGTTTCTTGTTCTAAGATCATCCCGTTGATCCCTATACACCTTATTCATTGTTTTAAAATAGCTGATTCCCTCGCCTGGAGATTGGCAGATTGAGCAATTCTGTCCATCTGGTTTTTGTCTCTTTGTTCCAATCTTTTTTTAAAGCTTCACCTTCATTCCAGACCCGCTTTCTCACTGAGGTGCAGAATGGCTTCAAATTTATGTGTCCCTCAAGGAATTCAAGACGCCACGGCGATGTTCCTTCCAAGCAATTGCTTTTTCGACCATATTACAAAGTCTGTTTATAGACCTTCAAAAAGATTTTACTATTCCCCGTTTTTCAAAAGCCTCCTCCACAGGTGTGTCGTTTCCTAACCATATGGGAACATTTCTTTTTTTGGATAAAATGTCCCCACAAGGATAGTAAACCTTGAAAAACACATCTTGAGGCATGGAACCATGAGGTAAAATGTCTCTTACTTAAGACTGCTGTTTCTTTTTTTTAATATGTGCCCAAAATGTATATTATTATTTCTCGGCTGTGTTTAATTTCTGTTCGTTTGGGTTTGGGAGTTTTAAATTCCACAGCAGAACAGGACAGGGCTGCTGACACCCTCACCAGGGCCAGCCAAAAACAGGTAGGGTCCCGTGGGGACCGAGTGACTGCTTTGTGGTCTAAAGGCTCCTGGAGGTGAACTCGGTGCTCTTTAAAAACCCGACGGTGCTCCGCTTCCCTCAGTAGCCAGCCTGTAAAGAAGTGGTTTGGCATGCTGGAGTTTTACTGCTGAATATATAACCAGTGCAGAGGATAAAGCAGGCCAGTTAAAAACAACAGCATGGCCCTGTGATGTAACAACTGCACTTATATGAAATGCAAGTTAATCCCAGTAAAATGTGTATTATTGCCTAGTGAATTGCGTGTCAAGTTAATTATCAGGAAATGTTAGTAACATTTCCGTGAAGTCCTTGGGGTTTTACAGCCTTTAAGCACACAAACACTGTCTGCTGTTATTCACAGGTTCACCTGTGAGTTCCCAGTCCTGCACCTGCATTAAGATTCACACTGGACGTCCTGGGCTGGGACAGCCTGCTGGCCTGGTCCCACACGGGACCGTTTCTCACCCATAAGTGCTGCCCTGCCACCATTCCCTCCTATCTGACCATTTCTGTCTCTCCATCTTCATCAAACATCATCCCAACATCTAAATTGTTTTTTGGAATGAAGACAGTTCCATCCATCCATCCATCCATCCATCCATCCAGTATACAGGGTCTCTCCCAGGACCAGAGACACAGTGGAACACAGTGCAAGTTTGAGACTGCAGTGAGCAACTTATGACAACTGAAATTAAATTATTTTTAAATCAATGCATTGAAAAAAATACTAGTCTAGTAAATAATTACCTGACAGTGTATATCACCATCTAAGTCATCATATAAAATATCAAGATTACTCCAGTAAAAATACATTTTAAAAAAGAATTACGTATGGAGTCTGTAGGGATCAGAGCGTCAATGTCAGGTTTAGAATATAAGACGGGGGGGAATCTTTGTAATGGCAGCCCTTGAAAATTGCTAATGTGACAGCGCATTAATAGCTTGTAACTGCAGGGCTAGCGCTTAGAATGACTGAGGGGCACGGCAGCTCCGCGTCACGTGGTCGGCTGGAGCGGTAACCGAGAGACACGTGACCGCGTCGATCAGCGTCGGGGAGCGTCGCTTCATAAAATTAATCGAATCGGTCACGCCGCATTAATGAGCTGAGGCAAAAAAACTAACCAGTTTATACTAACAGAAAATAATTCATTAATTTTTTATTAATTACCCGCCTTTAGTCATTAAGTGCTGCCAGTATTTAAAGGTCATCGAATTTTCGCAAAATGCTGCCACATCCTTCAATGTGGAAACCCTATAAGTTTGTGATTAAAAGCAAATGAAGCAATTTACATGGAATCGGTCGTTTACAGGAGACGTGTCATTTACATGCATGTCCAGCAGCTATATTATCCACGGATCCCCAACTTTCGCTGTAACGCATTTGAACCCGGGTTCATTTCTGAAGCAGCTTTTATATCTGTCCCCATAGATTTATCCCTCTTGTCTTTCTCAAACGCCAGCACTGGGGCTAATATCACCACGAGGCCCCACAGCCACATATGAGCAGTTTTCTTATCAGATTATTGTCCCGTGTTCTGGAAAATATGTTATCGATTCAGTGGCGGCATACGTGCTTATGAGAGAAAAGGGGGCCCACTATAGAGAGCCCGGTGGCATGGGGGAAGCCCCACCCACACTCTGTTACGGGGCAGAGCTGCACGGGGCTGTGGAGTGCCAGCATGGGCCTGTCGCAGAGATAACATCACAGCAGGCCTCAGGAGAATTGGGGGGGGGGGCAGCATTTACAGGCCTACTGGGGCAGGGGCAGGGTTTGCAACTGCTGTGATGTCATCTGACACATGTCTAAAGGACTGAGCCGGGCTCCGGGCGGGGGGTAGCTCTGTTGAGTGAGGACATTTCCACTAAAGCACGGCATACAAATAAATTATATAAACACTCACGCACACACACACGCACAAGTGGCATATCGGCGTGCTTTGTGGTTTAGTCATGTTCTCCCAGCAGCAAGTGTGAATAATAAAAACAGGAATATTCCAACTGCAGATCCAGATGCACCCAGATGGGGGAGCCAGCACACAGAACAATTACCTCAGGCTCCTAGCCACCCATCTACCTTTATGATCCACTATACATTGGAGATAATGGGCACCTATCAGCGAATCCCTCTACAGGACATAATCAGGTCATCTATTAACTCTCCCTGACACCATTCCCGAGGACAGGTTTTAAAGAGCCAAAATCGTCCCTGTCCCTGACAGGAAGCCGGCCCGGAGAACTGACGAGACCCGACAGGGCACTGTCTCAGCTGCACCAGGGCCTTGGGAAAGAGTCACATGTGTGTGTGTGTGTGTGTGTGCGTGTGTCCGGGGGTGTGTGCGTGTGCGTGTGTCCGTGTGTGTGTGTGCATGTGTCCATGTGTGCGTCTGTGTGTGTGTGCGTGTGTGTGTCCGTGTGTGTGCGTGTGTCCGTGTGTAAGTGTGTGTGCATGTGTCCGTGTGGGTGTCATGTGCAGGCTTCAGGGTGGAAGGTCACATTAAGTGTGCTGAGTTGCTCTCTATGTTGCTCCTTCTGGACAAAATCAGCAGGATAGAAGGTAATTTTTCTTTAAATAAATATATGTCAAGGTGTAAGCTAATGCATGTAAATCATACAACGAGTAAGATGTGTCAGGGGTCCTGTCAGGACAAAAGAAAAATAAAACTATTATTATTCCCGAGCATAAAAAGCAGAATCATGGGCTGCATCTTGTAGCTGTGAGTCACGCTCTTGCTGACTATAACAGGCACTGGTCTGACATCACGGGTAACGCAGATACAGCAACGTGATCCTGACAAGTAAAAAAAAAATATTAAGAACTAAAATAGGATGCATTAAAGCCTCCGGATTTCCTCCACACAGGGGAGTAAGAGGGACGGGCCAATATCAGAGATTAAAAAAGCCATCCTAGAGGAGTATTTATTTGCTTCGGATCGCTGACCAGATACAGTAGCTGAGCTCATTGATTAGTCACAAACGAGAGATCGATCATTTCCACAGCGCTGCAGTGAGACCTGGCCCGAGCAGGGGGCAGCGTGACATCCGCTCTCCTGGGTATGCCACGGTCCGGGCCTGTCCACAGGTTCTGTCATGTGACAGGAGACCCCAGCACACAGCCCTAGACGCCAGCGTCCTGTGTGAGGAACGTGTGCCATGCACACTGTTGGAGGTGAGTGTCCATTCCATGTGGCATGGAATCCTACCTGGCGACAGGTTTGCATTGTCCTTCCTGGCACAACACCTTTTCTGCCGTCCGATACGTTGGCCTTTGAGAATCAGCCCACTATTCCACAGGCAGTTTAAACACAGTCGCACCAAGCCACAGCACTCAGGTCACACAAAGAAAGGGATGGGAGGCAGTAACCAGGATCACGCTCCAGCCTGTCAATTGATAATCCAGGATCTTACTCTGAAATCCTGCTCACAGATGCATCCAAACACAGCACAAAAACACATAGGCTACTACCAAAGTATTAGATTTGTCCTGCCATATAATGACAGTGGTGGGGGGGGGATGATAGAGTTATAAGTATATGAGGGTTTTATGTGCATTCAAGCAGGCTGCCCCCCGCCCCTCCGGCTGCTGAGGAGGGGGGTGAGCTGTACACCACCTATGCTGTAGCTGCTGGGAGGCGGGGGGGGGGGGGGGGGGGGTGCTGGTGGGGGAGGGGGTTAGGGGGGGGAGTGGGGGGGGGGGGGGGGTGGGGGGGGGGTGGACCTGGGAGAGGATGAGGATGTCGACGGCGTGCTGGCGGGCGAGGAAGAGGCGGGCTCCCTCTTCCCTCCGAGGTAATTTGTTTAGAAGATGTTTCAGCTGAGATTAAGAGGAGGAAGATCTGGCTGGAGGTCAAAGGAAAGGGAGCTAGAGGGGGGGTTTGATGGCCATTTGGACTCCCGTTTTTCAGCATGATGCTGAGGAAAGCACACAGCCAAGGAAGACAGGGCGCCCAGTGTGGTGGAGAAGGAGCATCTACGTGGACAGGCCATCAGACACGCCGTCCCTGCAGCAAAAGGCCCGTGCCGGCCTGGGACAGCCACACGCCGAATCAGCACATGTCCGCCTGGGCCACGTCCAGCAGTGCACGCGGGGCCTAGCTAGCCCGTGTGAGTAGTGCCCGGGCCGCTGGAGTCCTGGCCTGAGAAGTGAGCCGTCCTCCTACAGCCTGGAGGTCGTTACTCCGCTTGGCCGAGGAAAACTTCCAGCTGTTTAAGTAGGTCACAGGCCTATGGGGTTCACCCGCTAAGTAACCACCAAAAAACACCTAAAACGGCACATAAAATGGCAGATGAGGGCGTAAAACTCTCCAGGTGGGCAGGCAATGAGCTGCTCGGGCCCCCAGGGGCCACGATTGCGCACATCAGCAACCTGTTTACGCGACAAACGGCAGATAGGGCGCCCCATCCCACCCAACACTGCTTTCCAAAACCTCCTCAGGGAAAAATCTCTTTACCCCCGAGGTAGAGATTGTTTTTGTTGTACTTTTTATCTAGCATTTTAAAATCTAGCTGCAGAGTTTTAACGCGAAACACACTTTGCAGTATGCACAGCCTGCAGTAACACAAACATATCCCCCGCACGGCATACAGCAGACTTCCATTTACAGGCACAAAAGGAGAATCGCTCGATGAAAACCTACAAGACATAGAATTACCTCACTTGTGTAACACTTAATTAGAATTATCATTAGCAGAGGCTGCACTGTAGAATCAGGGTGAGACGTCCAACTGGGAGCCATCCCAATCCACTGAGCCAGCAGCAGATCCAGTTCAGCTATCCTTCTGTGGTATACCATCCGCCCCCCCCCCCCCACGAGGGTCTGAAACCACAGCTCAGAGACACAATGCCATTAAGGTCAGACCACGTCCAGCCATAGCACAGCAGTGACACAAAAGATCGTGTCCCACGTGTGGGGGGGGGGGGAGCACTTGTGAGCCTTTAGACAGCTAACGGTGAACCGTGCACAGCCCCGTTCTGTAGGGGGCAGCCACAGTCAGTCAGACAGAGACTCTTATGGCAGAAATGGGGGGGGGGGGGCAAGGCATTAGAAGGACAGGACGCCTAAGCTGTCTGCAGCTTCAGTACCAGAAAAAGAACACGCTGCAGGACTGAACTGCTGTACATTTAGCAGCATCTGGAGATATAAGTGTGTGCACTGAGAAAAAGGGCCTATAACCCCCCCCCCACACACACACACACACACACACACACACCTTGTCCCCCCAAACCCAACACACACCCACATGGACATGCGCGACAATGAAAGTGAAGTCAGAACGGAGGACGGAAGTGAGGTTCTGCTTACCTTTACGATGTCAAAATGACTGTGAGATACCCCAGTAACCCCTAATGATGCAGGCTGTATGGCCATGACCCCAGTATAGGGCCAGGACCTCATAAACCATGCATATAAACACACACACACACACTCTGCTCGTGCCGTGTGAATGGGGCTCTTATTTAAGATCAGAGTTGATACAAAAAAGAAACTGGAAAACCCCAGAGCCGTTATAAAGATCTTGTTAAACAAAAAAAAGGGAAAAAAAGCAAACATGTGCCTGTCAGCCAAATAACAGCCTGCCCTTTAATGTGCGGCAACCAAAAAGAGATTTAACCTCCCCTTTAAATTGGGGGCTAAACATTCCCACAAGTTGCTCCTTTACGTTGGAAGTGTTTGGCCATAAGTTTTATTTCAAGTTAAAAAGGAACCCCCACCCCAACCAAAAGCTAACTTGTGCACCAGGGCTGTTAAATGTGCTTAGTGACCACCCAGGCAGACAGAGCTGGAAAGTTTTACAGTGTTTATACCCAGCTAGTGGATTACAGACCACAGTGGAAAGGGCAGTTCAGCTGTAAGTAATTAAAACAGCTTTTTTCTGCCCTGCTAATGAAAACAGTGTCACAGAATAACCCTGTTTGACTCCAGCTTCTGGTTGTTGGTTTTTTTTTAAACACCCCCCCCCCTTTTAAAAACAGCGGAAGGAGGGACCTCTGGGGGCCAGGGGCCAGTGGCCTGGCCAGCTGTGAAAGGCAGCCCCAATGAACCTTCCAGAAATGATATCCTGGCAAGCTTGACCAGTTCTCCTCACACTAAGGGTGGGGGGGGGGCAGAGAATAAGAATCATCATCAGCCCATCACAAGAGAGCAGAGGGCGTCTCTTAACGAGCTTCCACCCCCCCCCCCACCCCCAAATCAGCTGCTCAGACAGCCTGAGAACTCCTGCCGGCTGGAGGGTACAGTCAAGCGTGTTTAGCCCCCCCGCGGAAACGCCAAACAGGATGCACGTGAAGGGAAAGCGCGCCCACGTTTCCGAGGGGGGGACTTAACGTCGCGCCCCCCCTCCCACAACAACCCCCATCCGGGCACTTACTCAAGTGATTCAGGTTAAGCATCACAGTCAGGGGAGCAACAGACCTAAACTGACCCACTTAACACCGAAAACATTCACGTACCAAACAGGCATTGCTGCTGAAAGGCACCATATACTAAGCATATAAAATAAAATTTAAGAAAAACAACAAAACTGTTAAAAAAGAAGGATATGGGCACCGCCATCTTCCTTTACTAGCGGCTAATGGAAAACATACTTGTATCCTTTAGAAAGGCATTGCTGGCAATTTGCTTGGGGAAAGGTGGGGGGGTGTGGGGTCGTGACAAGGCGCTAATATTAGCCTAACGGGAAAGCGGACAGGAAGAAGCTAACCGCTATCTGCCGGCGAGGATGCAGAAAGTTACATGCAAATGGATCTCGCAAAAGCTTGAGAAAGTTCACCATTTGCCTGTATCATCCAGTTACAAGTGTGACACCGAAGGGAAAGGAAGGCCAAGGCTCCTGTGTCGATCATGACGAATACCTTTTCAAAACCGCGAAGCTATTTTTTATCATAGATGGCAGGCAGTGTTTTTATAAAGGTGGGTTAAAGATTTTCGTTCCCCAGATACATTTCTCCCTTTGTTAAGTTTTACAACTATAAATGATGAGCAAAGTCAGCGAGGAAGCTTTCATGGCCACGCTGGAGAATCTGGCATCTGTAAAGGGACGCAAGGGCCGTGTAACCCATCCACATCAAGAAGTGGGACCCGACCTGCAGCTTTCCAGCCCTGTTCACAGGCACCACATTCCCATCCATTTGGACCCGCTGCATTCCCAACCTCTCCTGCCACATTCCCATGCGCTCTGACGTACTGCATTCCCATCTGCTCTAACCTGCTACAATCCCATCCATTCAGTCCTGTCACATTTCTATCCACTCTGACCTACTGCATTCCCATCTGCTCTAACCTGCTCCAATCCCATCCATTCAGTCCTGTCACATTTCTATCCACTCTAACCTGCCGGATTCCCATCCAATCTGACCTACTGCATTCCCATCTGCTCTAACCTGCTCCAATCCCATCCATTCAGTCCTGTCTATCCACTCTAACCTGCAGGATTCGCATCCACTCTGTCCCACTGCATTCCTATCTGCTCTGAACTTGCTGCATTTCCATCTGCTCTGCCACATTCCCATCTGCCCCAACCCCCTACATTCTCATCCCCTCTGACCCATCGCATTCCCATCCACTCTTAAACCACTCCATTCCCATCCCCTCTGACCTGCTGCATTTCCATCTGCTCTGACCTGCCACATTCATATCCACTCTCACCCACTGAATTCTCATCCATGCCTCCTAAAGCACCAGCGCCAGTCACTGCTAAATAGCTATATTTGACACCAAGCACATTTCAGCTCATCACATACATAACGGTGGTCTTTACACTGGTTCTTGTCCATGCACCATCCAACCCAGTTTTAAGTCCATCCTGGCTGGCGCCCCAAACTACTGTGTGAGTGTGTAGCTTATCTTTATATTACTTTGTGGGGACCAAATGGCCCCCAAAATGTGATAAAAACCTGGTATTTTGACATTGTGGGGACTACTTTTCAGGTCCTCACAAAGATCTGTGACTGCAATCGAAAAACTAAAAATGCCAAAAGTCTCATATTTCGTTTGGTTACTCATGGTTAAGTTTAGGGCTGGGTAGGGGTTAAGGTTGTCATGTTTGGATCAGAGTTTTTCCTATAGAAATGAATGGACAGTCCCCACAAAGACAGAATTACAAACCTGTGTGTGTGTGTGGAACTGTAAGCCCCTTGTGTCAGAACCGTCAGCTAGGCAGCTGTAATAACGTGACAGTGAGCTGTGGTTTAGGAGACACACGTTTATCTGCAGCAGGGGGTGGGGGGGGGCCTTTCCCTGACCTAAGGTCAGCTCCTGAGCGGCAGGGCTCTCTCACACACATCCAGAGTGGCTGCTTCCGTGTGAGAGCATATTAAGGCACTCTAGCCTGTGCTGGGGGGTCGCACAGCCGCCGCAGTTTGAGGGCTTGGCAGCAGGGAGCTGAGGCGGAGCAGTGACCTTCCAGCGACCTCCTGGATCATCCAGGGTCAGATTAATGTGGACGGGATGTTGGCGGTCGCCCAGTCGGACAGCTTATCCGGGCTGGCTCCCTCCCCTCGTCCTCCAGACACGCACGGAGACGAGCAGCAGACCCCCCTGCCCCCCCAAACACATTCATATCCAGCACAGCTACCAGAAGGCCCTTGTTATATTTGTTATATTAATTTCCTCTTGCTATTTTCATCCTGCGGTGGTGACGGGGGGGTAAATGTCCGAAACCCAATATTTTATGACAGCCTTCCAGCAGCCAAAGACAAAACTCACTAAGAACCTGCTGAGGGGCTTCTTATACCTAGGCACAGTGGCACCGAGATGGGCCAGTGGCCGTGGAGACCACCTACATGGCTGTCACCCCAGGAGAAGCCCCCCCCCCGAGGGGTCTCTCCCAGGAGGAGGAGAAGCTGCTTTTCCCCCAATCACTCCACAACGTGACGTGCATGCGGTGATGTCAACAAACACTTATTCTCAAAATAACTTTAATTCTAAGAAAGGAAAATGTAAAAATTAAGGTTCCTCCCTACACCCATCCATCGTCTAGCCTCTTATCCCAGACAGGGTTACCGGGAAATTAAACTTACTGAGATTCACGACTGATGCAATATACCTGCATGGTGGAACCAGCTGACCTGCCCGCAAGGACATTCCTGATGCTGCGGGCCCCTCTGACCCGGAATTCCCCGGCGCACACAGACCGGAACGAGGCCCGCGACCATCCCACGTCTGCGCTCACTTGGTGGCTGGTATATTCCTGGGGCGGAGGTGTGGGGGGGGGGGGCAAGGGTGGGTGTGGAAGGGGAACAGGAACAGCCTTGGCGTGGCGCGGCGAGGCTCAGCCACATGCACTCAGCGGCTTGGAACCGTGCCAGACGCCACCGCCGGCGAGCCCAACCCAACAGGTTGAGCCCGGTGAGACCGCAACTAAGGGGCAGCACGGTGGTGCTGACAATGGGGCAGATTGGTTCGGGGGCCTCCAAATATGCCAGCATTTTGGGGATGGGAGGCCTGAATGAGTTTCTTTCAGTGGGCCCCCTTGTCTAGCCTCGGCCCTGGTGGGGCATCATGCAAAGATTGCTGTGTCCCTGACGCCGAGCAGGAAACAGAGGTAAATATCCTGGTGCGAAGGTCCTGCTGGGGCAGGATGTCTGCTTTCCACATCACCGCTGCAGTTCCGATAAGATGGACGGCGGGAGAGCTGGCTGATCGCGGCCACAGCAGTGGCACGGAGAGTCACCGCGAGAATTACTGTTGCCGCAGCGTTCGCGGCTAATCAGGCGCGCGGATCTGCTCGCGCTACAGCTATTTACACAAACAACGGCCCATGTGAGACAATCGGCAGTTTACAGGAAACACCCACAGGAGGGAATGACATGTAATTAGATGGCAGGGCACCGGGAGACTAGCTTTAACATTAACATAATTCGACATCAGAAACACACGCGAGGCAAACAAAGAAGCGCGTGGCGCTCGTCCTGGGATTATGCTCAGGGCAGAGAGCATGCGGTTTTCGGGGCCAGTTCCGCCTGGTAGATCTGTAGAACCTGAACTTGGTACTTGGTGTCTAGTTTGAGTCCTTTTACACTCTACTATCAAAATCTACGCTGGACACTGCACCTCAGAGAAGATGCAGGGGGTGGATCTGGGAATGAGCGTTTCTGGCTTCAGAAGGAGAGATGTGGTCTGGCCCTCTCAACATGTGGTCACCTCCTCCCTCATCAGGAAAAGAGAGATGATGAGATGGTATCAACAATATGGAGCACTTTCGGCAAAGGTGCAAATATGGTTGAGCAGTTCTGTTGTCCCAGGTATGGTCCCAGATTTCATCACAAGCCCAGGAGGAAGGTGGGTCCCAGATGAACCTAGAAGTCTATGGCATGATCCACCCGAACCGTCCTCGCAAAGGATCACATGGTTTTTCACCTTAATGAAAACACTTTGTCACAAACACAGACAAGTCTTGCCACGGACACATTTCTCTGTGTACAGATAGGGTGTCGATGTCCTAGTGACAGCTAGCTACTCAAAGCAGCCATGGAAACACGAACACAGTTACCGGAAAGAGAAGGCGATGCCACCAAGGTCCAAACACTCACCAGTTGAAAGAATGATCACCAGTTCAAAGAATGACTTCAACTCAAAGAGAGTTGTTCTGATTATAATATCAAATCCTCATCCATTTCAGTAGATACAGAAAAGAGGTTTGACACTTTGAATAACACCAGCCATGTTGTGAAATCGTCCTCCAGTCTGTTAAAAGTCACATCATTCTACTTAATAAAACCGCCATCTCAGATCCTCGAGGGCCGATTAGCTAAAGGCCATAGTGAAGTGGTGCCGAATCCTTTGATATTACACTCACTACAGGATCGATTACGCCGTGGCACGTCACTGGATGTCGTGCAGAAACCTGACGGCGGGCCAGCGAGCAGTAGACACACAGTGGGGCCAAATGGGACCTAAGCACGATTCTTGGCCCAGGCTGTGTACGCAATTTGCAGGGGTTTCTATCAGAATAAAAACGACCTGAAAAAGGCGAACTAAAGTCTCTAAATTGACCATAGGAGGAGTTGTGTGGGCGAGCATGTGTCCTATAAGAATGGACTGGCGTCCCATCCAGGGCGTCCCCAGATTTCAGCCCCGTTTCCTGGGATAGGCTCCAGGCCCGCAGCAGTCCTGTACTGGGAAACCAGTTGGATATTAATGGAAGCGTAGAAATGAATTAATAAACAGCTACACGTAACTGCAGGTCTACAACGTTACCTTAATGGCTTTTTATAGTAAGGTGCTAATTAACTCGCTAGCATGACATCGCGTCATGGCAGCCGCCTTCCTCTTAACGTTACACATCGCCAAGGACTTAATTCACAGGCGGAGACGGAGGCATTTGAATGAATATATTCATTAACGACTCTGCGGCAATAAAAAAAAAAAAACCTGAGTCCATGATGTATTTTTGTGTCATAACCATTTTATAAAACCAATAAAGTCCGAATTTCATTGGCGTGTCGCAGGTAATGAATTGTCAAACAACACCCTTTTGCAGGGACAATGCGGAGCAGTGAATAAATCTGCTCACACTTATTTGCTTTCAGTGACGCCAAATAAACTGGATTTAAAAGACATATCCAACTGGTACAATGTCTCCATTTGAGTATTTACCTCCCATGTCAGTATTATCGAGTGCAGACTGTACTATTTGCTGCTTAGTACAGGAACCTGGCCACATTCCCTCCCAGGGAGGTAT
This sequence comes from Petrocephalus sullivani, assembly GCA_026780845.1. Taxonomy (NCBI): domain Eukaryota; kingdom Metazoa; phylum Chordata; class Actinopteri; order Osteoglossiformes; family Mormyridae; genus Petrocephalus; species Petrocephalus sullivani. The sequence goes on along the minus strand of JAODKM010000126.1, from coordinate 3,523,906 downwards.
CAGCTGATGTCTGTACTGGGAACACTGGGAGTCTGGGGACCAGCCGGCCGTTCCTGCTTCCTGCTAATCGGGCCCAGCCCTCTCATCGCAGCGGCTCCGTCGAGGTCAGCCTCCTCACTCCAGAAGTCGCTCATCGGTGGATCCTCGATGCCACAGGGAGGAAGAAGTGTGACACGCTCAGCAAAACGCTGATTACTCACCTACACTGTGTCAGCAACTCTCAGTGCTGCCCCCTACAGCCATAAGCAGGAACTGCGTGAGGAATGGTGTACCAACCCGAAATTAACCTCTAAAGTGAAACAGTGAAACACAATAAAAACTGGCCCAGTGCGCAGTGACAGAATTAACGTGTTTAGGACTGCCGTCCAATCTAGCTGGTCAGCCAGTTTCTTTTAAGAAAACACAGACACAAACAGATTAGGTGTCTATATCTTTTGTGGGGACTGTACATTTCTAGGGGTATAACCCTAATCCCAACAACGACACCGTTAACCCCACACCCAGCCCTCAGCTTAACCATAAGCAACCAAACAAAATACAAGACTTCTGGCATTTTCAGTTTTTTTTTATTGCAGTCACAGATTTGAGATTTCCCTTTGTGGGTACCACAAAAACGTCCAGGTCCAAGTTACAGGTTTTTATCACAATTTGCCAAAATCTGGTCCCCACATTGGAAAATAAAAATAAAAAAATTAGGATACTGGTAGGGACGTGCCAGACTGTACATTGTACAGAAGCGCATCTGCACACGGCAGGCATCTGCAAAGCCACACCCGTCCACACACACACACACACACACACACACTTACACACGCACAGAACCAACTGTGGGTGCGGACGCCACAGATTTAATCCGAATGATCCCACTGCTAAGGCCCGGCTTTCAAGCTGATAAATGAGGCAGCACTCAGTCAAAGCATCAGGGTGAGTATCACATGGTTCCTCTGTCCACAGCTCATTACCTCATTCAGGCCACAAAAACGCGTCCTCCCCAAATATCAAAAAAGGCTCATTTACTTTTATAGGAAAAATAACTGATCATCATCAGTTGTGTTCTTGCTGAAATGTGAAGTAAATTCATTGTCTTGAAGGGCCTCAGACGGTTTCTGTTTATTCTGATGTGAAGACAAATCTCGCATCTGAAAATGGATAAAATCAGGGATACTACTATACCGTCTAGAGCCGAACATTACACTGCAGCAGTCTGTGCAAACTGTGCCTTCAGCATAGGCGACATTTTATTTCCAAAAAATAGGCATGAACCACTAAATCATGAAAGGAAAAAAAACTAAGCATTAATAACATGGAAATGTTCCAAGACCATTTACTGGGGGGGGGGGGCTGTAATATGCAATTTTAAACAGAAAGATAACATTTCAGGACTGAGCAGTCCACCTCCTGCGAATCTCATAGCAGGGCCCCAAACTTGGAGCGTTTCTGAATGTACAGCGTTACTCTGAACGCTGCTTGCCGATTGGTTTATATGGCGTGAGAGGATTTTGCCCCCCCACGCAGTCCCCGAGGCCGCATCTGAGCACAACGTCCTCACATGCTTTACCAGCAAAGTTCTCTGTTAATTTTGCATAAGCGAACAGAACCACCCCACCCCGGCCCCCCAGCTTTCCATCATCCCACATCTCGGGGGTGTCCCACACACTTGGCGGGAGCCCCTAATGAAGCAGGAAGATGGCTGCAGCGCGCCCGTATTCCGACGCACTTATTAACCTGATTAAGGAACATGCCGTCCGCGCACTCGTACCTGCAGTGGTCACAGAGGGGCTGTTACCCGCACTGTTTGAAGAACGTGTGCAGCTCAAGGCCGGGAAAAGAGAGGCAAGGAGTGCAATAATGGTCCATATCGGGACAGAAATCTGCATAATTTATGCAGAGAGGTTTGTTTTAATAACCAGACAGATGGAACTCAGCAGAAAACACACTCACACTTATGGGTCAACAACAGGTATCAGATCATTATAGTTTAGGGCCCTGTTCACCAGAAGAATATTATGGGATTGTTTTTTTATTATTATTATGAAGTACAGAGAGGAAAAAAAAAAACAGAAAAGATGTCACAAGAGTTGAGGGTAAGAATTTTTTTACTCCATTTCTTAGTTTGCTGACAGGCAGAAACAGCGGACAGCTAAATGGATGAAGAGGAGGCTGACATAACAAGAATTTAAAATGGGCGGGGGGTTAAAATACAGGGTCAAAATTAAAGAGAGGCACAGCTGAAGCACCAGCTTGAGCCATGTGTGAGGATATGTGGCGGGCGAGTGCTGCGAGGCATGCTGGGGCCCTGTGACCTTTGCTGGCGATTGTTATTAATGCGCGCGAGGTATCGGAAAAGGTTAACGAGGCCACACCAGGCGAACCGCAAGGAAACGCAAGGATTATGCAATGCTAGAAGCTACAAGACAAAAAAAAAAAACAAACAGCTAACTTCCTAACAGCAGTCTAACGTAAAGATGGTGAAATAAAGTATTGCAAGTAGACATGAACAGCAGACGAGATGAGAAACACACGTTTAGCTAATGGCCACCTGTTCTTAGCAACTGTTTCACGCACAGGAAAGCCGCCGTGGTTTCACAGAGATCCATGCCGCGCCTGTGTTATGCATCTTACCCCTCGTTTGCAAAAATGGGTGGGTGGGCCACCGCTTATTTGTGCTCGCGTTTCCCAAGTCGGCTCTTAACTGACTAGGTGACTGCTCAAACCACAATGACATTTATGTTAAAAAAAAGAACCAGCTCAGGAAAGCTGTCCCTCACCTCAAAACTTAAAAAAAGCAAACAAAAATCACATTATTGAGTCTCATCATCATATGCCATGGAAGACAGAACAAAACTCCTTGGTGCTGTAAGCCAGAGCTGCTTAGTAATGCGGCCGTAAAAGCAGCACAACAAACGGTGGCTGTTCTCGGGTAGCGGCTACTCGCTCGCTGCTTAGAATCGACTGGGTAGCTGTGCACAAGTGTGTTTGATTGTGGCAACGAGGACAGGGCTCTGAAGGGCCACAGCAGCGTGCCAGCCTCCGAGGACAGGGCTCTGAAGGGCCACAGCAGCGTGCCAGCCTCCGAGGACAGGGCTCTGAAGGGCCACAGCAGCGTGC
>JAODKM010000126.1:3500601-3512574 GCA_026780845.1 Petrocephalus sullivani | reverse complement strand
CCCCACACACCCCCACCACCACCCCCAAACCCAGCCCAAGCCTGACCACACTGTGCCACAATCTGGAAGGTAGGCTGTCACAATAATCGGTGATGCTGGGCGGGCCTCATTTGTAATGCATCTCCACGCAGGCCTTATCGGGCGGTGAACAACGAGCTAGAGAATGAACAGTATATAACACAACAGAAGACGGCATCCACTGTTCCCTCCAAAACCTCTACTGTGCGTGCATGCGCATGTGTGTGTTTGTGTGTGTGTTTTTGTAGGCCACTCCGTCCCATAGGACGAGGCCAGCACCTAAAATTCTGTCTCAGGACAACAAAGGGAGAGAGTTACAGTCGAATCTGACGTCCGACAGAACTTCCGATGTCACAAGCTCAGAAAAGGCAGCATTTAATTGCTTATCGTGGCGTCTACCGCTCTCTGGCGCTTTCGGCCAAAGCACACATACTTCTTCTGAGCTAGGTTTAGCACATGCTAAACCGTTAGCACGAAAATAAACTTATTATTCACAGATGCGACACGTTACAATGGGAAACTGGCACACGCAGAGTGTGAGATGCAGTTGGGTGTGCGTGCATGCATGTAAGTGTGTGTGTTTTGTGGGTTTTGATTTTGCAATATGCAAAACAAGGCATTCCCATGTGAGCCCACAAAATCTTGGGAGGAGAGTAAATATATGTACGGAAAAGAGCCCCGCAATTTATTAAGGTGGATTATGAGTGCAGTAAATTTGTTTATAACATGGGGAGGGCAGGTGGCAACCTTAGGTGGGAAACTGGATGCTTTAATTGTCTAGATTTAATGTAGAGTGAGTATATTAGTCACACGGAGGTATTAACATTTTACTTGAAAGACTTTTTCAGTTTCATCTGGGGGAAGAGAAAAAAAATCTTGCATCACCTGCTTTATCAAGTGTTAAAATACCAAGCCAGTCTGTGGAGAGACACAATGTAGGGGAACCAAATGATGATTAAATGTGAATACATTCCAAAAGGAAAATCAGGTCATTTAAAGAAACAAAAACATATGTATATTCCCAACACGGATTCCCTACAAAAGAAAAGCGAACAAACAGAGGAATACAGAAGTCTGCTTTTGGGAGCTGCCTGTGGTTGTACAGAGCAGTGATTTCTACCAAAACGTCATGGCGGCATGTCACCACAAAACCTTGTGGAGGAGGGCAGCAAAGTGTCCTCTGCTGAAGCACACTGAACTTGGATTGTTCCAAGGAAATATCACTTTGATCCAAGATGGGGCTGGATAATGTGGCCAGCAAAACATTAATGTAATCCATCTGTATAATAACCTTTTCCGAAATCGCCCATTAAGCACACAGATTTGCCGCTCCTTTTGCCCCGTCTGAGTAAATTCACTCCTTTGCGCGTTAAGGGATGTTAATTTCTCAACGCGCCTCATTTGCAGTAGCTGCTAATCCATCCATCTTCAGCCACCGCTTATCCAGTCAGGGTTCCGCTAATCCAAAACCTTATCCTGAGGAGCGCAGGTCGGCAAAGCTGCATGGAATAAGGCTTGAAGTAACTGGAGACGTCTCGCGTAGCTGAAGCACGCACACGGAGCAGGACAGCTTGGGGTCTCTGAAGTGACAAGCCTCACCGGCAAAGGCTCTGTGCCACGCTACAGTCTCTAGTACAGAGGGAAAAAATGAGCTACAGAGGGATTTTTATGGGCCATTCTGTCCTGCATTTGAGAACAACAGAACACAATGAGGGTTACGTAGACACAGAGCAATCTAAAAGGACCCAAATACCGAGCTTACAAAACTCACTTAAGGGCAGTTCCTGAAAATCAGCAACGCTGGCAACAGAGAGAGAGACATAAATGCGAAAAAGCAGCGAGATGCCGGCAAACATATTACACTTTCCATTTCCTGGCCAAGTTCCTGTTTGATTCCTATTCTATATTTTTATGGGTTTTTTTTTTCCACAGAAGTGGAGGAATCTGGAAAACGGCTCAATATGTTATTATTTTTTTTCTCTCAGTATGACTTCACCCGACGGAGACTTAACACAGACAAAGCAACCAATGTTCAGATCTCAAAGGTTTATCAGATTTACGCTTTAATACTGTGAAAGTGATGCCAGGTAGCGTCACAACGCCAGCTGTGATCTTCATTCCATGACACTGACTGTACCCAGCAGCCATCCATGACTACGCCGGGTTGACCATGATTGCAAGATGACTAAATCTGTTCCTGCCCAAAGCATCTTTTATCATCATTTGCGGGTTTGCACAGTTGTTGTATTCCGGTATTTACGGATATGGCTGTAAATCAGGCCATAAAAGCACCTGTTACTTTGAAATACATTTTTAGTCACTTTCATCATAGTCGTTTTTTAAGACCAGCTACAAGGCACTACAAACAAGTGAAGTGGAATTTTATGGTCACACCAGCCATATTTAGTACCTGTTATACGGTGATGCAATGTAACAGACTGGGGTGCTACATATGAGCCTGTACATTAAGTGCATAGATAGACAAGACAAGTGTGTGTAGGGGATTAAGAACATCGACAGACCATATAAATGCTTCAAAGAACTTAAATGTTAGTCTTTTAGTACCCTTCATTTCCAGTACACAATGCTATTTCAAAACACTTTAATCAATGGAAACAAAGCTGGTTGCTTGAGCTCCATCTGTACAGACATACTCACTCCTGATGATTCACATAGGCTACACTCGGGCCCATTAGGGTGGATGGATGTTGAGAGCAAAGCTCAGATTGCAAAGCCCACTTTAAATTCAGCACCTTCCCCTTCTGGATTTTAAACTCCAGTTTAAATCCGGTTACTCAACCGCTATATCACTTTCCGTCTCTATATATACAGCAGTGAAACAGCAGTCCACCTATTTATGATCTCCAATAAAAATGCAAGTCTCTATAACGATTTATGTTCAATTAGAACATAATTAGAATAGAATATTCCAAAATTAGCATATTTCCCAGAATACATTTGCAAGGAGGGCATTAATCTTAAAAATGCCTCTGGTTACATCTGAAAAGAACCCCACTGTTTTTACGAGACAAGAAGACCTAGTAAGAAGGAGGATAATTTAATTTCCGAAAATACTCAAAACATGCAGCACTATCAACAAGAACATTAATCGTTCAATTAAAACGTTTGCTGGTGTTTTACATAAAGACGGAGCGGCCTCCTTGGTATTCATAAAAATGTCTGGGAGAGGATTGTAAGAATACTCCATGTAAATTCATTTGACAACATAATTGCCGTATATGCCGAAAAAAAATACGCGCAACTACTTAACAGCGCGAGCAGCAGCGCGAGCGAGGGACTGCGCGAGGCGGAGGGGGGCGCGTCCTGTAACCTGATTGGCTCCCGATGACATCAGCCCGGGCGCGCGCTCCGCTGCCCGCATGTCGTCACCGCTCGCGCAGAGTTGAGCTTAATAAGCGAAGGCTTCAGCGTCTGCGAAAATCGCCGTGATGATGGCAGCGCTCCACCCGCGACCTCCAGCCCGTGCGGCCGTGCAATGCACGGGAGGCTGGAAAAGCCAGCAAGCTGCCTCTTCGTGCAACGGCATCCCTCCTCTGCCAAAGTCAGGGACGCTGTCCAGCTCCGACCTTGCTGAAGAACATCGTCCCACTAACACAACCCAGCCGACATCACAAGGCTCCGGCAATTAGACACAATTTCTGAAAAGCCGGCAACTCACTGTAAATATATAGATAGTTCTTATCAGGGCGAAAGCGGTCGCGCGATGCGAATGGCATATTATTCTTCTGAATAAAAACTCCGCGGAAATTATCACGCCGCCCGCGACCTAGGCAGGATCAGGACAAGCAAACATCACTCTCCTTAAAAGGCTATTTAATTTCCATGCACAGCCTATGTATTATCTGCCTTTAAAAATACAGACGAAGCCAGACAAGTGCCCGAGTTTATGAGACGAACAAAGAGCCGCCTGAATACTTCAACAAATATTTGACATTAAAGTGAAATAAACATATCTTACCATGCCTCTGTGTTTTCGTTTATCATCCAAAGGCCAAATTCAATCTCGACTGATTTGTAATCCTTTCAGCATCCCTGTTTATAATTCCAAAAATAAATTCCCCAGCAGACAGGCCTACAGCAAAATGCTCGTTCAAAAAGTCCAAAAAGGGGCGCTTTCAAACTTAAAGATCTTCACAAATCCACACAGCAAAGCCCAAAGCTCGTTTCCCCAAGGCCGTATGTCCTGCGAAGTCATTGCAACAGAAAGGGGGGGGGGAAGCATGGTCATTCAAGAATTTCACAAAGAGAAATCCTGCAAACGTCTCCTGCGCTGTGCGTTAAAGGCAGCAGCAGGGCAATAATCGTGAACAGATATAACTTCATCTCCTTATTCTTTTCAATTCTACATTTTCATTCAAAGTCACATCTTTCAAACTGGCCAAGAGTGCCTCGTGTTTAGGGTATCGTGTTTAGCTAGAGCTGAATTGTATTTGTATAGTCACTTGTAAATTGTATTGACGCGTTATTTATTTATGTATTTATTTTTTGAGTATTATTACCATCATTATTCTCATCACCATCCCATTGGTGATGTACTGGCAACAAACTACACCCGCTCCTCTTATAGCCTTTATCACTGCGAGCGTGATGGACGGGGCGAAGCATCTAAGTCGGGGAAGTTTTGCAGCGGCAGACCCGACAAAGGCATTACATTTCATGTAGGAATTTCGGGGTTTTTTCCGCTTTTGTGCGGTGCAATCGTAAGTGCTCGATCTCGTATGATGGATACAAAAGTAGCAAATGTTAATCTGACATTCATTCATGAGCACACGTTTTATAATCACATTGGCAGAGCAAAGTACCTGAACAAAAGACTTAACAATGAATGCGGTTCTTGGCTGGGGAAACTATGGTGCTATCTACAGCATCAACGTCTAAGCAATATACTAAGGCACGGATTACATTTTAACGATATTAAATACTATCTAGTGAGTTCGGCTTCATCTTCCCGAAAGAGCGAAGTAATTAAAATTACTTACAACTTGCGCTCAGATGGGTAGCCTTTGTTTAGTGACACTTGCATATTAAATCCAATGAAATCAATATAAATCCAGCAATCAGTCAGGCAATACATAGAGTATCTTACATCTTAATATGGCACAAGCGGTCTATTTAGTTCAATATTCACATTTTCGCCACAAGGTTTACGCCGAACACCGTGTCTTTTAAGTTCTGTAACAAAGAACCGACTACCTGTTGCACTTTCACGGGAATATACGGAGTTACATTTTTGTCCATCTTTTTGTTGGGATTTTTTCTTTCACTTTGGTCGGTCTTCTTACTTAAGCCCGCGTTAATTACGACTGTTGAACAATTGCTGCTTGGGAAATAATCGCGCATTAAACTACACGTGATTCTATAGTTTATTCGTACTACGGGCATGCTGCCCAAAGCTAGAACTGTGCAGATGAATTGTGATCATCACCAGATCGTGTTTTGTCGATAATTTTCTGGGTGAGCTTTAATTAATCAACTCGCCGTCGCGCGTCCTAACTTTTGACAGCTTTGTATGATAATAGGCAACAACCGAAGTCTTTGTACCGCGGACTTACCGGCTGAATACGGGTTTTCCCAAGTTCATTCGCTGCATCTTCGTAGATTCAGCGGTGGTTTAAGGGAACCAAGAAGGCAGTTGTCCATCCATGATTTCCCTTCAAAGCACTCGGCGGAACAAAGGAGCGCTCTTCCCCGCTTTGTGCTTAACTTTGAGGGCTGACGCACCAACTCTGCGCAACTTTTGCACTAAAAACAAATCCACGATCTGAGCCAAAAAAGCAGAAAAGGGTCGTTCTTGCAATGAGTTACTGCCGATGTGCATAAACATAAACGTCCACGAAGCATCGGGGGCGGCTGAAAAAGTTTGCCCGTGAGTATTTTGGTTGTGTTGTTTGGTCCCTTTGTCTGCACGTGTGAAGGGGGTTCCTGGCCGCGCCTAGTTCATCTCAGTTTCAGTCCCGCCCTCCAAATACAACTAAACAACGACGGAGAGTGAATAAACGCAATAAGTGTGCATATGCAACAAAAATACAATCAAAACCTCATATCTGCCTTTATACGTGTCCCGGGCTTAAGTTTTTAATTTTACCCGAACACAATGGCATAGTTACGCCGTTACTTGGGAAACTCTTTGTCCTGCGACTGTGGATCCAGCGAGAAAAGTGGATATCCCTCCTAACATTTAAGCAGACGCAGCCTTCCAGATCGCAGAGAAAAGCGTCAAGTCGTTTGTTTTTTAAAAATATATATGTTTCTTTATTTGGTTTTTGCAACTAATGAATCTATCTTTGTTGCGTTATTGCGTCTCGGTGTGGGGTATCCCTGTGATCCTATTGTGCTGCGTTTATAATACATCGCTATACCATTACATAAAATGTCACGATTCTTTAAAATAGCCCGATTGCACGCAAACGGTACTAATTGATGAACTAGACAGTTTGTGTACGTGCCTGCTGAGTTGCGCACGTACTGTTACATTCACTGTTAGGTTTAAGGACTTTTGGGGGGCACACACGCGTGTGCGTGTTATGTCGAAGTCAATAATCAATACAGAAATGAATAAAAGCCAATAAATAGGTGATTCCGCGTCCGTACTTTCTGCAGCCTATTGATATTTACGAAGACAATGGTGATATGCATCAGGATGGTGGATCGTTGGTCATATTTACAATTGAATCATACTGCTCATCAGTACGTGTATATTAATTTCTATGGATATTTATTAAAGATTTATCGTCTTCGTCATTATAAAAAGGTCGCAGAAGATTTTTATTAACCTGACTTTTTGTCTCTACCCACGTGTATCCACGCCAGAATTGTAGTCTAGAGTATAAATAGTAATTTGTATTCAGATGCATAAAAAACGCCAGAAAAACGTCCTAACTAAACTTCCGTCACTATATTTGATTGTCCACACATCGATAAGGAAACGAAAACACGAGCCATACACGACTGAGCTTTGCCCTACATTTAGTTGCAAAGGTGCAAAATTATGCGTCAAATACGTCAAAAAAAAAAACACTGTTGCAGAAAGAAACAAAAAAATCAAGGTCCTGGTACGATATACTGATAAAAAAATACAGTCTGTGGCACAGTTCAGTTTCTTTTGTCTGGTTGCAAGTGCACATTCAGTTGTGTGATTCGATCAGTACTACGTTGCATTATTATTAACGGGATGGGAACTTTGTATGTGCTGAGCTCACCGTAAAGACTAGGGCAATAACCCAAAATTTGCACCATATACCCCCAAATGTAACCCATCCATACATCATCTAGCTGCCTATTCTGGTTATAGGGTTGTGGCAGGGAGCTTGGAGCCGGTCACAGGTTGCAGAGGTTGGGGTAGGCCTACATGGTGGACAGGATGCCATTTCATCACAAAACCTCTATATACCTTTATAAAAATCACCTCCTCCAATAGCTGATGGAATTATAGCAACATAATTTGCTCTTGTCCCTTTTGTTACCCAGTCATATCCATTTGTGTTGTGGCCCAGTGGTATGTATACTTCTACTCAGTCTTTCACAAGTATAGACTAATGCGTCTCTGTAGACCATATCCAAGTCCATGTCCATTTGTCCAATATTGTGCCAGTAAATATTAAGTACTATTCAGCCTCTGAATATAGAACAGCATCCTGCTGCTCGCATCTAGCTTCTCTGCTAGTTTACCAATAGATCCCATCAGGGTAACAAGAGAGGTGGTAATTAAAGCAAATTTCTGTTGCCAATCAAATCTACCAACTGTTTTTCATTTTTTTGCCTTGCTTTTAAGCTCCTAACAAATGGCAAATGTATTTTCATTGCCCCCTTGTTCTTCTTATACATCTTCCACGTGAAATACAATCATTTGCCACCTTAATTTCGACATGAGAAGTTTTCACCAGAGAACTGTGAGATAGGCGTGTGATGAGTGATGTCATTCACAGTGTTGCCCAATTCTGCTGCACATTTTTCATCATGTAGCTGAAGTAGCTAACTGCATCCAAAAGTAATTTCTATCACATGAAATCTGTCCTTCTGCCTACATTATTCCCATTAGACTAACTTGTGACGGTTTCAGCAAGAGTGATTCTTAACTTACCAGCTGTGTGCAAACTAGCCCAAAGTATTTGAGCATTGCTTAACGTATACTAACCGTAAGCTGAGGTTTGTCAGTGTATGATAGAGACTGGCAGCTAAGCTGGGGTGGTGCCTTCTGAAACACTCTCTACAGCAGGGCTGGACTGGTAATGTAGACTCCCCCCAGTCTGCAGAATTCATTGTGAAGAAGTCCTCCCCCACTTGACGAGCAGCAGAGGACTCCAAAGTCCAGGGTCACATTTTAACCCCAAGCCCGCCCTCGTCCATCATAATTCAGTCACCCCACAGCCTCCTGTTAATGCACCATTTAAGCGTCTCCCACAAGTAGGCTGACCAATAAACCTAATATACAATTAAACAGCTAAATTACAATTAAAAAGTAGTTATATCCCAGGGTAATTCGATTATGAGATGTAACATTTATTTATTGATCGTTGGTCTTTAACATCCACCCTTTCTGTATTTTGTGTACTATCCATTGTTATTTTTTATGATGAGGTAGTCTAGCGGGTTTCTGTTCAGCGCAGGTTTACGTGTAAGTTTGGTTTTCAAAGTAGCTTCTCCAACACAGTCTGCTAATCTATAGTATTCTCATGCAGAAATTAAATGCGCTATTCAAATGCAATCAAACTGTTCCCAAATTCGGAAGGTTATCTTGGCGTTCAAAGCCTTAAACAAAAGCGACTGAGCTATATGGCTGCATGACTCATTTACCCACTTTATGCAATAAGGTTGTTATGTTGTATAATGTTTAACAATCAGGACAAATACTTTGTCATGGCTGAAACTGTAGACCTTTGCCAAACTTAGAAGCATCTTATATTACTATCTTCTGGTAGGAACTCAAGTTTCTACTATGACAATCATCTAGTCAAAATATGTTACGTTCTGCGGCTTTTGGATTTCAAAGCCTTTATTATTCACTAAAATTAGGTCAATTTAAGAACAATTTCCCTAGTGCCAGGAAATTCCATATCTTTATATTCGACATGTAAAAAGGACCAAAAATAATTATCATTATTATGCTTATCAAGAGTTATTTCTTGTAACATGAAATTCTAGACATTCTTTTGAGAAAACCTGACCTCATTATTTGTGAACTTTATTGATTTTCACTAGACCGTGGGCACGATATTATCTATCACTTCGTTTCGGCGAGGATGTGGTCTGCTTTAGCCTTGACTGCAGGCAAAGTATAATTAACACAAACCTAAATTACTCCCTTTAAAGTTATTTTCATTTTAAACTACAAAGAAACAGTAAGGGACCGCTGATTAAACATTCATATTTCCTTTTGTTGTAGGCTGATTTTTTTATTTATTTATTTTTTTTGCTACTGCGAGCTTGACTTTCAATGTCTTTGCACTGCAGCCTTGTGGGCGTCATCAATGTCAAGGCATCCTGATGCTGAATTTGCTAGAGAAAGAGTCAGGATTTCAGTTGCTATACACTCAGTCACATATCAGTTTGGCCTGTAAGAAATTCACAGTTTACCAGAGGTGGATATCTTGGTCTGGATTTTTACTTTCTGGACCTATCCATCTCTGCAATTTGCATAGAGATATCTCACAGCCTAAATTACCAGACACAAATATATTAGGTATTCCAAAATGTCAAATAAATAAACGAACAACCAACAACAAACAAAGTATGCGATTAGAGACATCGATCGGCTGGTGAACGCTGCTAGTAGGAGATGTTCTCATTTAATGTCAAATAAGCCCAGAGATGCAGGTAAGCGCGGAAGATGAAATGGAAGAAATCATCGCAGTTTTGTTCGGAAGTAGACGATGACCATACGAGCAGCGCAGCGTATGCGTCAGTGCGCAGCACACGTGACAGTGCTTAATGAGCCGGAAACGTCGGCTATCTGCGTTTCACTCTTATTTTCACAAGTGACGAAATTAGGTCAAATATTCTCATCTGCTAAGGTGACTCAGCCCCGTGACTCACGAGATGTTTAATGCAGCCAGAACACTACAGTAAACAACCCATCATGGACAATTCGCTAATTAAAGCCGCCAATGCTTCCAATTCATTTACTTGTTTAAGAGATGGATTGCTTAAAGGTACTAACTGTAATGCTGGCTATTCATAATCACTGGAATATACTTTTATTAAGCAACTGAATTTATATAATAAACAGCATAGTCATGGACTTGTGTAATTATGCTCAGCAGTGTTGAATATCATGTCTCTGTTGGCCCCAGTGATGGCCTGACATCCCAGGCAGAGTGTAGCTCTGCCTTGTGACCTGTACTGCTTGGAATAATAAGTTTCATGACTCTGACCAGGAAGACCAGTTAGTACACATTATATGTAATCTAGAAACTAATCACATGACAACTAGTAGAGGTAACGGGCTAACTAGATAAGTGAAGCATAAGAAATCAAGCTTGAAAAATATTAATTTTCTTAGGTTCCCTATATCTTAATGATTTAAAGAGAACTCCACAGCCATAATAAAATTCACACATCCATCTCCAACTGAGCTTGACAGAGACGATTTGTCTGGTGATTTCCAAATCAGGAATTCTGATCAAAATTCCTTACAGGCACTGTGCAAGTGGCCTAAAAAACCTGATTGCCAAAACATGCAAGTTAGTCCCTCCCAGCTAATCAGACACTTCCTGCTTATTTAGATATTAAGCTTTAAGTAAATGGTGCAGGCAAATGCATACATACTTGACTTGGATAACTGCCTTTCAGAGACAAGCCCGTGTCCCGTTATTATGGGGCATATCACTGCCAGCATATTAAAAGATAATGAATGGATGACGCCTCATTCTCATAACGAAATACATATTTCCAAAAAGACAAATTAATAAATAAATGTGACTTATTAAAATGACAAATATTGAAATGAGACTAAATATCCTAAATTATTCTGAGCGATCAGGCACTCAGGCTCTGGGGGAAAAAAAAGTGTCCAGACAATGATTCTTAGCTGCCTTAAGGTATATTTAGAACTTCATCCGTCGCGGATTTAAGACCATTTACCTACTTTTGGATTTTCTGGATATTGCTTGGGCATTAGAGAAGCTCAGCAGTGGGGATCACGGCCATCTGATCAATCGTCACCCATCATGAAAAACTGCTAATCCATGTTAGCCCAGCTGCTCGTCCTCAGACGTTCAATGACATGTTCAATGACATGGCCGTCCTAAGCCCATCCCTGGAAGCTCAAGGCACAGGTCTCCTGCTGGACAGGATGACACGAAACCCTCGGTGAAGTTCAGCGGGTAACGACACCGTGTCTCTGACCGAAAAGCCCCTGGTTCAGATCCCAGGGTAGGCAGAATTATTTCCCTGTTGGGCCTCTGAGGCAGGCCCTTAACCCCTAACTGCTCCAGGGACAGTCTGACCCAGCCTTCCCAAAAATGTATGTTCACTCACACAGGAATAGAAGCAATTTGAAGGTATGGGTCCACCTATGTGGGGGGGGGGGGCACTGCACAGAAAAAGTGTGTGAGCCCCCAAAGCTGACCTGGGAAAACAGTGCCAACACGCAGATTTTACTGGTCATACTTAACAGAAATAATGAGTAAGAACTAAAGCCTTCTGTCAACTCACAAAATAATTTGTGGGGGGGGGAGGGGCTCAACACAGGCAGCCGGGCTGAAAACGGCACAACAGAACATGCAAACTGCTAGTCTTACACGACTTACTGAAAAATGCGTCACTTTTCATTTTTAGGAATACACCTCAAGGGACTCGTGTGTTACTGGCTGCTCTGCGTTGGGAAGCGGAGGTGAGCCCCCGCCACAGTGACCGGCCGCTCTGCGTTGGGAAGCGGAGGCGAGCCCCCGCCACAGTGACCGGCCTCTCTGCGTTGGGAAGCGGAGGCGAGCCCCC
>JAODKM010000126.1:3474325-3485723 GCA_026780845.1 Petrocephalus sullivani | reverse complement strand
GGCCTGGGGCCAGCTGACTGGCAGAGCCCACCCCCCTCCCCCCCCCCCCACTAACACACCAGGCAGCCACCGTGTGGGGAGTCCCACAGACTGCAAGCTCCACCATGCTGCCTGCCAGAGAGAATACACCCTCCCTTGGGTTTGGCGTTTTATACAGTTCTCTTCACCCCTCCCTGTCTCTGCCGTCCTCCTGTTATCAATCACGTTCGCTATCACTGCGCTTTGCGGCGGATTAGCGTGTCAGCTGCGCCGATCTCGTCCGCCGTCGCTCATGAGGTGAGACGCTCCCCCTTCTATCTTCTGGGCTTAGCAGTCGCTGCCTGGGTGAAGCTATGCGTCTACGGACACTAGCAGGGCACAACAAAGGAGACAAGACAAAGCAGCTTCATCTGCTGGATTATAGCAAGAGCATCACTTTCTTTGTTTTTTTCTTTAACCCTTTGCGTTTTTGGGGTTTCCGACTCCGTGACGTGAAGACTCCATTGTTGATTACCCCCCCCATCCCATTTTCGAGCAGGGAGGGCTGGCCTCAGAAGCCGGTGATCTGTGCCAACAGTATGTTTTGGTTTCTGCTAATTTCAAACGCTCGGGCCCTGAGGGACGGATGTTCGATCCCGAAAGAAGGTTGCAGTCAGAGGAATAAAAACCACAAGCAGAACAGAGACGGCTACAGCGGCAACCGACTGGGGGAATCAGGCAGCGGCTGAATAATTCATATGCTGAAATTACCCTGCCTTCAGCTTCCCACATGCGCTGGCACCATCGGTGTCCTTAATTCATTCTTCTCTTCCAAGACTAACTCCACAATCCCATTTGCATAAACCGTGGCACCCAAAGTCCTTCGAGGAAGACTGCTTCCACGCTCAAAAATATCACTTTTCCTCAGTCACGGCCACTTTTTTCTCGTCCACGAAGCTCTGAAGAGGAGGACCGGAGACAGCTGCGAGAGAAGAGCAAGCGACGTCCGAGCCTGGGCACGAGGTGCGGCTGGGCTGAGCGGTGCAGGCGCCTGCCGGCGCGGCAGACAGATCCGCTGCAGGCTTCCCAGTCTCCCAGGGGTTTATCGGTTCTTTCGAATGTTGGCACCCGGCTTCTGAGCGATGCTGCAGGAATGTTTATCTATTTCTTTCTCCTCATTGCGGTGGGTGAAGCTTGGAAAGGAGCTTGGGACAAAGCGTGTGCCGTTATCCCGTCAGCTGGGATCGTGCTCCAGTCTGCTAAGCCGCCCTTCACCATCAGAGCCTCCTTCCTCATGAAACCCGTGGTTCGCCACGCAGCGGTTCTGCAGTCCTAGGCCGTGGGAGGCTACAACTGTAACTCCATGACTGCCGTGAGGAGAGCCTTTGAAAAGCGAACATGCGAAGAGGACGTGCTGGTGGGGGGAGGCGCGCAGCGAGTCACCCGGAGAAGCACACCGGTGAATCCGGCTCCATGTCCTTTGGATCACTTGCCTTCTCTGTGCGACAGGGCATTTCAAACAAAAAGCAAACTGCTGTTTAGAGACAGAGGGGGTGCAGTCCGTATGAGGCGTGGTGGCAATGCATGGTTTTTTTTACCTCCAGTTCTAAAGGGGACCATTATTAAACGGAAGCTGCAGGTCTGTTAAACGAAAATGAATGTAAATGTAGTGGGCCATAAATATATTTATATTAACTTTATATTTTGACTATTTTGGGCCAGCTGCATTATATTTATATAAGTATATAACTGCGGTGGAACAATTAAAGATATATGGTTTATAGGTATGTTGTTTTTATGCTTGCAGTTTATATCGCATTTTATGGGTTTGATTGGATTAGCTGAAAAGTCAGAAATTGAATCTCGCCAAAAACCATGTTGGTCGCTGTGCGAATACTTGCCATGCGAAAGAATTTTGTTTAAATTATCATCCATCCATCCATTCATCCTTACATCTAACTATTAGTACAGCATTAACGTCTTTTCCCTGCTTGTGCCTGGGATGCATTCAGTTGCACCCACATGATTATTATTATCATTATTATTACTAGTCGTACTAGTAGTGCTTAACGATGTATTGTGTGATACTCCATATCAGTATGTTGGTCCAGATATAACATTTATTTGTAATAAAACATTTTGCAGGATTTTATGTCCTATCCATTGCACTCCTAGATTTTATCATTTTTATACAAACAATATTTTTACCACTTCTTCAGTGTCTTAGATAGACCAGATCTTCTAAAGGCTATAAACGTAAACCTTTTGTCCAATGCAGACTTTATTTTTGGTCATTTTTATGCTATATCAGCCATTTGCTGAAAGAGGCTCCAAAGAGCTCACAGAATCAGCCTGTGAGAATCATCTCACTGTTATGTTTCTTCAGAGATAAACTTAGATTCAATCTGTTTAGTACACTAAAGCGTCAAATATCACACAATATCATTATCTGTTTATTTTCCAGTACCTTATCTGTAAAGTCTTGCAGTTCATAATTTATCTAAAATGGTTGCAAATGCAAAACAAGCCCAAGCCTACTTAAACTGTCTCCAAGGTCCAGTAACCAAATCTCGAATTTCACCACCCAGACACAGTAATTGGAATGCCACAGGAAAGGAGCCCTTTTTGCGTACATCGTGCAGAAGGCCTTCAAAACCAAGGAATGTCACAGTTTCACTGCATCTTTAACAGTCATCTTTGTGACATGCCAGTGTCTCGCAGTGCCTGAAAATATGCCATACAAGTATGTACTTTTTTATAATTATTATCACTTTTACATTTCTATCCAGAATTATTGAAGCTGACCCCTAGTGTGGGAAGGCAGCCTTCTATCCTATTGACAATTCTCATTTCCTAGTATTAAAAAACAGTTGGGCTTCAACATAATCATAACAATTAATTTCAAAATACATTGCATATTAGAGAGCTGATATTTTGACGAGTATTTGAACCGTCCCATCACCCAACTGTATTCAACAGTAAGTATGTTTATATTTGACGCAGTATGTTTACTGTGCATTCTCAAAATAACCTCCTCCACCCCCCCCCCCCAGTTACATGGATGAACTATATCGACTATATATTGACTATATTTTTTCCTTTTTTATATAAATATAATTGACAACATATTGGTGTATTACTTGGTTCCTATACAGCAATTTGATATATTTTTGAGACGTATGATGTTCATTTTCGAGATATTTTAATGCTGCATGGGTTACCAGATTGTTTGAAACTAACCACAAGCCTGAACTGAATAAACTAAACAGACATAAGCTGCACTGTAGGATGCTTTTAAGTCTGTTTCTGGTGTATATGTGAATGGGGCCACCTCTCTTAGAAAATTACATGAAACTGAAGTGATGGAATTTCAGCATGACACTGTCTACAACCTGCATCAGAGATTTCGATCTGACATTCAGCTGCATGGCTTTTACACAACGTGTCAAGCTTACATTCCATCCAACAATCGTGACCTTTGCCTATAAACTTGAAAGTTTAAAGCTTAAGTCCTCTCAAACAATACGCGTGTCTGCCATCAAAATAGCATTTACTCCGAGACCGGGCACTTTGTTTCTCACACACACACTAGAATAACAACATAGTCTGTTTATAATACAACGGGGCATTGCATGAGTCCTACACTCCCAGACCAAACAAAGAAGAACAGACGCCAACAACACTTGACCTTATTTTACTGATTCTCCGCATGCGTCGAGATAAACAAGATGTTACCCTCGGATTACCCCTTCAAAACAAAGCTCTAGCTCCAGCACGAGGCTTACACAACAAAGGTTGAGCAATTGCTCTCTAGATGAATCACACTTCCCCTTTGCTGGCTAGCCCGCAGTATCAGGCCTTCGGTAAACACGGAGGGCGCCTGTTCCGTCACTCAAATCGTGCCGCGCCGGCTGTGACGCAGCCGCCCTGGGGGCCCCACACGCGATGGCCCGCCTCCCCGCACACACATGGCTCTCGGTTTCACTCATCTCGGCTTACCTTTGTCACGAACAGCCTCCTGCTGTCAGCGCTGCGCCCTTTCTCCTTCTCCAGATGGCCCAGCCAGGTATCTCCCTATCACCACCTGCACCTTGTGGACCTGACACGCGGAGTCGTGCCCGATGGACCGGGATCACAGGGGAGAAAGGGGAACTAAATGGTGGCCTTTATCTAGGTGACTAGCTGAGTCACCCAGTAACAAAAGAGGGGGCTTGAACACAACAAGAACCCGGCAACATCTGGGTTTTTTATATATGAAATCTAACCATTTAACCATTCATATTTATGAGACTTGAGGCAAAAGGTCAATGTGCATCTGAATATTTTACACAAAAAAACAAACGCAGGTTATTGAAACACATTGTTGAACGCAATGTGAGAGCTGAATAGACAAAGCCAGGCAAGGAGCTGTGCCTCAGGTAACACCAGTGAGGACTTCTGTTTACAGTAGATTCAACTATACTGTATATGTAGATATGTGTGTGTGTCACATTTCACTAAGAACACAAGAAGTGCTTTACATTCGTTGACCCAGACCTCTGCATTTTTGAAAGTATCACTTATTATTCAGAAATGACCTTTAGGTATTGATCGTTACCTTGCTGGTCCCCATGTGAGCCCAGCCAGCGAAGGTATAGATCTGATATCCTCCTCGGGGACGGCGTTCCGTGAGAAGGCATACAGCGTCCATCACAGAGCGCCAGTGAGCAAGCGCCTTGTTTTATGTGCTGAGAGAGATCTCCCCGTTGGGGCGAATGAGAGCTGGCTGCTCCGGCGGTCTGCTAATAATTGGTATGGGTGGACCTACCCTCAGTGTTGACACATCTCCCAGGATTCCTTGGGGCTTTTTTTGAGACGCCAGGTGGCCGAGGTTTCCCCGGTGTCCTCTTAACGTGCTCAAATTGCATGTGAGCCTCCAGAGATCTGTTAGAAGCAGGGAAGGGAAAAGAGAGACGCAGCCTTACCTGAGAGAGGGATGGCTTATTTATTTAAGATTACCAGCATGTAAAAGCATTCATTGGAACAAACAAAACCAGTCATTCTAATTACAAAGATAAGACTGGCATTTTCCCCTCTTGTTTCCAAGTCATATGTGCATGTCCTTGGATTCTAAATCCTTGTTTTGATTTTCAGTCCTCAGAACCACACTAGTATTTTTTTCTCTCCTCATACTGTATGATGATAAGACATTAGAAAGGTTCCGGATAGTGAATATAGATCTAGACAAAGTCTGCAGCACTGATGCACAGACACTGCTATTCAGATATAAGACATGCCTGTTTTGGAGCTTTTGATGATAAGAAGAGTTCACTAATTCATTTTTTCTTTTTTCAGTTTTTTCATGCTAGCTGTAAAAAGGATTAGACTAACCAGATCTCCATAGTCCCTAAATTATATTAAGCATATTTTTTATGATATATTTCATATGATATAGTTAACATTAAGTATTTCTTTTTCACCACCATCTCAACCTCAAGTCCTGCTGTGCTTCAGGCAAGCAGACCTCTTTTGAACATCCCTTCTGGAAATTATACTGTACAGTGAAATTTGCTCAAAACTCATTAAAAACATAAAGGCGTGAACACAAAGTCATTTGAATACATTCATAAGCCAGTAAAGTGGCCGACTGTATATTTACATGAGAAAGGTGAAATGGAAATCTGTCAATGCAGTAATGGAGAGCTGCTTTTTCAATGAAGTTGACAATATATATTGCCCACTCTGCGGTGCACTCTTCTTGGTTACCCTGTTAATCCAGTGAGACCTAGATTTACAATTAGTTCAGTAAAATATACAATACAAGTATATGTACAAGTAACTGAAGATAATGTGAGGATCGGCTGAAATGTCCATTCCCAAGTACAAATGATGGCTATCAGACAGATTGCAAACAGTCCACCAGGGACTAGATGGAAGAGGGGGGAGCTACAATGATGGAGAAGCAACACTTTGCTTCCCAGTCAAAATCCACTACCATGACACGCACACAGTGACTCAGCCACAGGCAGACGGCCTGGTTCTTTTATGGCATCATAATAATAAAGATGTATTACTTCCCCTCGTGTGGAGACACCGTACAATGCAGTCAAAATTAAAAAGGAAATGATGTTTTATCTGCCATTTACATAAGTATGAATACACTGGAATGCTGTCATTTTTGCATATCCCATCTTGCCGTCATTTGAGACACACACCAAAATACTGGTGAAGGTGAAGCTTGGGGTCTGAGTGCAGCATCATCCAATTACCCGGCGTCCTTGGAGCATTTCGGGGGGTTAAGGGCCTTGGTCAGGGGCCCAACCGAGATGTGACTATTTTGCGGAGGATGGCGATCCTCTGTTCACAGGCACAGAGGGCTAACTGCTGAGCCACACACTGCCCCCCAGTATCATAACTCAGTTCTTAACAGTTCTTTGATGAAGTCTCCTGAAGTGGCCTTTTCTTTGAGAACTCTGCATGACCTCCCACGCTAATTTCTATGCCATCGCTGGAGAGAAGAAAAACAGGGGAAGGGCCCTGCTGGGACGTAAACTGAGCGCGTGGCTGCACCTGCCCCCAGAGCCGTGCCTTTTAATTGGACATCTGCCTTTCGTTCCCACATTAGCATCCATTAAACGGCCTGCTTCAATCTCCGGTGTCTAAGCCCCGCTCCTCAAGGTGACAGACGCCCTGGTGACCGGTGGCAACTCAAAAAGTTGTCTCACTTTTCGGACTCTCTGTCAGATCTCTTGCTCCCTTCCATCCGTGCAAATAAGCACAGAAGGACCCCAAGAGAGAAGTGCCCGTGCCCAAGAGGACGCCTTTTAGACATCTCTGCCAAGGTCCTCTGTGTTTGAGGCTCATTAAACCCCCAAAATGGTGGCGGGTTTAAAAGCACCACAAGCTAGTTAAATGAAATAAAATAAAGTAATGTGGTCTCTGCCCGGCAAACATGCAGTCATTACCGCCTTTTAAGTGAGTAGTCTTTTATATTTAAATTCACTGGTTATACTGGCTTTGCATCTCTCGGTCCAGTAAAGAAAAGCTGAAAAATATATTCCTTTGTCCTTCGTACCAATTAAATACGTTTAAGTGTGAAATCCAAGGCAAACAGTACGTACACATTTTACTTCCTGATTTGCAGAAATGCAGCCAGCTGTCGTAGTCCTTCTTCGTCTGGCATCCCCCATTTACCAGTGAGTAATCAATAACACATTTCAGAATGCTAAAATAATCCCCTGTATAACGAACATCAAGTGCATTATCTGCATATGACATTCATAAGGGATAAAACACATCAGCTCAGCACCTTCAAAGCAGTTCATCTAAATAAATGCAGCTTTACAACTTGCAATCCCACTGTTCAAACACCATATTGATATGTATATTGCAAATACTAATATATATATTTATTTATTTTAAGGTATCAAAACTATGTCTGCCTGTTCAAATGCACAAGTAAATGCTTTAGTAATAAATTGCATTAAGACCAATAATATAGATTCCCTATAGACATGATTCAATGGTCGTGCAGACCAAAGCGGAAACCTATTCAATAGAATATAAGAGTAATGGATTGAAGAGTAGTGAGTTGCTGCAGAATGCATCACTGTTACCAGGTTGCCTGGGTGGGCTTCGAGTGCGCCGCCTGTTCACTCAGCCTACCTCTCGTGTCGCCTCAGCTCGCCCGCCATCTTGGCTCTTCCTGCTGCCAGATGCTCTACCTCTCATTTCACCTCTGCACTTAATGATCTCATTATACGCTCAAACGGACCACTTCAAAACTCTTCCTATCTTTCCCGCTTTATGACTCACGGCCATCCATAAAAGTGGCTGGATCTGAGCCCTGGGAGACCATGAGAAAGTGATTCGACTCACAAACTTAAAATGACTGCTGCAGGTCCAGGTTCCTGAGCCGGCCAGTATTTGCCAGAGGCCCCTGTGGGAGATGGCAGGATCACAACCTGGCTGGCTGGAAATCACTGCCCTGGACCACAACACAGGGGCAAAGCTGGTGGCTTTGGGTGATAAAATGATTATAAATGTGATCATGTTTTACAGTAAATATTTCTTGACACCTGACTTTTCATGACCCACTTTCACTTAAATGGGTTAAGTCCAGCTTAAAATGAACACAGCTTTCTGTGTAATCCTTGTAGTAAGTAGTCACTCACTAGGACACTGTTTACTGATACTAGCTTTGGTTCTCTTTTAAATTTCTTTGACACTACGAATCTTGGCTGAAACAGTGTCTAACTGAAAGGAAACGCCTTCACACATCAATGTGAGAGTTGAGGTGAGACCACCTAATCTAATGTTGTCTACACCGCACACAGAAATGACCAAAGATGTCTACCAAAGGCACACTTTCACTGCCATAGTATCGTCTTTCTGAAACGTGCAGTATGAAATCCCCTAGTTTACAGTTACTGGCAAATAACAAGAGAGGAAAATACATTTACAGAAAGAAAAAGCATTCCTCTTGTGGCTTTGAATGAATTCTTAAAAAAGGTCTTTGAACAACTGATAATTGATATAAATGTAAAGCTGCACAAAGAATTTTTATACTACAAAAGATTGCACCTTTCATGTTTGGCGATCTACAGGCCTGTGTTTGATTCTATTCCGTTGGCTAATCTCTTTGGGGCTTTCGTCTTAACCCCCCACCCCCACCCCCACAAAGCAATAAAAAGTAAAAGGAGTAAAAAGAAACTGCAATAAATATTAGACATATTCAGGCATTCTTTTCTTCCCCCCTCTTTGATCCTCATTGTGGAACAGAAGTGTGGCCAGTTGAAAAAACACAACTGTAGCTCACTCATTTCCAGAAATGGCACATCAATCTTAGTGAGAGGAGCTAACTAAAAGCCCAGTACTTACCATTCAACCCACTTACAGCTGCAGCATCTTTCCTAAAGGTTAATCTCACCCTACTCATTTTCTTTTGTCCATCCCTAATTCGTTATTGTGCCATAACTCTGTCTTTTTCTCCAGCTCGTCGTATGGTGAGCTTAGCTGCACGTCATAGCTTTCAGTTACTTGGCAACATTTCAGACCTAGGAAGAAAGTGATGATTTTCCACTTTTAATGGGAGGCCTAATTAAAAGGCTACTTATAT
The DNA here is from genome assembly GCA_026780845.1 of Petrocephalus sullivani. Classification (NCBI taxonomy): domain Eukaryota; kingdom Metazoa; phylum Chordata; class Actinopteri; order Osteoglossiformes; family Mormyridae; genus Petrocephalus; species Petrocephalus sullivani. The sequence continues at coordinate 3,476,668 of JAODKM010000126.1, read as the reverse complement.
TATTTGTCAGGTTATAAGCATTTGTTTTTTTTTAATATGCATTTTTTTCCTCAGCAAATCCTGCCAGTTACTGCTGCACAAGGCAAAGACCTAAGTATGTGAATTCTCTAATGGTTTCCAGAGGAGTACTGCCATGTAGGGGGTGGCTCCTAACTGTAGTGTTGGGGGTTCTAATCCCGCCTCTGTGTGTGTGTGTGTGTGTGTGTTTGCATGCTCCTGTGTCATGCAGGTACTCCAGTTTCACCCTGGAGTTCAAAGGGCATGTACTTAGCCTACCTAGCATGTCTAAATTGCATTAAGAATATGACATTATGTGTGAGTGTAATTGCCCTGCAGTGGACTGGAGCTGCAACCTTGTGCCCTGCAGTGGACTGGAGCCGCAGCCTTGTGCCCTGCAGTGGACTGGAGCTGCAACCTTGTGCCCTGCAGTGGACTGGAGCCGCAGCTTTGTGCCCTGCAATGGACTGGAGCTACAGCCTTGTGCCCTGCAGTGGACTAGAGCCGCAGCCTTGTGCCCTGCAGTGGACTGGAGCTGCAGCCTTGTGCCCTGCAGTGGACTAGAGCCGCAGCCTTGTGCCCTGCAGTGGACTAGAGTCGCAGCTTTGTGCCCTTCACTGGACTAGTGCCGCAGCCTTGTGCCCTGTGCCCCCCCCCCCAAGCCCCTGCAACCTTCACTAGCAGTTATAAGATGGATCAATGCTTATACTCAGATGGACTACAAGTCCCTGTGTGATGCAATCCCTATAAAACAGCCTGCCGTATTCTCCTCTGGGTCAATACTGATAATAGCAAAGGCAGCCCAGCAGGTAACAGAGTGAAATAAAATGACTCATGCTCAAATTAATCAGAAGGCTGTTAGCTTCAGTAACACAATGAGGCAATCCATGACTATGTGACCCCCACCCCCCGTGGTTTTTAATAGGGGGTTCTTATACAGACGCTTGCTTTCCACATCTTATCAGACGTTATCTAATTACATTTCCTTTGCATTGCCGGCTCCCATGCAAGTCGTCCTGATGGGTTTTCCTCTCATTTTAAGAATTGGTAAAATCGCACCCTGATATCTAATACTTATAAGTCATTCAGGACATAATTTCATTTTTAATTTGCTAAACATCTATAAAAAATGACTACATGAATACAATGATGAATTTCAAATATACATAAACGTAACTGAAGACCTCAGCTATATTAAAAACAGCTCCAGTGTGGCTTGTTGTTGTTTTGAGAGCACACTGATCCATTAGGGGTCCCTGCCCAGGTCCTGATTCATTAGGGGTCCCTGCCCAGGTGCTGATCCATTAGGGGTCCCTGCCCAGGTGCTGATCCATTAGGGGTCCATGCCCAGGTCCTGATCTATTAGGGGTCCATGCCCAGGTCCTGATCCATTAGGGGTCCCTGCCCAGGTCCTGATCCATTAGGGGTCCATGCCCAGGTGCTGATCCATTAGGGGTCCATGCCCAGGTGCTAATCCATTAGGGGTCCATGCCCAGGTGCTGATCCATTTGGGGTCCTGCCCAGGTCCTGATCCATTAGGGGTTCCTGCCCAGGTGCTGATCCATTAGGGGTCCGTGCACAGGTCCTGATCCATTACGAGTCCATGCCCAGGTGCTGCTCCATTAGGAGTCCGTGCACAGGTCCGGATCCATTAGGGGTCCCTGCCTAGGTCCTGATCCATTACGGGTCCATGCCCAGGTGCTGATACATTAGGGGACCGTGCCCAGATCCTTATCCGTTAGGGGTCCCTGCCCAGGTCCTAATCCGTTAGGGGTCCATGCCCAGGTACTGATCCATTAGGGGTCCATGCCCAGGTCCTGATCCATTAGGGGTCCATGCCCAGGTGCTGATCCATTAGGGGTCCGTGCACAAGTCCTGATCCATTATGGGTCCCTGCCTAGGTCCTGATCCATTACGGGTCCATGCCCAGGTGCTGATCCATTACGGGTCCATGCCCAGGTGCTGATCCATTAGGGGTCCGTGCACAGGTCCTGATCCATTATGGGTCCCTGCCTAGGCCCTGATCCATTACGGGTCCATGCCCAGGTGCTGATACATTAGGTGTCCGTGCCCAGATCCTTATCCATTAGGGGTCCCTGCCCAGGTCCTTATCCGTTAGGGGTCCATGCCCAGGTGCTGATGCGTTAGGGGTCTCTGCCCAGGTGCTGATCCATTAGGGGTCCTGCCCAGGTCCTGATCCATTAGGGGTCCCTGCCCAGGTGCTGATCCATTAGGGGTCTGTGCACAGGTCCTGATCCATTATGGGTCCATGCCCAGGTGCTGATCCATTAGGGGTCCATGCCGAGGTGCTGATCCATTTGGGGGCCGGCCGAAGTCCTGATCCAT
>JAODKM010000126.1:3449125-3474225 GCA_026780845.1 Petrocephalus sullivani | reverse complement strand
TTAGGGGTTCGTGCCCAGATCCTAATCCGTTAGGGGTCCCTGCCTAGGTCCTTATACGTTAGGGGTCCATGCCCAGGTACTGATCCATTATGGGTCCCTGCCTAGGCCCTGATCCATTACGGGTCCATGCCCAGGTGCTGATACATTAGGGGTTCGTGCCCAGATCCTAATCCGTTAGGGGTCCCTGCCTAGGTCCTTATACGTTAGGGGTCCATGCCCAGGGGCTGATCCGTTAGGGGTCCATGCCCAGATAGGGGTCTATGCTTCTGTTTCCAAGCTTGTCAGATGCTCATGGCTTCCACGTCATGGCCCTCGAAGCACGTGTGGCACTTTAGATGAGCCCCCCCCCACCTCCCCGAGTTGCAGTTTGCCAAGTCAGTGCCCCCACAGAAGATGGTGCCCTAGCACTGGTCCCCGTGCATTTAGGTTTTGGGTAGTCCGGCTTTTGCCTGTCGACAGTTGAGTTTTTCTCCAAACAAAAAAGGAGAATAAAAAGTCGGCAATTAAGCTACATGAGGGGGTGTTGGGGGAATAATGGAATTTTAAACTTCTTAAATGCAGTTTACTGGGGACTAATTAAAACTGTGGTGCCTCTAGGAATTACTGAACTATTCCAAAAATTGTCTAATGTGCTAGAAGGTAGCAGTTAAAAGGTTACTGAGAAATTCTACTTCTCTTCATTGGATTTGGATAGCCTCAAATTTCCACTTATTTAAGAAATAATCTGCTTTTAATATCTCCAGAGAATGACTTCGGTATTATTTAACCCTTAAAACGTTCCCCGTTTTCGGTGTTAAATTCTCCAAACTTCTGTGACTATGTGAATGTGTAACAAAGAGAAAAATATCATTTATGTAATACAGATTCTCAATTATTTGAACACCATATTAGTGAACATACCAGGTATACGTAAACGTGTGATTTGAAAATGGAAATAAATATCGCTTTAAGGAGATCAGTAAAGGTAAATATTAATTAAACAATACGTTTATATAAATGATTTTATAGACTCTGATGTCTTTAAGATAATCAAACAGTTTCCTTTAAAATAAAATAACATATCGGCAAATCACCACGTCCCTCAGATGGTTATTGCGTTTCTTGGTTATACTGGACGCTGGCAGACGTGCATACATATGCACTGAACCGACCTTTCGTGCATTCGATTATTTACGTAGACTTTCCAGTTAGGGGGCGATAACGATGCAGTAAGACGGAGAAGGATCATTCGACAAAGTAGAGCAAATGACGATATGGGCACGGCTTTCCGGTGAAGCACTTTAATGCATTGCGTTATATTTAACATCAGTTCACCGTTAGTGACATTTTTACTGTTTTTAAAACGTGCAATAAATAGGCGCGCGACGCAGGGACAGCGGCGCCTTGCGCACCCTGGGCGTTCGGAATAAATATGCAAATAGACTCGGCTCTGGCGCGCGAGCTGTCTTACGTCTGCTAAAATACCCTTTTCACTTTCATTAATTTTATCACGGAGCCAGCCTCGCCCAGTTTATTTATTTTCCATTCGCTTTTGATGCATAAATAAAACCTCACTCAAGGATGCAGTGTGTGTGCAAGGTAATAATCGTTGTTTTAAAACGCATTAAATGCCAATCTGATGCTTTATGACTGCAATCTTTGCGTTGCTTTATGGGAACATTTTGACCAAAGACTGATGACAGGAGAGGAAAGGCATCAGAAGAAATCCTGCAATGCGGGAGCACATTAAACACATGGGAACTCTGAATGCCCCATTCAATTTCAGATGTCAAGACAGACTTCCTGCCAGGCAGAGTTATTAAGCCCAGGCATTATTTATGCAGAGTAGATTTCCTTTGCCTGATTTCACTCATAAAATGTTAATATATTCATAAGGAAATTGTACTCTTTTAATCTGGAAAGAAACACTTATCTGGAAATAGCTCTTGATTCAGCAGCTGCTCTTGTTTTAGAAGCTTACAAAAACACAATGCTGCAATGATTTATTTTTTTATTATTATTATTATCATCTTGTGTCGAATAACGCGTAGGTCATTGCGTTAAAGGTGCAGAAACGCAGTTTTAATAGTAATATACAAATATTTAGACCATTTTTGCTTATTGATGGGTTTGCTTTGTGGGTCTAGCAGTTCAGTGTATGCATGTCTGGTCACTATTGATATGTGGTTTAAAAAGGTAAACTGAGGTGTAATATGTAAATATTTTAAAATTAAAATAATATGTGAGCAAGATAATTTTTGTGTTTTTTCTTTTGGGAATCATTCTTGCATTTGCTTCAATAATTCACCAGAAATAAAAAAGCAAATGCACCCTTCCTTTGTTCATCTTTGTTCAAGTCAGAAATATTACAGCCCTCGGCACCATGCACGTCTGTGCTTTGTCCAGCCTGACCACACGCTTTTGCATTTTAAAATGCCTCTGAATTCTAACATCATTGCTTTCAGGTTTATGAAAACACAAACATCCTATTGCATTCTGTCAATGTGCCATACTGAAAAAAAAACGCTAATGTTACGCTGTAATATCTCTGAAAAAGTTTTTTTTTTTAATGCTCAAATTGAATTTCTGGCAATGCACCAAACCCATCTGTATCTAGACACATTAAAACACAGATCTCTCATTTAAATAAGAGCCCCGCATGTTGAAAATTACTTTCCTGCAGTTGCTATGCAACTGTACCTTCAGAAAAAAAGAGGGAGAGATAGGAGCCCTCCGCGTAAGGCCCTGTCATTTACACAAGCAACGAAATATCATAAAACAGGCTTGGAAGCTGCAGGCTCTCAGACCGTCCTCTGTTTACTGGCTTGAGCTGATCACCTGACCCTTTCCCCCAGCTGTAAGGCCCAGTGCTCTCTTACAACTTCATGTAACATTTTGGCAGTGCTATTACCCGCTTAAGAAAAAAAACCTAGCAGCTGCTCAGGCTGCAATTACAAGAAGTGAGGGTCTGTCTGTCACACTGCTTCCTCCCCGACGCTCCCCGACACTCCCTGACTCCCACAATCCGCTGCTGATTTTTCTCCTCGCTCTGCCCTGAGCTGGCTGAGCCCCAGCGACACATTTCAAATGCCAAGACGTCAAAAATGAGGAAAATAAGGGAAGTTATGCCGGCAAGGCGGTCTTCATATCTGCTCATATTTGTGACTTGTGACTCTGTGAACGGGTTCATTTAGAATTTTTTCCCCCCCCCCAGTGCTGGAGATATTCGTGGGTGACTCACGGACAGAGGGAAGCAGACATCGTGGGCACAGATGCCACAGTAAGTAACTATTACTAAAACCACTTGGCCACAGTGACGGAAAACTCGCCGGGTGTCTGTCGATTTCTGAGCACATACTCTAAATTTAAGCTTCGTGTATTTTTCGGTTTCCCACGCGCATGCGACTCCATTAACAATTATCTGCTCTCTCCTCCATAGATGCCAATCTGATGGCTTCAGATTTTCGATATGTGCACAAGACATGCACATTTAATGGCCTGCAGAGCTTCCTCGGCACGACGGAGCGACACTGCGCACCTGTGACCCCTTAGCAAGTGCGGCTGTAATGTGCTCACCTTCGAATCTCTCCCGGGTCATACGGTGGCTGGTGGTGAAAGGGCAGTATGCCGCGTTCAGGTTCGCTCATCCTCCATCCCATCTTGGTGACTAAATATAAAATATCATGCAATATAAAAATCATACAGTGCAATCTGGCAGATACATTCATCACAGTTGTTGCCAGTATGTTCCATATGTTGATGATCAGAAAGAATATTTGTTTTACTTTTTCTTATTAGAACTATTATGCTTGCTGTACACTAATTCTACAGGGTTTCCAGCTCTCGCGGATCTGGTGTGACGCGCTTTCAGGCTCGTATGCTCACTCAAGAAATCTTACAGCAAATCTATGTTATTCCATTATGAACCTAAAATTAACTACATCAAAAGAGTTGGGGTAGTGTGCAAACCCTACAGACTATTCACCATGCTATAAAACTGTTACACACACATACATGAGCGTGCAGACTCAAATTGAAAATCTCACTCCAGCCAGCTGCCCAAACTGGCAACCCTTACAGTGTTGTTTAACCTGTTTATCATTACAAAGCACGTTCTGTAATGTAATGACGGGTTTGGAAAAGCTACATGACAAATATCATTATTCATGTTATTCTGCCATCCTCATTTGACTCCCAGTAGCAGATACTGTAGCTCTGCTGTTCTGAGTAATACCAGAGGGCTATCACTGACATTCATGAAGGAAAGCACAATTATACGAAATGACTCAAGACTGAAAAGAAGCTGATATCAATTTTCCTGGATGAAACGTGCCACGTTTTGTGAACGGCGTGCTGTAAGCATCCATGAAGAACCCGATGGTCAGCTCACGGATGATTATGTAGCTATGGAAAGCAGTGAAGTTTGCCTTTATTTATTTGCTTACTTATTTATTACGGCCGCGGAGTGCCGCAGGTTGAATGTGCGTTCGGCCCATGTTCATCATTTATAATGCATGACAGTGCTTGTCTGGGGCGGTTTAAACAGCTTACCCGTCTGTTTGTGCCTTTTCCTCGCCTGGGCCACTGGGTTGGAAGAGCCAAAGATCACAGGATAGGACAGATGTGGACTGGCAGCTGTCAGGGTGCAGGTCCTGGCACCACGATGCGTGGGATGGGGGGGCTTCATTAGGAAGCATCACCGAGGAGCACATTCTGACATTTCACGCGCAATAGACCCGCAACCCACAACCCACAACCAGGACAGTGCCAGTCAACACATCTTCTTAGCCGCTGGTGAAATTTGTCAAGTGGGGTGGGCGACGGAGGTGAAGCTTGCCTAGGGCCCCACGTGGACTTCAGCTGGCCCTGGGCCAGGACAAGCGGCTTGAAGATAGACGACTGGATGGAATATCACCCGTGTAGCAGCACTGGCTTAGCAATTAGCATTGTAGCATCACACCTCCAGGGCCCATGTGTCTGCAGCTTCCTGTAGCTGCTCCAGTTTCCACCCACAGGCCAAAAACATGCAGTCAGGCTAATTGGCATCTTTGTACATGGTTAGTATGAGCCTGAGATGGACAGACTTCCTGTCCAGGGTGCATACTGGATCCTGAGAGAGGATCTCGGCTCTCTGCCACTCAGTCATATACATACATACCAACATATATATATATATATACATATATATATACACATATATATATATATATAGCTTATTAAAAATTACTTATTTTTTATTCTAGAGCTGCTAAATGTTCTCTTGTGGTTTTTAAAACAATGACAATACGTACCTATTCTATTCTATGCTCTTCAGTACCGGAGGAGCACTATTGGGAACTGGGGGGATGGACTCCATAACTGGTTTCCAGAACTATGATACATCACAGGGTATGTTATGTTGAATGTTAAATCTCTCAGTATTTTTAAAATTTATTAATATGTATTTTATCAAGCTGTGCTCTGTCAGAAACATTTCAACGCACTGAAATGCTGTCTTGGACCCTTATGGAGGCAGTCAATATGATGTAAATATTGGATCGTGGCACTGAGACTTCGGCGGTGGTAGGGATAGGGCCGCTTTCGGTGATTTTGGCAGCGCCACAGCTGCGGTGTGTCTCCACCTAAATGACGTGCCTGCGACGTCCAGCGACCTGCTCTCTCAGAACCTGTTACTGTCTCGCGTATCCTACACGCCTTCTGCAAGGCCCGTGAGAACGCTAATATGGATGTGCTGAATGCATGGGCAGAGACGGACAGCCCACTCAGACAATTACGATGATATAACATCCTTCCTGAAGTTATATGTATATCCTGCCATTGCAGCAGATTTGTATTTAGTATAGACAGACACAGAACAGTATTACGTATCGGAGATATTGGGGAAGAGGCCGGTGATGCGTGGTGGAAGCTGGTCACATGACAGGATGGCAGGCCAGGTCAGGTGCAGCGGTGTTTCCTGTGCTGCGGGGGGCACTGTTCCGGAACGTCGCCGATGGCACGGAGGCGGCGGGTGGCGCTGCTCCTCATACATCCTCTTTTTGGCTCAGCAGACGCTGACTCACGGCCGCCAGTGTAGTCGGGGGGGGGGCACTGTCACAGCCCCCGCATTAGCGCCCGATCAGTTACAGACTAGGGGGGGACATTAAGGCTTTATCGAATAACATGGGATTTACTCTCCCGCATTACAGGGTAATTGATTTTGGCCTTCCTCTGATGCAGGAAATGCGTCTTGGATGAATTGCAGCCAGCAAGAACTTAACTCCCAATCAGAGTTACTGGTCCAAATACAATCTTATTTAAGTTGTTTCCTTCCATTTTCTACCTACTTTTCCTGGTCAGGTTCATGGGGGACCTGAAGCCTATCCCAGACAGCACAGGGCACGGGGGGGGCGGTCCATCACAGACCACTTGCACATGCACCATCATTATCTGTACCAAAATAGAGACATTTACTGTGCATCATACATACATTCATATTTGAATATTTCTTAAATCGCCCACATTGTCTGCTTGTGTGTGTGCTCAGCGTGGCTCCGCCCACTTCTGTTCCATGCTGCCTGTGATTGGCCCTCTCTGGTCCTCTGTGCTGAAAGGGAGGTTGAGACATGGAGTGATGGGTGGACAAGTTTCAGACACTACTTTGCCCTGTAGCGCACGAGCGCTTACAGAAGACAGGTGGGTAGATGGATGCTTTTTACCGTACGTGTATATTGCAACTGGAACAGCAAAGTCATGCCCTCGAGAGGAGCCGAGAAAGAATGTCAGTGAATCCTGTACTCAGCAAATTGAATTGAGAGACATCTTGCTTGGAAGTTGAACTGAAATATATCATTGACCTATAGACTAACCTTCAAGAGATTAAAGCCACTGGCCCCACCCGGTTAAAACCGCATGCTCTAATTAATAAAGTGCCCGTGAATGTGATTTGCATACTCTTATCTAAAGTGCTAACGCTAATTCCTTTATTGAACACATTTAGCTCTGGCTCATTTCCATTCACAATTACGTTACAATCAAATCTCTCTTGCTTAAAGTTCAAACGTGGGCACCAAACGCATCCCGTTGAAGATTTCTCCTGTTATGCCACTCAGTGTGTTTGAGAAAGTTCAGCTGCAATCATAGAAAGTCATTAGCAAAGGCCTGCTATTAATTGGGATCAATTCTATGTTCAAATTGCTGTGGCCCTTTAATATAGCACATGAAATGATCTTCATAATTAAGGAGGAAATTCCTTTTGTCAACGCAAGTATGCTTGAATCGTTTAATGACCATTGTACTAAGAAAGTGCCTCGTTTGAAGGTTCTGAGCATTGACTGGACCTGTTCTGAGCCAAACTGCCAGCCCCAGCAATTTGATGTACCATCGGATATTCTAACGAATGTCTCCCGAAACGTTGCGTCATTATAGTTTTAACTGTTTTTTATAAACCTGACTGTTAGCCATGCTTCTTCCTACTTGTCTTCAGCCCCACCTTTGCATATAGGCACCTACTTCTTTATATGGATTTACACTAGCTTAGATTTATTTTTAGTCGATTGGCGCGGAAGTCTGAAAATCATCAGCAATTTCTACAGTGACAAAGGAGAAATGAAACGGTGACCCTCTTCTTTGAAGCACGTGGAGAAAAAAAAAAACGATGCACCCTCGCCTTGGTTAGCGACTACCTCGGTTATCGACCATTTGAGAACATGGCGGTAATACAAAAATGTATTTCCAGCCCATGCGCACATTTACAACCAAATTTTGCAAACCTGACAACAATGCATGCCGGAGTGAGAGTAATGCTGGAGTAACTTTACATAAGAGTAATGCTGGAGTTACTTTACATAAGAGTAATGCTGGAGTTACTTTATATAAAAGAGATGGCAGCAACTAGTGATCTTCACAGCATGAAAAGCATCTAGGCTACTGTGATTTTCACTTAACCATTTTGCTTAATGACCTGGTCAATGGAATGGAACCCAGTCGCAAAATGAGCAGAGGGTGTAGTTTAGAGGATGATTTCCATAACTCAGTATTTAAGTAACTGAAAAATATAGCACTGCCCCTTTCCAGTGGAGGTCTCGGTTACCTCCCTTCTGCTTGTAAGGGTCTCCTCATGTGTTCCTTGGGAGTCTTTGGTGGGAACAAAACAAAAAGCAAAAGCAGCTGTGAACCCAGTGAAGAATGCAGTGCTGGATCTGTGGTGGGGGGGCATAAACAGGCACCAGGGCCTTACTGCCACAGCAGGATTACAGCAACAATTCACAGGCATTTAAGCCGCCGGTACGTTTATCAACATGCTGCGCATTGGAGCGATTTACGAGGCCCCGGTCCGGCACAATGGCGATAATCACGTAGCGCGGGACTCTGGATGAAGACAAACAGCCGCAACTCAGGGTGGCTCCCTGACAGGCTGCCGAGCGGCCATTTGTCTCCCGTCCTGACTGGGTTACTGTCATGCAATCAGCATTGGCCTTGTAGTACAAATCTCATTGTCGCTCGTGCAAATCATGCAAATGGCGAGATTTACAGCCAAGATCGCCGACTGAATAAAGAGGCCACACAGGGGGAGGTAGCGGCGTCCAAGCTGAGGCGGAATGTGAGCCGACGCCGATCCGCTTACCTAAGCTACATGCTATCCAGTCACGTCATTCTGCATGTCACCTGTCTGCTTACATGGGGGATGTGTGGAACGTGGCTTGGCCTCCGCACACAGCCAGGGTTCGATGGCCCGCTACAAAGCAGACAGCAAAACATTCTCTGCCGCACGGAAATCGCCGCCAATCGCACAACACCATTAACTCCCTGGCACGCATTACACGCTGCGCAGTAATTGGTCCCGCACGCCAGCCCCAGCGACGCATTCACCCGCATCTGCCGGCGACCTCTGAAGCACGCTTCCCGTTTAACCGGATTGTGCTTCCCGGAATTCCTGACGCTCCCCGGCACAATCAGGAAATATTCACATGGTAATTCAGGCAATCAAATCACAACACTGGTATCAGCGCCAGCAAGGAGCTGGAGGGTAGCAGATACGAGGAATGAAAGGCTGGCGCTCAGTGGCGCACAGAAGTGTGAAAACTGTGGGGGGTTCTGCCAAGCGCCTGATAGACAGAACGCGACGGAAGAGAGAAATAATCACAGAGAAAATGCTAAAGGCAAACACCATAGGGCTCGCTGTAAGAACTCACTTGGACCTGTCAGAGTTACTTTCACCAGGTTCAGGACTCAACTGTGGTCTCACCGACGTCCTATGACAACGGCTAAGCATCTCGGCACGGCCATCTCCATTGCAGACGCACACGGGCTAATATGAAGCTGCAGATTTACCACCCAGAACTGAAGCTCGTATTTGATCATACGAGACAGGGAATATCACGCTAAACCCTCATGAGGGGGACGCGGCGAGATTAAAAAGGAGGAGGACGTTGCTTCAGATCTCCAGTCCTGCACGAGAAAGATCAAGCTGCCAGCCTTTGGTGCTCATTAGCTGCCGAGGGTTTAATGAGACCACCTGGCCGCTCTGCCGGGCAGCGGAGTGGCCGGCAAAACCGGAACCTTCCAGCACCTCCTGGCACGCATTTCAGCTGGGAAGCCGGTTGGGTGTGGTCCTCTCCGGACTGAAGCTGTTAATCAGCTCCCCATGGTGCCTCTGACAGGTTTCACCTCGACCTGAACGGCTAGAAGGAGAATTTCAGTACGGCCACTAACGAGGAGTGTTGCCACGGTGACCAGCCGCCTGTCCCTTTGTCAACTACTACTTTTGTCAAGATGGTGGATTCAGATGGACTCAACTTTCCTGTAGGTAAATGGGGGATAGCAGTAACCTAGGCAGCAAACGGAGTGCCCGCTTCATACCTAGAGAGAGAGCTGTGTGGAAAACCTTGTTCTGCGTAACATCGAACAGATGCACAGAACATGGGGATCAGAGGATGGTAATGCCCTGAGAAATGTGAGACCACTGAAAAGGCCAGAGCGGGTGTCCTCTACACAGGACAACAGGTTTCATCATGATTGAATATATGGTTATTAAAATAGAGACCAGAGACTCATGTCCCTTACAGAGGACACAAATGGCTGGATGGCTGGGTTGATACTTTATTTATACCGAAAAGGAAACTGCAGTGTTACAGTAGCACAGGACACACTTGTGGACACACAGGACTATTTATTAATCACAGAGGCTCCCAGTCTGTCTCCATAACAGGCACAGCAAGCTTGCTCTGAATGCTGTTAGCTGGAGGGCAGTAAAAGGGCTTGTTCCCAAACCCGCCCCCCTCCCCAGTAGCATGCACACCCTCTGCATTTTTCACGCTCTCACTAAGACGCTTTGCCAGCGTTCTCCAGACTGTGGACATTTACGCTGCGGACACAGTCTGTTGTGTTTTGGGGCTGCTTGGGTTGTCACGTTCCCAATCCCAGTGCATGACGTGGCATATATCCGTGGTGTGGTGACACCCCCGAGGACAAGGGACGCGAAATCTCATCTGTCACTTGGTTGACTGGCAAAGGCGCCCCCCAATGGCTTGCTCACCCCATAGCGGGCAGGGCACACACCCCAGAGCAAACAGCGCACAAACCCTGAACATCAACCAAACCCTGTTAATTGATAGGGAGCAACATTCCACAGATCATCAGGAGCAAATGTCCAAAGTTTAGAGCACACAAATGTCAAGTGTGGGAATTATATAGGGGCGGGGTCACAGAGGCACTGGCCTCAGCTGAAAGCTGATTGGCCCCTGGAGTGGCCCCTCCCCTGTCTCTCACTGACATATCATTGGCTAATGATAAGGTTGTTCCCTCTGTATGAATTATGGCTCCTTTCTTGACCCCCACCTTAAAAAATCCCAGAATTGCCCCTGATCAAGAGCCATTTAAATATTAGTCGCCCATATATAAATCACAAAGTGCACAGCTACTATTTCCCTAATTAAATTACTTATAACTGCTGCACACATTGCAAATTAATTTCAGCCATTGACAGTCATTAATGGCAGCACTCTGTTTGTACTGTGGCTGATAAATCGGCAGTGTGGGCAGATTTGATGGATTTAAGTGTGTGCATAGAAAACGGGTTAAAGTCAAAGCATGGAAGCAGATTACCAAAACCTGGTTGGTAATAAGGTTCAACAGCTAATACTGTAGCCTGAAGCTCCAGGGCTATGAGGTCAAAATCCACCCGCTGCTCTTTGTCATAAGTGTGTATTTATTTATTTAGCAAACTCCTGCATAAAGGTGAAAAAACATTGGGGTCAGAGGGCATGATCAGGCAGCATCCCTGGATCAGCTGGGGTTACAGGCTTAACAGTGATATGACTCAAACCCATGATCTTTTGAACGGTACAGGTTAAGTTCTCCGCCGCCGAACGCGTGAGAAATCAGAGGTAAGGCATGAGAAAACAGTCAGATGCGTGTGTCTCACGCTCATTGCGTGAGAGATGGCAGCCCTATACTTGGGTATTCGCAGGCTTCTTCCAAGTACTCTTAAATATTCTGAGTACTTTTATCTTACTCCAGTGTCTTCCCACACTCCATGAAGGAAAGTGACCGGAGCCCTGCAATGGACTGGCATCCTGTCCAGGGTGTCCCGTGGCCTGTTCTTCCTGGGATGGGCCCCAGACTCACCATGATCCTGACCTGGGCTAGCTGTTATGGAGAAATATGTAAGCAGTCTTGTCTCTGCTTTACCTTGATAAAAAGGGTTAATAATTGTTAGCAAGTAGAGGCTTCAATTTCTCCATTGTTTTACACAATGGCTCTTTCATATTCAGTTGTTTACTCATTTTCTCAAAATAATGGGACAGTGTGAAACGTGAGATGAGCCCATTGGCGTGGTGTTCACTAAGGCCTGTCTGCCAGCAGGAGGGGGGGGGGGGCGATGTGACCAGCTGAAGGTGCCAGGCTGACTTCAAATATTAAGCGTTTTAAGTTTATTAAAATACCTGTAGGGAAAGGATCTCAACCCAGCCCCCCCCCCAAAAAAAAAAAAATCCTGTAGTGATAATCTTGCGACTTTGAGTCCATTTAAAGCGTGCTGCTCCCACAAACGGGAGCAACGTTAACCAATGGCGACTACTCACCGGCAAGGTCACACCGCTCCTGAAGAGGGCAGGCCGTTGCTGGGCTAAGCTAATGGTATGGGAGCCACACAGACACACCTCCTTTGCTAAAATGCCAATCGCTGGTCACACCGCACTTGCATGGAGAGGGCAGGCCATTGCCACACTAAGCTAATGCCATGTGGAAACCACACAGACAAACTTCCTCTGGTAAGACGCCAATTGCTGGTCACAGTACACCTGCATGGAGAGGGCAGGCCATCACCACGCTAAGCTAACGGCGCATGGGAGCTGCATAGACACACCTTCTCTGCTAAAACGCCAATTGCTGGTCACACTGCACCTGCATGGAGAGGGCAGGCCATCGCTGCGCTAAGCTAACACCGCATGGGAGCTGCACAGACACACCTTCTCTGCTAAAACGCCAATTGCTGGTCACATCACACCTGCATGGAGAGGGCAGGCCATCGCCATGCTAAGCTAACGCCGCATGGGAGCTGCACAGACACACCTTCTCTGCTAAAACGCCAATTGCTGGTCACACCGCACCTGCATGGAGAGGGCAGGCCATCGCCGTGCTAAGCTAACGCCGCATGGGAGCTGCACAGACACACCTTCTCTGCTAAAATGCCAATTGCTGGTCACACCGCACCTGCATGGAGAGGGCAGGCCATCGCTGCGCTAAGCTAACGCGTGTGGGAGCCACATAGACACACCTGGTAAAACACCAATTGCTGTCACAGCACAGGATGGTGCAAAAGCAGCATTCGGCTCCAACTTCTCACAATTGTATCAAGCATTTCTTTCCTACTTGTGAAAAACTAAAGAGTTCTAGTGGCAAACTCTGTAGCAGTGCAGATGATGCCGTTATTAACTATGGCCTGGAATGCATCTTCCCCATCCTCCTGGGGAACGTGGGGGGAACCTCGCCAACCTGTGCACCCACGAACAGCGCAATGCCCAAAATGTGGAGACGGGGCGAGAAGCCGCTGGAAGCAAGGCAGGCATGCACCCCTCGGGCCCGTCTGCACCTTGGCACATGAGGAGTGAAAGGCTCTAAATGAGTCAGACCTTCCCTTCAACGGCCATAGTGTCATTCACCAATTTGCTCAAAACTAGCCTTTCCAAGACAAGGCTGGGAAAGATCCCACTCTGCCGGCTGTGGAGGGTGGCATTCGTAAGGTGGGCGGGAGGCATTTTACGAGCGTCCCACATCAAGACGGCATGGATCCTTCTCAGAGGAGCTTTTAAACGTGTCTGAGAGGCACCCGTGAGGCAGTGTGCTGAAAAATGGCCAGGTTTACATTTACATGTATTTATTTAGCAATTTGCTTTTGTCCAAAGATGCAGACAGCGGGACAGGATAATAATACGTCCAAGAATCAAAAGGCAACGCGAGCGAAGACGCCGGAGGATGGAAAAGGAGGGAGCTTAAATACACGGGATAAACGGGGAGGCGCTGCTGTGCTTGGGTAACATCTGGAGATGGCATTCATGTGCCGGGAGTTAAAGTGGGAACACGACGCCCAGCACCACACTCCATAATCACACGGGATGGGGTGATTCTCCGGCTGTTTTTAATGCTAATGGGCCTCTATTGAAATGGGGGGGGGGGCAGGGAGGTGATTTACCACTGTTTATCCAGGAGCAGGTATGAATGTGTTAAACTGCAGTGTATAGAGCCGTCCCTTATGAATAAGCAAAGACTTAAAACTAGCTGCAGGGAAAAAGGTAGATATGAAATTATCCCAGCATGCCGTCTGGCTTTTCAATTATGTTTTTCCAGAGGATTTTTATGCATTAAATAGCTTAACTTGATTGTACAATTAGAGCGTGCTGGTCCGGAGCCTAAGGACGTATGCGACTGACGGGGGCTTAAAAATCCAAGAATAATGGGTGAACGAGTCCGTAAAGGATCGACCCAGGATGGCCCGGTGGGTGCGAGGGGGGTGTGGCCCTCAGGGGAATTGGAGACGCCACGCGGCTTTGTGCCGCACGCTGGGGTGTAAACAAACAGGCTTACGTGTGGCATCGCACTGCTACAAGGTACCAGGCTTGGTAACTGGCTCTGGCTGAAAGGGGCTGGTCAACCAAAAGTGCCGGTCACCCATGATGCTCCATTGAGGACATGTCAGTGGGCGTTAGCTCATTGGCGTGGTGCAGAAATCACAGATACACTATGATTAGCCTCCACTTTTCTGTCTTAAAAAATGGAGTCTTCCTGACACACAGAACCCTCATCGATCTTGGCCATATTCCCAGTGCCGGACCTAGGCACAAATGAACTAGGCAGCGGTCTAGACCCGATCGGCAGAAGGGGGCCCAGACTGGCCAAAGGAGGCTCTGGTCACAGCTGTTCTTGGTGGGGCCCCCCACCTAAAAGCATAAGCGTCAGGTTCCAGCTCAAGTGAGGCTTCCTTCCTACAGGGACAGACATGCTAAATCCGGCACTCTCCCCAATACCCTCTCACCCTTTGACCTGCTCTGTGGCTGACAGGCATCATCTTAAGCTTAGGAAAAATGTTTACCAGTCCCCTCTGGTTAAACGCAATTAAAGGAAATGCTTTTGTTTCAAATAATTAACAAAATACACTGAAGATCAAAAATAATAGTTTATAGAAGCTGTTCACGTTAGAATATAACACAAATAGATTAATGCAGATTGTGGTATAGGTTTTGCATTTGTTTAAATGATGTTCCTTATGGATCAATCATAAAGCTAATACTCGAGTTATCTGCCAATTCCTCTCCCCTCCGGAGGGAGTTAAGATTTAAATGCCTTCTAAAACCATGGAGGCATTAGTACAATTCCCTCCCGCCCTGTGCTAAGCAGGATAAGTCTAAAGCTCCCTAGTGCCTCTGACCCAGAAGGGGTTAGAAGATGGATGGATTTTGCCATAGCTCAGTACATTAGTCCAAAATCTTTAAATACTATTAACTTCAAACAAATATGGCTTCCTCCGCCACCATTGCTACTCTGTGCCACTAAAGCACCATCGTAACACTGGTTCCCTTCCATGTGGGGAATGTCACAAGAGCTGCCATAGTGAAAGCGGCCCGTCCAGCTTGTCAATGGGGACACCACATACTGTCGGCTGCAAACATGGCAACAAACGGGCAGAAGCAGCAGTCTGGAGCAGGGAGTACCCTGGATTGTGGTATCGGCGGCCATATTCGCTTAAGCTAGAGGTACCCCACGCCAAATCCGTTAGGAGGGGCGGGGTGATGTGGGGACGGTGGATGGAGCTCAGAGCCTCACCATTCAGGCACACCTTAGCAGCCCATGGAGGGGAAGTGCTGAGGTCTCCAGCTGAACCTTTGATTGTATGCGTTATGGGGACATATTGAGTGCTGAACAAGCATACAGAGGAATTTAACACAGTAGGCCGGCTGATCTTAAGCTCGTACCCTGGCTGTAACAGGAGGGGATTCTGGGATCTCCCCAGGCTGATTCCTCCTGCTTCACAGCTAATCACTACCACAAAGCCTGCCCCTGCAAAGGCCCTCTGCCTAATGCTATGTTCACACCGCGAGCGCTGAAGACGCCAGCGGTCGCTCTCGCCGCCTTGATCGCGATGCTAGCGAACGCTGGAGGCGCTCTCTGACATCATGGAGCGGGCGGAGACAAGGCTGCTCAGAATGCCAGGCTCTGAGAACTTTTAATCGGCCACAAAGCAAACAAACGTGTAGCTTATATATCTTTGTGCTGATTGCCGATGGGATATTTGTCAAAGCACATAAAATTATGTTAAGACCAACACTACTGTTATAAATAAATAACGTTAAAGTTATCGACGATTCACATTGTTTTAAATGCTATAGCACCAAAATTACTATGCGATTTGCTTTCCTTCCACAAAAATATATTTTTGTCTTTGCCTCATTTTAATGTACGTCCCTCCACGCAAACAGCGACACATCAAAAATAATTTAATAAAATACTATATATTTGTATTGAAAGTTCCTTTTTAACATAAAAATGCAAGTCTATATCAGTTTTTTTAAATGCATAGATTTATGCCACGGGCATTTTTTACTGTGTCTAGAGAGTAAAAGATGTCATGTGGAGACGTATTTCGTCACTTTCTCCTCTATTATGCGTGAAAACTGTTGGGTCGGAACAAAAGTTTACATGCTTGTGTTCTGCGGCGCTCTCTTTAGCGGAGCATCTCTACATTCCCATTGGTTGCCACCCAACCGCATCATAGCTCATTACCATGAAGTTGACTGGGCTTCAACTTCGCTTGGACGCTCTCGCCGCGCCGCGCCGCTCCTCGCCGCCTGCCGATGCTCCCTCCCATAGAGAATGAATGACATCCGGTCACTTTGACACTCGCCGCTCGCAGTGTGAACGTAGCATAATCCTAGCTCCACCTCTTTAGGTCCTGGCTTAGTTCTTGGCCTTGCTCATGATTAGTAATTAGCACCTGCAGTTTGCCATAAAGACAGATCGGTCTGGCAGTCCTAGGTGATGAAGTGGGAGTTTAGTCATCAGATGAGGCTCATGTTTTATGGGTTAATATGTTCCCCTATTCTCACCTATGGTCATGAGCTGCAGGTAACCACTGGAAGATCAAGGTCACGAGTACAAGCAGGGACGTGAGGTTTCTCTGCAGGGTTAGCCAGAAGGTTGGAGATCTGGAGAGACCTCAAAATAGATCCGCTGCGCCTTCAGATCCAGGGGAACCTAATAAGGTGGTTTGAGTGTTTTCAAATCTGAACACATGGAGGAAGGGGGGGGAGAGAGGTCTGGTTTGACCAGCTTGACCCCCGCCAGGAGAAAGCGTGGGAAGAGGAGATGGGATGAATTAATCTCAGCAGTATCTCTAAGTAGCTAAACCACACATCTCTAAGCAATTTAGATCTTCATTATGCTGCAGCTTCACAGCTTCAAACTCATTTCTGTAATATTTCCAGACAGTAAATGAGTAAATCTGAGAGATTAATATAAATACTCGTTGACATTTGCGATCTGGAGGAGGAGGCTCTTTGGGTTACTCTAACGGCATGTTACTGGTTGGCAGTGATACAAAACTGAAACTCACAGCAACAAAAAAAAAAAAAAAGAAATAGATCATGACTATGGGGGAGTTATTGTAATAATAAATTAGAGAGACCTCCAGCCCCCAAAAAGTTCAGAAACAGCAAAGAGGGGGAGTACGGGCTGCCAAAAAGATTTAAAAAGTCACGACACCCACGAGCGATAAAACTCGAGCGAAGACTCGCGGAAAAGAGCAGGCGGCCCAGGACTGGCCACAGGGGACGCGTCTTTCTTCAAGGAGCGAGAGGCGCACACAGCAACGGGAGGGCTGGGAAGGGAAGGCAAGCGGGCGGATCCGGGCTAATGGGGGCTGATGGGAATGGCGGCGGTATCCGGGGCTCAGCGAGAGACTCCCTCACCAAGGGTGCCATGGGTGCCAGCGAGATCTGAAAGGTCCCGCGCGCGGCGGGATTAACGCCGCGGCCCCGTCGGCAATCATTAGCCATTCTGTTTAAAGCGCGCCAAACTAAAAATACGCATTTTGGTTCCATTTGTAAATTATTCAAAAATAAATTTAAAGGGAAACCGATCCGCGGGGATGGGTATGGATGGGCTGCGAGTAGATAAATAAAAATATGAGAAAAGGAGGGTAACATTAAAGGATTGTCTGGAAGCGGAGGTGCTTCCCTGGAAGCAGCAGAGCCACTAAGGAATGACGGCTCATCTTCCCCCTTTTCATCCGCAGAGTATGAAATCCTTGCATGTCAAGATGTAATAACTGTTTACCCCATGCAGAGTGCAATTAGAATCTGCTTTAAGGGGCTGATTTTGCCATTATGACTTGCCAACCTGACGCGTGTTTTGACTGCACATCCAGAGCCGGCTAATGGCACCATGACAGCTACACGGGGCCAAGTCTCAAACCCGTACCTGGGTCATAGAGTCACAGATCGCGCCATCGAAGGGGACGGGCGCTCTATCGACCAGGTACCGCCTTCCGCCGCTAGCAACTCTGATGTCATCCAAAATGAAGAATGATATGTAAATTAAATAATGGGCGGGGGGGGGCATTTTCATTCCACTGGCATATTTGCTCATGGGTCAAGCTCCATTAACGTCTATAACGTGCTGAGATTCCCAGTGCGAAGACAGCAGAATGTTTTTCACCTCCCATTTTCTTTACTGTATAGCTTTGAGAAGCAGAAATGCCTGACAAGAAATCCATTATGTCTGGGAGCAGTGCCGAAATTCGGCAGGTTAAAGGTGAGGAAATGCTGCAAACACTTCCAGTTAGTGCTCTCACCCATCCATCCTCTGGCTGCTTATCCTGGTCAGAGTCACTGCCCAGGGCCTATCCCAAGGCTGGGATACATCCCAGACGGGACATGATCTACACACTACATGTGTTTCATTCAGACCCTTTGCCACAGGTGTATAAAATCAGGCACCTAGCCAAGCAGTCAATAAAAATTAGTGAAAGAATGGGTCACTCTGAAGGGCTCAGTGAATTCAAACGCGGTACTGATAGGGCGCCACCTGTGCAAAAAGTACATTTGTGAAATTTGTTTCCTGCTAGATATTCCACGGTCAGCTGTAAGTGGTACTATTGCAAAGTGGAGGAACAACAGAGACTCAGTTGCAAAGTACCAGATCACATAACGTAAAGCAGGGTCACTCAATGCTGAGGTGCATAGTGCATAAAAGTCACCAACGCTCCTTTGACTCAGTAACTGCAGAGTTACAAACTTTGTAACCCCAGCACAAAAACTGAGTGCTGGAAGCTTCATGGAATGGGCTTTCACAGCCGAGTAGCTGCTTGCAAACAGCAACGCGAAACATCAGATGGAGAGGTGTAAAGCACACCGCCACTGGACTCTGGAGCAAGAGAAACGTATTCTGTGTCTGGTCTGGTGGACTAGCTTTGGTTCAGCAGATGCCAGGAGAATGTTACCTGCCTGACTGCATTGTGCCAACTTCAGCATACCAAGACATTTTGGACAATTCTATGCTTCCAACTTTGTGGGTGCAGAAGGCCCTATTCTGTTCCAGCATGACTCTGCCCCGGTGCACAAAGCAAGGTCCATGAAGACAGTTGAGTGTATTTGGTGTGGAAGAACTTGACTGACCCACACAGAGCCCTGACCTCAACCCCAGTGAACACCTTTGGGAAGAACTAGAATGGAGATTGAGAGCCAGGTCTTCACGTCCAACATCAGTGCCTGACCTCACAAATGCTCTTCTGGATCAATGGGCAGAAATTCCCACAGACACTGAGGAATCCTGCGGAAAGCCTTCAAGAAGAGTGGGAGCTGTAATGGGGCAGGCAGGTGGTCTAGTGCAGGGGTAGGGAACCTGATCCATGGAGAGCTGGTGTGGGTGCGGGTTTTTGGGATGACTTTTGAATCAGCCAATAAGACTGGGTCCCCAGGACAGGAGCTGACAACCAGTGCTTTATTATTGGCTGATTGAGAGGTCATCCCAAAAACCCGTACCTACACCGGCTCTCCATGGATCAGGTTCCCTACCCCTGGTCTACTGGCTAGGGACGCAAATGTGTAATCGAAAGATTGCTGGTTTGAGTCCCTGACCCAGAAGTACCGCTGAGGTACCCTGGGCAAGGTACCATCCCCAAGCACTGCTCCCCGGGCGCTCATGTACAGTAGCTGCCCCCTGCTGTGCCACAATGTCACATGGGTTAAAAGTAGAGGACACATTTCGTTGTTGCGCATTGTGGTGTCAACAATGACACTTAATCTCCTTCTTCTTATAGCTGTAAAGGGGGGGAGTTCAGGTGTAATGGCCAGGTGTCCCAGTACTTTTGTCAATATGGTGTATATCACATTTGTAACAATTATTTATATTCAGTTAACAGTTTCAAAAGAATCTGTAGGAATACAGCAAATATAAATAGGAAAATTACTAATTAATAAATACCCAGGGCCATGTCTAACCATGTGCAAAGGAACCCAGTGTATATATACTAATACATATAAAACACTTCAACAGAGCTAGAACATGCTAACTCTGGATACAGAGGGCAGGGAGGGGATTCAAACCCACAACCCTGCGGCCTAGTTGTGCTATTTATTTTCAGATATACTATAAAGTGCATGGAAGAATACCCTTTCTAAAAAGAAAAATTTGCTTTGCAAGTTATACAGGAAATTCATTTGTAATTTGCATAGGCATCAGGAATCACACCTGCAGGCTGTTGTGCGTCTCCCAGCCCACTTCCTGAAGAGGTATCCGAGAGCCACATGGACAACGATGGAGAGCCTGAGCAGAGAGTCGCTCCCCGGCCCACTTCCAGAGAAAGCCCAGGAGACACGCTCCAGGAGTCTCCATGGCAGCTAGCATATCCTCCGCACATTTGCATGCCATATTCACTGAGAAGCATTAATGCGATAATGTAAAGTACCTTGCTGCATCGTGTAATAACTTTTCTAATTATGGTGCTTCTATCACACGTTTCGGACCAGCATTCCTTGTGTTACGCATTTACTTTTTAAGCAAATTAGATAACGCGATTAATGTCCAGTTACTCAGCTGGATCAGTAAGCAGGCTTTGCTCAGCTAATGCAGAGATAGACACAGAGGCTCAGTGGCAGAGCTGGCTGATTGAGCTTTCATTCACTGGGATGAGGAATGAGGGTGCCTGTGTATTTACACTGTGGTTGTCTGTTTGTTATTTTGCTGAACATTCCCTGTAAAGTCTGGCATCCCATTTATGGTGTCACCAGCCGTGTGCCCAATACTGCCTGGGATAGGCTCCAACCCCCCCTGACAGGAAAAGCTGCTCTAAGAAGGATAGAAGGATAGATGGATGAATGGATGGATGGATTCTCTGCAACAGCCTGTTGAGGGTGTAGGCCACCATGGGATAGGCCTAAGCAGGAAAAGATTTGAAAATGGATGGATGGATGAATGGATCCTTGGATGGATCTCACCTGCTTCGATCTCAAGGAGCAGGATATCTATTAGTACCTAGAGTAGAAAGAACTACAGCAGGCTGCAGAGCAGTCTCTTACAGAGCTCTGTAGCTGTGGAGTGGTCTTTCTGCAGATGTACAAGATTCAGGCTCACTCTCAATATTCAAGTCTAGATTAAAAACACACTTGTTTAGTCTAATGTATAAGGAATCTAGTTCTAGCTCCAGCTAACTGCTCACTCCCAGTTAGGTCTACAGTGTGAAGCGCAGAGCTGGGTAGGGATTGGTGCCATTGGCTTTGGATGAACTGAACAGTGCTGTCACTCTAGCTTCACACTCCCCTGTGGACCTGGAGTGCTGGGACTCCCCACGCCTGTGTTCCACTTGCCTCTCCTTCTTATTTATGCTGCCATAGCCATATCTGCCAGAGCTTACATATTGCACTCACCCAATTATTTGCATTGCCTCTAATCTCCCCCTTACTCCGGCTAATGCACTATTTCTTATTTCCCCCCCCCCCAGCCCTTCTGGTGTGTGCTGCCTGGAAACCCAAGAATATGAAGATTTTCTGCCTACTCTGCCGTCTGCAATACCTCTACCTCCGGTGACACCCTGCCTGCCTGCCCTTTGCTCCTGTGATGCCTCTCCTTCCTTCCCTGCTGCTGTACCACTGTTCATCTTGCCATCAGAAGCAGCACAAGCACCTACATGCCGGCACCTACCTGCCCCTGCATAGAGACTGAAATCTTAACACTTGTATTATATAAATATATTTAGATTTTGTCATTTTGTCTTTACAATTGACTCCTCTGCCGGTCCCTGGAGGATGGGCTCCCCCATTGGTTCTGGTTCCTCTCAAGGTTTCTCCGTTCTAGAGAGTTTTTCCCTGTGACTGTCGCCTCTGGCTTGCTCACTGGGGGCTTTAGGCACAGATAATGTAAAGCTTTGAGACAATGTAATCTTGTGAAAATACGTTATACAAATAAAATTGAATTGAATAGGATAACCTGAAAACCACATGCCTATGGGTGAATAAAGCGTTTGTGTTCTGCCCAATCCTTGCTAAAACAGGAAAAGTAGCAGTTTTACGTGGAATTCAGACAACTTGTACATCAATGGCTCCTTTTAATCTATGCTGTATGAGTGGTGTGACACCAGGGAGTTGTCCTCCTTAGGGCCATTAGAGGAACATCAGCACCTGCATCTCCACCTTGATCTTCACCGGGGCCAGATTATCGCCATGACGATGCCATGAGGGGGCGTGCTTGACATTCTGAACCAGCACGCGGATGGGGGAGGGGGTGGCGAGGAGCTTGGAATAAGCATCACTAACCACAAAGGTGACAGCCCAACAGACATGACAGCTCGAACAGAAGGGGAACACTCGACTTCACATGCAAATCCAGCACAGTAAACATTCACAACACAATCCGCTGAACTCTGATACAGTAAACATTTGTGAAAGTGCTGTAATTACTCTAATTACATGCGGCAGCACGTTTGCGAGAAAGCATTCCTGCTCAATCCTGAAATGTTCCATCAGTCAATTTAAACGCACATAAATACCGCATCAACAAATGCCATCCATCACGGCGTATGTCTAATTTGCCTCAAGAAAAACAGATGTACGGCTCAGCCCGCCTCTGACCCCATTAAAACTCACGGCCTCGTGAAGATCATTGATTGTCTTGTAAACATCATTCTACAAGATGCGATTTAAAAAGCCAGAACAAATAATACAACTACAGGAAATGCTGCAATATTTAGGGTACCAGGACACACAGAGGCGTATAACTTACCCAGGACATACAGAGACCTATAACCTACACAGGCTTAGTTGTGTGCGGTATTCCACTAATCCACTAACCTCCAATTTGCAAAGTGAACTTTTTTGTTACCGTATTAGCATTTCTGATAACTGTGAAGACCCATTAGTGGACCAGTTAGCTTGTGCTAAATTTAATTTTCCATTTTTTCTTTCTCTGGTAAAGTAGCTAAAGTTTAATGTCAAAAACGTTTGTTAATCCTAAAAGCATACTTTTGTTCTTGTCTGTTGTGAACGTGTCTGCAACAGTCTATCGGGAATGATGTTAGCTGACTTTGTGTGTAAACAAGACATGATTGGTCCATAAGTTGTCGTATTTAAGGTAGTCTGGGCTAAGCGTAAGTGAACGTCCATTTACCCTGAACTAAGCGGAGATCTGAGACCTGTATCACAAAGTTGGATTTCTGGGTTACTAGGTAACTTGTCGGATAAGCTAGAAATCCCTCCTAGTTTTGGAAATGGCACCATGTTTGTAGTCCCTAGGTAATCACTCCAGCCCTGTGGAACTAAACTGCTAAACAGCTTAAAATTTCAGCTCTCTAGGTATGTTTTAAGGTTTTCAGAGCCCAGAACCAAACTGAAGACAAATTCATATAGCATAAAAGCTAATGGTTAGCGGTTATTGTTAGCTCCCGCAAATTTTTTTAGTGGTATGTCAAATTTGTGTCGTTGATTTTAACTTTGTTAAAATCTGTTTTTGCTTATTGAAACTAACTTTTTTGATTAGCTGTGCCCACCACTACACAGAACACACAGAGATCTTTAACTTGGGCTGTGGGAATTTACGTAGAAATAGCAAAAAATTGCTTACCTCAATGATAATGCATAATTTAAGAACTACATGAAACTAATTCTGCTTCAAATGAGATCAATGACAATAATGACAATTAAAAACAGGTTTCTTGCGTGATGTTGGACTGGGCCATGTTTGAAGACCACAATCTGGATCTCCAGCTTCTTCTTCAGTCCACCACCTATAATTCTGTAGATGTGAAGCTTTTTTAAGAAGGGGGTAACAAAATTCTTCCATAATGAGGATGTAATTCCAAACTGGTTACCAAAACATGATGGTGGACACCTACGGGTATTAGTTTAACTGCAAATGTCAGAG
The DNA here is from genome assembly GCA_026780845.1 of Petrocephalus sullivani. Taxonomy (NCBI): domain Eukaryota; kingdom Metazoa; phylum Chordata; class Actinopteri; order Osteoglossiformes; family Mormyridae; genus Petrocephalus; species Petrocephalus sullivani. The sequence continues at coordinate 3,450,360 of JAODKM010000126.1, read as the reverse complement.
AGGACGAGAGGACAGTTACTTTGCAGTGTCAGAGAGTACACACAGAGGACCCATGTGCCATCAAAGTCACATTTAATTGCAGTATTCCCCAAGTAAATAAAAATGTGACATTTTCTCTGCGTCCTAACCCTAGCATGCTAAACCAGAATCTGGCCTCAAATGTCAAGGTAGAATAATTCTCTGCGTAATTCCCTTCTATATTTCCCCACGGTACCAGGAATCCAGAAAGGTCAGCAAATCATTTGACTCGTTTTAAGTCAACATTTTACGGAGAATCGATGGCAAAAATTCGAGATCGAAGGAAAGAGGCTGATCTGTAGCCACTGGCCTCTGGGTCCTGCAGTTGGAGTCTGCTGTGAAACTCACCAGTCCAGCAAATAACTCGAATAATCATCCTCCAGCATTTTACATGAGACACGACCAGGTGATTTTTAAGTATTTTGAGGAATTTAATTTAAGTTAATTTAGTCATCAACATCCAGGTATTTTGACATACAGTTGTCTTGATGCAGCATTTTACAGGATAGCTGGTAAACCTGGGTGTTCAGTTCCAGGACACCCTGACCAAAGGTTCACCCTACCAGCATCTTGCAGGGTTCAGAAAATGCCCGTTATCAGATGGAGTCTGGTTCCCAGCTCAGTATAGTGATAGAACCATTGGAATTAAACCCCCAATGGCTCCAGCGACTGTCTGACCCTGCTTTGTCAAACCTGTACATTGCTTTGGATAAAAGTCTGAAAGTCTAAATTAACAAATGCAAAAAGAGCTGTTTCCCTAACAAGGTATTCCTCCTCGGAAGGTGTGTGAAGGAAACTGTAACTCTCCCCGTGACCTTTAGTCCCCTGTAGCATGGGACACTTTAAACGATTAAAGGAGACTTTTGGGGAGGGGTTTTCCCCGTTACATTTTGCTGGGAGCTAGCAGAGACAGGATAAACACAACTTGGATGGGAAACAAAAGTCAGTCCTGTGAGCAAGAAATGGGGGAGAAAGACAGACAGACAAGTCAGGCCTGTGAGCAAGAAATGGGGGAGAAACACCGACAAGTCAGGCCTGTGAGCAAGAAACGGGGGAGAAAGACAGACAAGTCAGGTCTGTGAGCAAGAAACAGGGAAGAAAGGCAGACAAGTCAGGCCTGTGAGCAAGAAATGGGGGAGAAAGACAGACAGACAAGTCAGGCCTGTGAGCAAGAAATGGGGGAGAAAGACAGACAAGTCAGGCCTGTGAGCAAGAAA
>JAODKM010000126.1:3406740-3426654 GCA_026780845.1 Petrocephalus sullivani | reverse complement strand
ACACTGAGACTCAGGTGGACAATCAGATCGCTACACTGAGACTCAGAAGGACACTGAGACCTCCACACTGAGACTCAGAAGGACAATCAGACTGCCACACTGATAAGCCTGAATGCATCTAAGATGACATCTGGCACAGAGAGTGCAGTGAATAGCAGGAATCAGAGACCAACTGCACCATCTCCCCACAGGCCTGGCAAGCTTGTGGCACATGGTGGCATTTGGGAGATCTGGGCAACCAGCTCCTTAGCCAGTCTGATTGGATTTAATGGCCCCGCCATCACCCAGCTATGCATATTAATCAAAACACACAAGGAGACTGCATAGCAGCTGCACTCTCCGAGTGTGTGACATTAAATGTGGATGGTCACTAATGAGACCGCAGTAACATGCCGGCGCGGCTCATGTCCCGCTCACACGTGGCCCGTAACCGGGCTCTTTGGACGTCCTCACCTTCCCAAACTGAGGCTGGTTTTGGGGATGAGGGCGTATGAATCACAGACAGGGCCCCACGCATTAATCACCACATCAGGCTGTGAACTGCGGGTGTCTCGCTGGTGCCCCCTTCCAGCTCATCTCCATCAGTACCACGTCCTGGTGAGTGTTGTGACGGCGAGCAGGCACACCCACGCACACCCACACGCACACACACACGCACACACACACACACACACGCACACCCACACACACCCACGCACACCCACGCACACACACGCGCACACACACGCACACCCACACACACCCACGCACACCCACGCACACACGGCCTGGTTCTCTCCCTCTCTTCTAGGTCAAGGCCCTGTCTCTCCCGCTCTGTCTCACTCTCTCGCTCACTCTTCCTCTTTTTTTAGACTTATCTTTCTTCTTACCAGTTCAGCTTCAGAGTTCGGTTCCCCATCAATAGGGGCTCCTTGTTTCAACCAGGCTTGGAGGCTGGTCTCGCTCAGCCTGGCCTGGCCCGGCCTGGCCCGTGAGCAGCGGCATCCCGAGGTCTGATGCCTAAATGCACCCCAGTCATTCTCGGGTGTTTCTGGGAAAGGAGCACGGCTCTGATAGCAGATCTGGAAAGTGCATGTGGGCACCTGTGCTGGGGTGTCTCCAGTACTGTATCTGAGAATCCCTGCCCTAGCTACAATCACCATGCACAGAGGTGACAGAGGTAAAAGTATATTCTAAAATGAAATTAAAGACAGCCAGTGCAACCAGGTTGAAACAAATCTTCTAAAATGAACGTGCGTGTTTCAGACTCTGTACTTTATATTGCCGTATGAACTGAAAAACAGGATGGCGGGTAAATGTGTACTGTGTATCGTGACTGAGCTATAATCGAGACATACATGTCTGTCGAAGCTCCTGTTCCCCGTCTACCGCTTGGCTCGTGCCATGTGCTGTCACTGTGCCGCTGTACTGTCTGTGCCCTGACGCCGTCTCACTGTGCTGTCTCTAACCTGGACCCTTTGCTCCTCAGTCTGTGTGCGCTGCTGTGGTAAGTCTCTCCCTCTCCCTCTTTCTCCCTCTCTATCTCTCTCTCCCTCTCTCTCCTTCTCTCTCTCTCTCTAGTCTCGATGTCATTGCTGCTTCTGTGTCTAACTGGGATCTTTCTCTCTCTGCTCCCCCCCCCCCCCCTCTCCCCCCCCCCCCTTTTTTTTTTCTCTCCCCCCCCCCCCCCCCCCCCCAAATGACACTGTCCTCCACTGCAATTCACATTAAGTGGCTGTAAAGGGAGTGAATGCGTAGCACACATTCATGACAGTGTGTAGTCCAAGAGGGGCGTGTCACTCCTGACTAGGTGAAGCAGTGGCCATCTGCAATTTTGAGGGAAGGAGTGCAGTGAAGGAGTGCAGTGAAAGGGGGCAGTGAAAGAGCGCAGTGAAACCGGTGAGTGCAGCAATGTCACTGGGCATGTACTGGGCACAGCAGTCACAGACCCCGTCCCCTTATTTGCATTAAATACTCAATTTAAGATGTGAGAAAATGAAAAGATCATAGTTAACAATCCCACTGTCTGCAGGGGAAGCCCTGTGCTCAGACAGAGAGACAAGGGAGGTAATCCCTTCCCCCCCGTCCCACCCGCCACCCACCTACTCACTAAATATTCACAGGCATTTGCCACCCCCGCCGACGCCAGCCTCCAACAACATGACCTACTTCTGCTGCACACGCTCCCTTCATGGGGGTCTACACCTCAGCCCCACCTTTCTGCCCCCTGTGCTTACTGCCTGCATTTTCATCTTCCCTGTTGCCATGGCGTCAGGGGGGCGCAAGGACACTCACACTCACCTCGCAGATTTTGCCAAATGGAGAGAGCCGGACAAACGGGAAAGTCACACGGAGGTGAGGAGCTGATACCGGGACGTGTGAGGCAAAGGAGCTGATTCTGCTTTTCTCTCTTTTTTAGCTGATAAAAGATGACTTTCACTGACAAAGACAGTTCAGAGACACCATAAGCTCGGCCTGCTTTCCTTGTCCTGAAGTTTTCAGGTATTTCACAGCTTTTTATGTTTAAACTAGTGAAGTTTGATCCACAATATTCACACAAGGAAGGGAGGAGGGAGAGAGAAGGAACCTCGAACTGAACCCCTGCTCAAGCCGGAGCCCAAAGCCTCAAACCGCCTTTTCTCCACATCTATGACTGCCTTTAGCGGCATCCTGCTGCCTGACATGCTGTGGTGACACCTAGGGCGCACATACAATCAATGTGTTAACGCTGCGCAGCTGATACGCGACAGAGACAGACGACAGGTGGATAGAAAGAGAGGCAGACCGAAAGAGAGACAGAGGCTCACAGAAAGGCACACAGAAGCTGAGAAAAAGAGGTAGATTGAAAGAGGCAGACTGAAAAAGACGGGCTGACAGAAAGAGACAGAGGCAGACACAAAGAGAAATAGAGATTGAGAGAAAGACACATAGTCTGGTAGAAAGAGACAGAGGCTGACAGAAAGAGACAGGGATAGACAGACACAGACAGACAGAATGACATCGAGGCTGTCAGAAAGTGACAGAGACAGTGTGGCAGAAAGAGACAGAAGCAGACGGAAAGGGGCTGACAGAGGCAGACGGAAAGGGGCTGACAGAGGCAGACGGAAAGAAAGAGAGAGGCAGACAGGAAGAGAAACAGAGGCTGACAGAGAGAGAGGCAGACGGAAAGGGGCTGACAGACAGGGAGAGAATTACATTGAGGCTGTCAGAAAGACAGTGTGGCAGAAAGAGACAGAGGCAGACAGGAAGAGAGAGAGGCAGACAGAAAGGGGCTGACAGAGACAGGGACAGACAAAGACAGAGACAGACAGAATGACATTGCTGTCAGAAAGAGATAGTCTGGCAGAAAGACAGAGGCAGACCGAAAAAGAGAGAGAGGTGGACTGAAAGGACAGACAGAGGCTGACGGAGAGATACACAGAGGCCAACAGAGAATGTGGCACAGACTGAGACAGACGTGTGCATCCAGGGCTTGGGGGATCAGGACACTGCGCCGCTCAATCTCAGCTCCATATCTCTTTATTTTTATCAAACATGTTTTTCAAAGATCCAAAATCTGCCTGTGCCAGTGACACCGTCACGGGAGCCCTGGGGACAGGAGCCTCAGAAACAGTCTCTTTATTCCGTGACAAACTCGGGGGCTGACATGCAGCTTTCAGTAGCTGCCTGCAGACTCCCGGCCCGTCCTGCGACACAGCAGCGTGTCACTCAAACATGAGTCAGAGTGTTTAAAAAAAAAAAAAAAAAAATCATTGTAAAAGGTGACGCTGTCGCGGCACAGCTCGCATCATTACGCGCGTCCCGAGACACGGCGCTGCGCAACGCCGGCTGGCGGCCGCAACTGTGCCACCTCAGCACTAATGCAGATGCGACGAGGGGGGGGGGGGGGCGATTTACGCGCGGCAGCTGCGTCACAACAGGACGATGCTTCCCGACCAAAGCCGGGTGGGGGACACCGTGCATATTAGTGCAGATGCAACATTTTGGGGACTTTCATTACTATATAACAAAATATATATAACAAAAATTTGTGCACCATTAGTAACTACCATACTGATAAAATACAATACTAAATATTTCCCGTTTTTACTAGCTTATACTTTTACAACTTTAACCTTTTCATTATTTAATACATTATTGCATTTTATTTCTGTTTAGCTTTTATTTACACTTAATTATTTTATTTAAATGTATTATTATTATTTCATTTAAATTTATTTATTATTATTATCATCTTTCTATAATTTCATTAACCTGTGCGTTAGCCGTTTCTCTGTCTTGGGTCTTATTTTAATCTCATATGTGAAGCACTTTGAACTGCATTCCATGTATGAAAAACGTACAAATAAAGATTACTATTATATAAATGTTTTAATAACTAGAAAAATAAAAACACATTCCTGCCACCTAAAGTGTTCCAGAGGTTAATAAATGGGATTTGCAAACTCCCCAAGCTGGCATCAGCTTTACGCCCTTCAAGCTCGGAGTCACTGCTTCAAACCGATAAAAAAGTAGACAGGGGAAAAACATCAAAATAAAATGTACTTTACTATATATAAACGTATTCATATACCAGTAACGACTAATTATAATGTACAGATTCATTATAAGAAACTTAACGCACTGTATTTGCAGAAGGCAGCAGGACCAAACACCTGCAGTGCAAACTTCACAGGAAGAAAGCCAGATGGCAAATTAAATGACAACGCGAGTGACTGAGGTGCCTGCACACAGGAAAGTGCATCTGCCACCTTCCCACCGGCATGTTGTCAGAGAGAACCGCAGTTCTGCTCGCAGCCTGTTAAGACCCCAGATCCACTGGGCTTCTTGCCTCTTTCGTCATGACGACACCCTGTTACTGCCTGGCTCATCACCCGGCAACGGCTGACTGCTAGGATGCTAAACGCTAAAGACGCTAAACAGGATTATGGACTGTGCAAGCTTGCCCCCACGCTGTCCGTCACACCAGCACAAAGTTATTTCCAGGGAAAGCTCTCCCTCCATCAGACAGGATTACTGCCGCTAGCAAGGTCTTATTTATTCCGCTAGTGGAGGCAATTACCCAGAATGCCTTACAACTCAACATTTCATACCTTCATGCAAAAAAAATAAAATAAAAAAATGAATTGGATTTCAAACTTGTACTATGGTTATGGGTCCATATCCATCAATCTGCAGCCTGTTTTTTTATTTATTACTACTTCTTTTTCTACCACCTCAAACTGCCTGCATAACCCACAGCTGAGCGAGCACCTGTAGACATTTCACGCAGAATTTAAAGCAACCATAATTCCATATTTATCGATTAGATCCCAGTCGGGAAACTCCAGCAGAAGACAGAAGCGGATGCGTGGGACCCAGGGGGACTGGAGCACCCTGAAACACCCAAAGGCGTGTGGGGGTGCTCCCATTACATAAATCTATATTAGGAAACAAAGCAGAATTTGTGTAAAATAGCTCGAAGGCAAAATCATCACGTTTACCGAACTATACAGCAAATCGCTAGGCAGGAGAACACCCCCCCCTTCCTGCACACCCCCCTTGATACAATGCCTGGTGACACCGACCAAACCCTCCGCAAAGCCGCCACCAGCCACCAGCATCCCACTGACATTTCAGTCCAATATCTTCTCTCAATCTGCCCTGCTGAAAGGTCCCCCGGCCCTTTCAGCAGGCATTTAAAGGGGATGGGATGTCATTAACCCCGCCCCCCCCACACCCTGGCGGCCCGGCCACAAGCCTCTGCGATTCGAAGTGAAGTTAGGTGCCAGGGACGCAATTGTGGTCCGAAAGTGAGGAATCCTGAACACCCGCATCGTCTTGGAGGGTCACAGGCCGGCAGCCCCGAGGAGACGAGGCGGAGTTGTTTGGCATCGCACGTGGCCCCCACTTCTGCCTGGCTACAGCCGCCCAAACAGCCCCCCCAACCCAGGAAGGCTGACACTGCAGCGGGAAACAGCATGTGGCTGCCGATGATTAATCACCATCCTTAGCTGCCTGGCAGACGTGATTAAACAGGGAAATAAAGGCGATTGCATCCTGTATCGGGAACGGCGGAAAGGGAGCCCTGAAATGATCCAGCTACCGCTGCTAATTTTATTTTCTGTGTGGTGTTATATCCCTGATCACCCCCTCACCTGTCTGGCGGTTTGCCGTTAAAGACGTTACACCAGAGACTACAGGGACCACAGGGGGAGTGGTGATAGAGCGGAGGGGACCAGAGGGGACAGGGCCACCTGAAATGTGGGGGGGCTTCCCAAGGAAACCTTCTCTATCTGCAGCCGGGGGGTCAGGAGATGTTAAAAATAGATGCCATTTCCCACACGGTTTCGGCACCTTCCCACAAACCAGGACCAGAGAAGTGGCTACATTAAAGCGGCCCTCTAATAAGGCTGTAGTATTTCTAAGAAAAAGGGAGGGAAAAAAACTGCATCAAATAACGCAACCGCACAGCAACAAACAGCAAGGATTGCATCTCGAAATGTCACATTCAACAGGAAAAAAAGGGGAAGAGGACAGGAGGAGGAAGCCATCAGATTAAAAATAAACCTGAATAGTGGAAGCAGACCCAGAAGCGCGGAGGAGCGATTCGGAACGATTGGGAGGCGGGCCTGGGTGCGGCGATCCGCCGTCGCCGGGCAGCAGCTGGCTGCGTCTCCGAGGAGCTGTCAGTCTGCATGATGCAAAGGGCCGGTAACATCGGCGCCGCGGTGGGCGGGCGGGGCGCGGAAACGCGCAGCAATTAGCCACTCCACCCTTCCAGGTGTTTGTAGGGGTGGGGGCACCGGTGAATTATTAAACCATCACTGGCCCCACAGACCATGCCAGCACCCCGGCATCACCCCGGCAAGGCCACTGCTAGCGCCGATCTGATCACCCGATTTATTTAACCCCCCACCCACCGAATTGCGGCGTGCTGTTGACATACATAATGCGCGCGCGTTATTGTGCCACAGCAGGGCTCGGGGTGGGGGGGTGCGCTCCCGTGGCAAGGCTGGCACCTCCCAGCACCCCCCACCACCTCCGAAAAGACCTTGAAGAGAATAAACAGACAGAAAGGGATAAATTAGAGGCAGGCGAATGCGGGAGAAAGGTACGAGCAGGAGGCTGGAAGGAGCCGGCAATTTGATGTGGCGGGATTCAGGAGCTCTTTCATTTGTCAATGCCAGATGAAATGGGCCCCCCCACCTCCTCCCAGCCCAGAGCCATTCCCTCCCCAAAATTCAGCTCTGGATTCAACCATTTGAAAAGGGTTGATTATTCCAAGGTGTACTCTCTCCCCCTCTCTCTCGCCGAGTGCAGGGTACTTACATTTGTAAGCGTACTCACAACACCCCAGCCCCCCCCCCCACCCCCCGCCGCTGGAGAGCAGATGCCGTAATGAGCTCCCCAGCTTGACACAATGGCCACAGCATCGCTTTTTCTTATCAAGGTGACTGTCGATGCTGTTTGTGTGTGTGTGTGTGTGTGTGTGTGTGTGTGTGTGTACGCATGCGCGCTTGGGGGGGGGGGCACTGGTTATCCACTTCAAAAGCAAAAGGAATGGCCTCCACCTGAAAGCCAAGCCCTTTCCCTCAGCGGTGTTAAAAATAAATAGCTGTGCACAATTTTAGCCCAAGATGAACGGTGCCTGGTAAACGCAGAGTGTGAAAATCATATATGCAGATACTGTACTGATCCTTAAACACTGAGCATGATCCTTATGCTCTGAGTACTGATCAATACATACTGAATACTGATCCTTACATGCTAAGTGATGATCTTTACACAGTGGGTGCTGATCCATATCCACCGAGTACTGATCCTTACACATTGAACACGGATATTTAAAGGATGAGTACTCATCGTAGTGCTCCGAGTACTCATTCCTGCACTCTGAGTACTGATCCTCCCAGACTGTGTACTGATCATTACTAGCCGAGTACTGACTCTTACAATATTGCTTCACATGCACAGCTACAAGGGCCTCTTGAATACGGCCAGTATTTTCATTAAATATATAATACCAAGTACCTCATCCATCAAGTTTGCACAGAGCAAACAGAGGAGCCCATCCCTCCAGCTCTGGCACCTTCTCAAGAGAAACCTGGCAGCAGATGGGATAACAGAAGCCAAAGCAAGCAGAGAAACTCCCGGTGAGTCCTGAGAGCGCAATCGGAGCCCAGCTGCAGGAAGGAGCCCGCCCCCTGCTGGGCAGGGGGAACATGAACCCGAGTCAGTGGTTCTGCTGGCTTGCCAGCCCCCGATACAAGTATCTCTGGTTACCCGTGACCTCCGGTGACCCCAGTCACGGGCCACATTACACACTGGTATATGATTCAAGCAGAGGTTGTGTCTCCCCCAGGACAGCTGTGGCTCGTAGCACATGTTTTTTTGTAATTTACAGTATTCTTTTGTTTATAAGTGTTGTTTGCAAGCAGTTTTAGAAACTAAAGTTTGGCGCGCTCCAGGAGACTGGTGATTAACACCACCTTGAGCAGCGTGCGACAGACTCAAGCCATCAATCCCCGCTAACGGAACGTGCACGTCCCCCCAACTGGACCTTGTGTCTGAAAACACGCAGAGGACGTCTTCCAAGACCTCCAGACGGTTCCCGACTTCCACCTCACCATAAATGTAATTTACATAAATATCATGTGTGAACGATATTCTTTAGCAATCGCAAATCAGGGCTGGGGAGGGCTGAGGACACGGCGTCCCTGCCCACGTGAATGCTGGCGGGCACGCAGTGGCAGATTTACTGCACTCCTGCTGTGACCAGAGAGCACGATGTCCTCTCTGTAACTCAGAGGAGCAACGCCGTGCCCAAAGTGTGTAACAGCGGAGTGCGACACAGCTGCACAGCGAACTGTACAGTAAATCTGCGAGTATGTTCACATTGAAATGAATCTAATTAGAAGTTTTCGTTATGACACTACATGTGAACATGTCTCCGATCACCCAGGGCCCCGGTTTGGGATCGTGCTCACAGGAGTGATCATGCCCTCTTTAACACTCCTCCTCTTCTCACCCCGTTAACACTGGAATTATGCTGCGTTTCATTTACCTCAGAGGACGGAAGTCGGAGCGGGGAATGACATCACACCCCAGTTAATTACGTTCCGGTATAACAAGTCGAAAGCCATTTGGTTATGCCAGGGACCCGTTTCTAAAAGCAGGATTTCTTGCTTAGCTGGACAACTTGTCAGATTTAAGATACTGCAGTTTAAGTGGGTATCATTTTTGTTCACTTACATTACTCACATTTAGCCCAGACTAAATTTGACAAATTATCCGGCTAAGCAAGAAATCACCAGGTCTAGCCAAATTCTTAGCTTTTATTAGCAATACCAGATGATAACACATTATGCAGTATTTTGTGCATAAAAACACCATGGCAACATGTCCACAGATAGTGGTTACACAGTTTTGTGAGTATGAACGATTTAATAAGCCACAAATAAGACGTAAGTGCTAATAAATAGTACAAAACTACAGCTTCAACTTGTGTTTATAAAGGGCGCAGCCATCTTGGATTCTGAGGTCGGGGTTGTGTAGATTCCAAGTAGGAATTCTGACTTGAGGGGGCGTTCCAGTTAAAATTTCTGACTAGGAACTTGGTATTTGCAAGTTAGGAGATTAAATGAAAATCGCCATTAGTGCCACCATCTCCGTGGTTACCAGTACGGCTAAATGGCTGTGTGCTGCTGGTTGGAACACCAGTTTAAACTCCTGGCAATTTATGTGGCATGTCCCCCAAAAATCAGCCCCTCTCTTAACTTTACACTCAGGCAGGTTTAACCATGTTTACTAACCAACCAGCACTGAACAAAGTACAGACTCAATCCTACCCAGCATGCCCTTGAATGGAATCGCAGCCGGACAGCATGAACCTTACGGGTATGTCTGAGTCAGAGAAAATGTGAGTATTTCTAAAAGTGACCAAAAAATACAAGCGTCACTAGAAACGGTAACCAGTAGCCCCGCGGGGCCAAAATGGGGAAGCTGGGAAATCGCAGAGGATCACAGGAGAACCTCGCGGAAAGTGCTAGTAAACACATTTGTCTCATGGAGCCTCAGAGCCCAGGAGGACGCTTGGGTGATCAGACAACTTCGGCTAAAGCTGACATTCCAAAACACCCCCCCAGGTGACAAGGAAACTACAGCAGAGTTTAAAAAAAAAAAAAAAAAAAAAAAGAACATCCAGTGTCTCCCCCTGGGGTACTTTCCTGACACACCTTAGCCAAAAATGCCCCCCAAACATACAATATATGCTCCCTAAATATACAGTTTCATTTCTTCCTCTGATTCTTCTAGATTAATCCCACACTGAAGATGTCAGATATTAGCTACTTCTCCACCTCCAGCCGATGGTAGCTGTGCCGGCTCCCCACTCAGCCAATGAGACCACAGCTGCTCCTGGCCTTTCCTCTGCGGCGGGGAGACCAGGAGTGCCCGCAGTGCAGAATTACCGCGTAAAGCTGGCAGACGGTCGCCAACCGCTCGCCACTGAAACCACAGCGTTTAAAGACCGGTCTTAAGAGTCGAGTGCGGACACGTGCGTTAAAATACATTTCCACAGATTCGTGCAAATACAGATTGTGAATATGAGTCATTAATTACCATTCCCTGTCACTGGGCATCACATAAACAAGAGAATCACCCATTCCCTCCTGTCAGCTGACTCAGTAAAAGCTGTGAATAGTTTTAAAGTCACTCATAATTATCATTATCGGAAGTGCACTGGAGGAGAGACTATTATTATTATTTCTGAATTCATAAACTATGACAGAAGATTGCAGTGATCTCCACACCTGCACCAAAGTACTCAGCTTACCCCATAAAAAAGTAAATAAATCAAGGCTTTGAAACACTCCAGTGGTTTCCTGATAGCAACGTCACTCGTAAATGACATTCCGAACAACCGACATCCGTGCTGTGGGTGACTTTGAAAGTTAGCAAAAAAAAAAAAAACTGTGCACATTAGGGGCTAGACAGGGTTGAGATCCCTCCTCTCACTATCACAGAATTTCAGACGATCCCCTTCACTTTACACATAGTTTACACGTTACCCTGCATCACGTTTAATTTCTATTCTACTGATTAATTCTCCTTCTGAGCTAACACCTAAGTAGCAGTTATACACAGTAGGACTTTCATAATCAAAAATGCATATTAAAAACTATTCCTCTTTCCAAAGTCCCCTAACATACCACAGGCTCAGCTGGAACATTTCTATACAAATTAAATTCCTGTATCATGCTTGATTTTCATTCCGCTGGTTAAATCTAATAATAAAGAAGCAGTTATACACTGTAGACCTTTTCTCCCCACAAATACATATTAAATATTAAAAAGTGACCCCACCCCCCGTTCAACACCATGCATGACCAGCCAAACCAGTATAATTTCACCCATTCAGACGGTCAGCTCCCTCCCTGCAGGACTTTAATGGTGTGCCCGTTTCATCTGAGACTCCAGATTTCTCACAAAGGTCTCACTTTCCCCCCTCCAGGGGGCCCTGTAACAGAGCCCGCGGGGGCTCCTAACCTGAGCAGAAATGCCGGTAAAGGGAGCAGTTTATTAAGCAAACTTGGGCCCCGGGACCACGCTGGATCCGCTTACCGCTAACGGCCGGGGTGCCCTCGGCACGCAGATCCCTGTCCTGAGTAATAAAAAGCAAAAACAGTGCTAATGCTGTGCAGACATTATTAATGGCAGGCAGAGGGCGGGAGAGGGAGAGGAGCTCGCCCGCCCGCCCGCTCACACGCAGCAATTTGGAAATTATACGGCCGGATAAACTGTCGCTATTTTTCTCCCGTATGTTAATCAGCAGCTCTGAGGTATTTTTCAGACGGACACCTAAGAACATTTGTACTGGAGGGAAGGACGTCAAATGATGCACAGAAATGTGAGACATTTTAATTTCACACTCCATGGGCTTTTACTGCCAGCTCCGGCAGAACATTCAAAAATATATATAATTTATATGTTTTTTATATATATATATATATATATATAATACATATATGCCTGGAAGGCAGTCATATGCACAAAATAGCCATACCATGACATCATGTTTTTAGTTTAGAGTTGTGTGGACCAGTATTCCAAGGCTCCAGCTAAGAAGTGCCCTTTCGAAAAGGGGGGGGGCAGTTTTAATCCCTGCCAAAAGCGTCATCAAACCGATGTTTTGACCTTTACTGTCCTGTAATAATTATGTTTCATCATCGGCGAGGCGGGGTCAGCTAACGACTCGGTAGGCGTGCGGGTTTATGGGAGAGCAGGGTAATGGGCTGTAAAGGAAACACCCCCCCCCCCACCACCCTGGACATTACAAGTCTCAGCAGTTAACCAGCTACAGCCCATCTCTAATTACCTGACGATTAAAAAAAAAGTTAATTAAGAGGCTTAATTATTTTCACCAAGTTGATCACTCTTGGAGGGCTTTATAGGTGAAAATGGCCAATGGTAAATTTTCCCAGGGAGAGGGGAACCAGTGCCATCTCCGAGGAACTGGGCCTCAGGACCTCCACCGCGGGATACGGTGCAGGTGAACCCCGGTGCGGACCACACGGCAGCCCCTGTGCCAGCTCAGGAAATTAAATGTAAATGTAAACAGTGTCTAGGCTGCAGCATCACGACAAACTGGAAATCTCAGTCGCTTGCACTGATCATGTGGTATCCTAAGCCGCTGGTGAGAAACCATCTGAGAACAGTGTCATTTGTGTGCGTTTCCATTTTATTAACTTCGGGAATACCACCACTGCGAATGAGAGTGTGTGAAATGTCAGATTTAATTTCCTGGTCAGGTGCGTTGACCCCTGGTCCCAGGTTCCATAAACCCCGACGGCCGTGGCTTTCGATGTGCGGAGAGCTGGGAGAAGCACAATGTGACATCAGGGAGCATCCTGCTACTCCATCGCAGCTCTCATTAAGCCTGACGCAAAGCCGGCCTTCGGTATCGGGGCTCACACGGCCCGGCCCGGCCTTGGAGGATTCGCTCGGCCCACATAATCGATCCGGTTCTTAAGGTCCTAACAAGACATCGGCCTGGAAAAACAGGAGTGGGCCAGCGTCCGGTGTGGAGGAACAGGCATACGCAGAAGATTCAATTTTAATGGAACGGACAGTTAAATTTTAATGGTGTTTGGAAATGCAGGAATATCCGTTTCAAAGCTGAAAAGGAAGACCTCAACCAGACCTCCTTGAGCGTGGGTACTGATAAATGTTGCAGCAACATAATTAACAGTACAAACAGTATGTTTTAATTGAATAAACATAGAAAGAATAGTTTATTAGCGCAACGCTCCCGGTTACCTCCGGAGAGACTTCCAGAATGTTCCATTGGACTCACCTGCTTCAGGCCGGATACCTCCCCTTTCTTCAGAGGCAGAGCGATGGAAGGGGTGAAGACCTCAGCAGCCTCGACGGGCTTCCCCTTCAGGAAGTATTTGCCCGCCTCATAGATGTCCACCTCGATCATCTTACCCTTAAACTCCAGGCTTTTCGGAACCAGGACCTGCCAAAGGCAAGTTCGGGGAGTGAGCTATAGAGGGAATTTCGCAGGAGACGGAAAACACTGACCTCGACAGAAGGCGGCGAGCAGGCAAACCTGCGTGAACGAATGCAACGGCCCAGCTCAGGGCCAAGGACCTGCTCCTGGCTGCTGCACCCCGGTGCTTCGGTGGGGAAGAAAACAGCAGCAAAGAAGAGGATGGAATATTGATAGGGCTATAGGAAAACGTTCGGGTTCCTCCCCAACAGGATGCAGACTGAAGAGCAAGTTTGACTGCATTCCGGGTCCGCGGCCTCAGGAAAACGTCATTGATTTGCAGCCTTCTGCTGTGATAGGAGGGTGCCTTTAAGTCAATGGGGATCAATGGTGCTGAGTCGGGGATTTCTGGGACAAATTAGCGAAGCCAGTCAACTGGCTCCCTAGACCCCCCCCCCCCCGGCCGGCAAGGTCACACCCCCCACCCTGCTCCGTGGTGGCACGTCACATTACCGGCTGCGTGACACTGCAGTCGCGGGTGAGTATCGATCAGCCGTGTCGCACTGGAGGAGGTGCAGTGTCGCCATGCCAATGCAGGGGACGTCGAAGCTGATCATGGGATATTTACCACAAACCACAAATTACCCCTGAGGCACACCGCCTACCCTAGTTCCTAACCGAAAACCTGGTTATTTGCCTCATCACTTTAAAGCAGGGTCTTTAAAACATCTTTTGACGGTACCGTGAGATTACAAACTCCTTTTACTGCTTAAGATCTATTCAAAGCACTTTTCAGTGAAGCAAATTCAACCTAGGGGCGAACCATGGACTGGATTAAACAGCTTTCCACTGAGAAACACACAGTTTAGACTGAAATTGCCTTCTTCAAAGACTTGTACACAATGGTTCTTTTACACGCGAAAGTCTAGCGCTTATATTCATGTGCCCGATAATCCATCCGACTTATCAAATGTCTGCGGATGCCAATTAAGTTTTTCAATTAACTCGAAATTAAATATGTGTTTTCTCTGCGCCGCAGCTAATTTTAATTATGCCTCGTGAATTAAGGAAAAAATTTAAAAGACAGTTTTTTCATTCTGTAATATGAAGCTCAGCCCAAACCACGGATTTCGATAACACCTTTGTAATGCTAGCTGGTGGCCATTTTGAACCTCTTGGCTCAAGCTACCAGAACATGCAGCATGTAACACTGGCCAGGCGAGACTGAAAGGGATTCTCTCTCTTTACCTATGAGATCTATATTCCACTGGTCGTGGCCTTTGCTACTGCCACACAATGTGCCATAATACAAGCCTACAAGTGCATTGTGGGGATTTTTTTCCAAGCTGGACCATCACGCCTCACTTGACCTACCATCTTAAGAGCCTCGTCTAGGAAGTATCAACCCACGCTCAGCTGACAGAGCCGGACATTCATCCCATTCAGCAGCAGCACATTTGAGGGCTTTGAAGGGCTTTGCATTTCCATTTTAAATCATTTCTGTGTTCTATCAGCTTATTCTGTCAGCTGCAGACTTGCTGGAAGTAGCTGTTAAGGAAGCAGAGGGTCTTCTGCGGGTAGCTCCAAACCCAAATACGTGCCCCGGCAGCTGGTACTCTAGTAGGCGGCCATCTTGGGGAGGTGGTGTTTACCTTGATAATCTACAGTGGCTGTTGAAACAGGAAGTGACCCATGGCTACCTGGCTCCTCGCTATATCCTGCAACAGGCCTGTGTGTTGATCTTCAGCCGCCGGGCAGCTGCAGAACAGCTCTGCTTCTCTCCGGGTTCGTTAGCGTTTTGGAGCAGAGTGGCCATCATTTAGCATGTTACCGCAGCTCGGTTGCTCCAGTTCTTGTTGGGGCCTAAACACTGATCTTCCACCCCAGCACATGCTGCATGCCATAAAAACCCAACAGGAGGCTCAGTATATAATACCTCACGCCGGCTCACTTCATGCACACATCCCTCTGAATGGGTCAGGATTCTTTCACCCACATCGCCATGGAAACAGCCACCCTAACAAGGGCACAATGAGGAATATTCCGGAGAAGCTCCCAAACTCCAAACGCCATTCAGCACAGGTCACAAGGAGCCAGTAGATGTTTTATATTTGATCAGTTCACCCTGTAGGAAGAATCCAGGGCGATTCTTTTATGGGGTTCCAGGGCTGGGGGACTGGGGGGGGTCATGATGAGGGGGGGCAGGGGCAGCTCAGAGGAGCCTTTGTGCAGGCATGCATCACATAGCACGGCACAAATCCCTTTAAGCTGCATGTAGAATAAACAGGGCTCCCAGAATGCCTTTCTGCGCTGGGTGACAGGTCTGGGATGAATCGCCCTGAGGCCCGTATCCCCTGATCCTCAGAATGGCCTGAAGAAACACGTTCTGATGTTCACTAGAGCACGCGCCCTCGTCTGCAGCCCAGAAAGCACCGGAAGGAGGCGTTTTCCTTAAAGCCAGCCATCAGTTTTTTTTTTACCAAGGACTGACCGTCAAAGAGCAGAGATGCAGGCGATCACATGACACAAACACAGGTGGCAGGCTGTGATTAAGGGCGGCACACCACGGCTTCCTGGGTATGAAATGCTACAGACATCACTGACTAAGCTCCGCCCCCCCCCTCCCCTGGGACCCTCCCCCCTCCCCCGAGATCTCCCCCCCCTCCCCCAGCCTTCCTGATGTTCAGAGAACCACACGACACTTGTAGCTGAGTTTATAGCTCCAAGACATGCAGGAGAAAATTACTACCCATTTCTGCCTATCAGGAAAGGAAAAAAAAACCTGAACTTCAATCATCTTCCCGATGACTGTAAAAGGGAGGAAATTGATTTATTTGAAGACATTTCAGAGCAGAGTTTTTTTCCTGGGGTTCCTTTGAAGCCCAGTGCAAAGGGATTTATGCTGGAAAGTGACTGGGGGCCAGCCAAATATTGGCACATAATAAAAAGTTATAAAAGAGGAAGAGATTAACTTTATTGGGCGATGGACAGATGACTGAGACGCATCTACGTGCCTCATTAAAAGTGACACTTTAAGCAAACAGGTGGAGGACACTGGGGAAAAACCAGTAAGCATGTTCTTGACACCCACCCAATCAAAGCCAGGTGATGGACGTCTATTTTAATATTTTAATTTTAATACCCAAAAAGTGCCATTGAGACAAAAGCCTCTTTTTACACTCAGCACTGCGAGGGAAGCAGTGGGTTACAGGCCCCGCCCATCACGGACAGTGCCCTCTGCTGCCTACCCGGAACACTGCTTACCTGCTCGTAGAATTTGTTGTGGGCCACGTAGTACTGGGTGTCAAACGACTCTTCGGCGACAAGAACACGCTGCCTTTCGCCGACCTGCAATGAGACGACGAGGGGGGTTAGGCTCACTTGCACAGATATTCTACTGGTTTCCAGAAATCGCTGGAAATCACAGGGAGCTGAAAGTTACACAGACACAAAGGTATGACCTTGTGACCTGACCCCCTGGCCCTTCTTAAGGCCGGACCTGAGGTCAGGTGCACACAAAGGCCACCAGCTGACTGCAGTGATGGTCTCATCTGCCCAAACATGCAGTTTCCAATGCAACTTCCCTTGCTCCTTTGAATAGCATGTGTTATACTCACTGTATACTCACCATTTCCATAACCCTTTCATAATGGATGGGCAAGCTATGATTAATAAGTTGATCTTCCGGAATAGACTGAATAAAAGCCCCCACACAAGAAAAGGCAGACCCCAAGGCCCACGGAGGCCTGAGACGCACTAAGGGGGGTGTGCCTTACTGAGAGCCCAAAACACACTGGCGGGCCCAGCACCTTGTGAGCAGGTCAAATCCAGTTGGGATTCAAAGACCTCCTAAGGGTACAAGGACCTGGTCCAAATACCTGCTGAAGGCAGAAGACTGTGGCTGAGAGCCCAACACCACGCCAAGTGGGAGAGGATTGGCAACGATGCTCATTGCCTGTGCTAGCCCTCTGATTGCGGCGAGGGGCCCCTGCCTCCGGGGGCCAGCCCATGGGGCCCCACGCCCCTACTTGCCAGCCCCTCAGCACGCCACAGGCAGCTGTGGAGACACTAGATGCACATCACTGATGAAGGGCCCTGGCGCTGCAGCACTCCAAATGAAAGGAGGGAGCGTATTCTGCGGGGGGGGCAAACGCCTTTCACTTTATTTAAAGCGGCAGGCAGCATCTGGCCTTTTGAGATGACAGCTAGTTTAATGCGGCCTGTCTGGGCACTCGCCCCTTAAAGGGGTTCTTTTTGTTTGACCCCCCCTCCTCCTTTCATTCCCACCCAGTCCACAATGAAAAGGCGAGAGGGGGGCGGCTGGGGGGTGGTGGCGTGTGCAGGAGCCCTGATGTCAGAACACCTTGCAAAGGCTTCTATAGCTTATTGAAATTCACCATCCACCACCCCCCTACCCGAACAGTGCAACAGGATGGGGGGGGGGGGGATGTACCATTTAATGGAGCTCACAGAATGGCCCCAGCGGCACAGACAGGTAATGATGGCAATCTGCCGCGCCCAATTACAGCAAAGGGCTACATCTCCATAGTGATGCAGCAGCCGGACTGCGAGGGCGGGGGGGCAGACCACATCTGGCCCTGCGCAGCTCATATCTGCTGAGATGTAGTTGGAACTCTGAGTCTCACCCAACATGGAGGCCTGGCAGAGTCCCCCCCCCCCCCCCACAGGAGACGCAAGGTCAACAAGCACAAAAGGAGTGCTTGTCTGCACACTGCTTGGGGCCTGGTGCCCGCCCAACCCCCCATGTGCAAACACGAACCTTCCCTTTAATGCCATGAAGTGCAGGACTGCGGCGAGCCACTCTTTTAACAGAACCAGTCCGAATCAGGCAGCAGAGAAAATCCAGCCTTCAACACCAAACTTAGTGTTACCAGAGAGGCTGATTTTAAGTAAAGAAAACTGTTGGTGTGTATTGTGAACAAGCTATGATTTATTTTCACAAACGACCAAAGAACAAACCACTGACTCACTAATCATTTCAGCACGCGAAATCCACCACACTACAAAAACTGTAAAGAGATGGCCGACTGCACACTAAAAGGTGAGAGAATCCCTCAACGTCAATGAGATTTCATCACTGAGTGTCTATATTGCTCTTGCATTCAGACCTGTTGGCCGGTAAAAACCACAAGTCCGTCTAAGAACGACCGAAATGGCCAACTGGCTCATCTTTGCTCAGGTGGACATCAATTAAGAAGAAAGGTCAGTGTGTGAGCTGTGAACGCCTTCTGTGAACTGTGAACATCTTCTGAGAACTGTGAATGCCCGACAGAGCCTGGCTTCACCCAGTCAATCCTCGGTGACCCAAAATCATATCAGGCCTCTTTCCGGGACAGTGCAGAGACACCTTTGATGCAGACGGTGAAGGCTTTTCATCCGTTAGCCTCCTCATCCATTCCTAATATCCCAGCAAGAAGGGCCCCAGATCAGAGCCTGTGCTACTCAAAGCTTCTCACCCCTCGAGGCTTCTCCACCTGCCCGCTTTTCCTGCCCTAAACAAGTTCGCCGTTTCGGCAGGAAGGCGAACAGCAACCCTATCCCCGTATTTGGAATGTACATTCTGTAATTATCAAGTAACTTGGGCGAAAACCTTAATGGATTTTAAAAAGACATGGTTGAATTCCAGACTGCTACAGTAGTGCGGATTAGTCTGTGTGAGCATGCAAGTTAACGAGGGCTCTGACAAAGGCATGACGGGAGAGGCTTTGATACATCATATATGTAAAATGCTAGCTTTCCAATAAAAAGACACATTCACACGTTAAATAAGAAGAGTGGTTGGTTTCAGAGGAAAAGCCGCTTTGAAATGAGCTATCACACAAGCGTGATATAATTTACCCATTAGCACACTAAGAAAAAGTCGATGGTGGTTATGTGAGCGTACCCTTGGGTCAGGGGTACCCGCAGGACGTGGCCAGCTCCCATAGACCCAACAACACCCCCCGTCCGTTATTTAACACTTGATTGATTATCACCCTGCAGTAAAAGGACTGACCCCAGGCTCACCTCCTTCAGGCGGTAATCGGACAGGACGGCTTTGTCACCTCAGGTCAGAAAAGGTCCCCGCTGAGCAATGCTGTCACCTGTGAGGCAGCTGTCCCCGGACCGCCAGACAAAAACTGGACCGATATACCGGTAGGTCTGTTTATAATGCGGCTAAAATAGATACAGCAGATAGAGCTCAGCTGAGGAGGGTTTGTTGGGGGTGTATAAAGTATATCATCAGGCAGAGGCTGGGAACCACAGAGTGGGGATTTCACACTTCAGGCTCCCATTGACAAACGAATGCATCCATGTAATCTGCTGACTGTTCCTCCTGGTCTGGGTCACGGGGGGGGGTGGGGGGGGGGGGGCTCCCCCCTGAGGCAGTGTGCCAGCTAGGGGCAAATAAAACATTCTAAGGGCGAAGCCCTGATCCCACCGTTGACACCCGAAACCCC
>JAODKM010000126.1:3381778-3396272 GCA_026780845.1 Petrocephalus sullivani | reverse complement strand
TACGGGACCCTCTATCGCGCGTGCACACATAACTGTCTACACCCCTAATAATTGAATCCCCCACTACCACAACCTCCCTCTTCCTGGGAGGAGGGGGCTCCTCAGTCCCCAAGGACCTACCTGCCTCCCCAGTCCCTTCCAGCTCTAAAGTGTTATCTTTCATAAGTTCACGTGGGCCTTCAGTTTGACACCTGTATTATGCCATTTGGCATGACAACCACTGTCCCTACAAAAACAACGGGTCAACTGAAACTGCAAGAATCCAGTCCTTTTAATGTTTGCCCTCAAATTTACAGAAGGATGATTCTGTGTTTGTCCTCTGAGGGAAGGGACTGAAAAATAAGTATGAAGGCTGCTTACTTATTAAGAAGGCTGTAGCTATATGGAAATGTTACCCATGCTATTGTTAGGACGACTAGAGAAATATCACAACAGACAATTGTTAAAACAGAAGCTGATCAGTGAACAATCGCTTTGGGTGATCACTAATCCTGTAGAGTGATCATAGCCATCTAACGGGAAGCATTTGTCAGGCCAAAGGGAGGGGGACCTGCATGACTATCATAATTCTTGGGGAGAATGTCTGCTGTGCCCCAGCATAAAGTTCCCACACGCATGGGATGGGATGTCACAAAAAGGCTGCTGTTTTAATGGAAAACATGTTAAAGCTTGTGTCAGATGTAACCACAAAAAATAACCACAAATAAATAATTACAAAACAATGAGCTGTGTTGCTAGCATTGCCCTTGTATTGTGGCAGTTTTAGGAATATACACATAATATAAACAAAACTGCAGAGTAATCAGACTTACATATGTTGCTAAAATGCACAAAACATAGGTCATGTGGCAGGTTTGTCTTGGACATAATCAAAGCACCCACTGTACTGACAGCTGGGCCAACTGATCATCTGCAGTTGTATTCAGGTGGCCTGGATGATTACAACAGTGTCTTTATATATGATGCAATGCGTCACACATCCGATGTGAAATTACGGTCTATCACTTCACATTTTAACACTTTATCACCCCTCTCTTGACAAACTGGATTACAAAATAAACCTCAAAAAAGGGTGGATGTTTTTGCAATTACAACACGAGCTGAATAAGCAAAAAATGCAGAACCCTGAGGTACGGTCAGAAAACATCTCATTTTTACTGCAATACATTTAATCATAAACAGTGAGGCTAGTGTTTTAAAGCCATAACCCATATGTAGAACAGACTGAACCCCCCCGGAATGTATGTCATCTGCTGACATGGAAACTAAGGCACTGACGGTGGTTTTAGTTCTCTCCACGCTTCTCCAGGAGATGAATGATGGCATCGTGCACTGGCTTGCACAATGTTTGGTAGCCTTGAGGAGTCAGGTGCAGGTAGTCGTACATGTCCTGGTGAGATATCTTGCCATCAGACTGCACAAACCCATGCTCCACAGAGAGGTAGGAGGCACGGGGCAGAGAGGGCACGGCTTGCTGGAGCAGCTCGTTGACTTTTGCATTCCTGTCCCGGAGCGTGTTGGGGTTCTCACCTCTAGGTAACAAGCCCTACGTGACAGAGGAACTGTCATCACAGACAGCAAGGGCAAATATGTTGGCCATGACTTATAGGCAACATGCTAATTTGATGTCAAATATACATAATGGCACGCCATTAACAAAAATCATAAGAATTTATAAAAGAAATTTTTTTGAATCTGCTATTCAACTCATGAACACTGCACTGGTGAATGGCAGGCAAGCAATGCAGAATACACTAAATGAAAGATTGTTTAAAATGGAAAGATGACGGCACTAACCAGAATTAGAGTGTGAGCCTGGAGAAGCTTGTTGCTTATAAGCCGTGAAATAGCAATGATGCCTTCACAGATCTGCTCTGGTGTGTGTCCATGATTATTAGTGCCCACCCACAGTACCACCACCTATAAAAATACAGGGGGGGAAGACCAATAAGAAATATGAATAGTCATCACTTAACCAATTATAATTAGCCATAGTAACTGATTCCTTAGCATATGAATGTTTGCTTTCAAGTAACTCTGAGAGAAGTGCATCTCAAACTAAAGGAAACAAGCACGGCCCAGATTTTCTAACACATCTGTACATTTGACAGTGACATCGAAAATAATTATCAATTGTCAATAGATAATTTAAACCAAGTAGTATGGGGTAATGCCTCTTGAGTTTTCAAGTAAAAACATTTGAGTGTTTTTCCTTCACTTTACAGCTTTAGAATAACAAAGTTAATGTGGGTAACATACCAGTGCCACACTTTTATCCATTTGTTAATGGAAACACTAAACAACTACAAGTTGTAAATGTGCTGATTATAAAACAACTGCCAAAAACAGGATCCTACAGCTCTTTATAGATTTATGTGTATTTAATGAATGGATGTACCTTTGGGCTGATATGGTCAAGCTCGCCATTGCTTAATCTCCAAAGGACATGCTGTGTGGCATCACCACCCACTCCAAAGTTCAGAGCATGGAGAGGAGAAAACAGGTCTCTCCAAACCTACCAACAACAGACCAAGCATAAGAAAAATGGCATATTTTTATTCAAAATATCAAATAAAAAATATGGTATTTGATCTCTAGCCAAATGGTTTATTGGTAAATCTAAAGTGCCTTTAGTGTATGAGTGCGTAAACCCATGTGTCTTGTGATAGACTGGAATCCCATCCAGGGTGTCCCTTGCCTTGTGCCCTTCTTGGAATAAGTTCCAGGCTCATCATCTTTACTGGATAAGTGGCTATAGACAGTGAA
The DNA here is from genome assembly GCA_026780845.1 of Petrocephalus sullivani. Classification (NCBI taxonomy): domain Eukaryota; kingdom Metazoa; phylum Chordata; class Actinopteri; order Osteoglossiformes; family Mormyridae; genus Petrocephalus; species Petrocephalus sullivani. The sequence goes on along the minus strand of JAODKM010000126.1, from coordinate 3,393,506 downwards.
TAAAATTTACATGGGATGGCTTCCCCCATGGGCACCAATTACAGCTTTATATAAAAATATGAGTCAAAACATGACAGTGTACAGGCATCCACCTGATAAAACACATTTCAAAGAAAAAAAATTAACCTCGAACTGCTGTAAAAGCTGGACCAGGGAATCTCCAACAAATAGGACATCTGGCTCCTTGTCCTTACTGTCCGACACAAAGCGATTATGCTGTAAGAGAATTACAAAAGTCATCATCACTCTCGCTAGTCTGTATTTCTAAATCAAAATGGAGGATTAAATTATCAGAGAAGCATACCAAAGACATCCACCGACCATCTCCTTGAATGTCCACACAAGGGGTTGGTATGGCAGCCGGGTTAGAATCTGCAGAAGTCATGGCTTAATCTGAAACAAAATTAGATTCATATGACATATAGGAAATGACTGTCCCCTATATAAATACATACAACAGAGCCGACTGCTGATTAAATGTAAAGGCACACGGTATCGTTTGACTTAGATTTCACACTGATATACATAATGCCAGTCGAAAATATAAGGGAATGAGCCGGCTAAAGAAGTGGCCTTCTCCGTAACTTGCAGGGTTGCTAACATTAGCAATAACGCATAATAGTTAAAACAAATGGACGTGCCCTTCATATTTGTTTTACCCGCCATGTTATCGCCTCGACTAATTAACTGACTAATATTTTAAAGAACAGCTTGGCAATAACACTGTTTGTGGTAGCATCGACACAGCATGACAAATGCTGCATAGCAATACTGGCTTACGCCCGAGACTGCTACAAGCAAGAGCACAGAGCTGCGAAAAAAACATTATCTGTTTAAACCTCCTCCACGTGTCTTATTAACACAGTGCATTAGCAGATTTGGTAATAACAATTTCTCATAATCACCTAAACAAAGCTAAAGAAAAATAGCTGACGAGCTCCTTCACAAACGTTCACTGAGTAAAGAAAAAACGATGACATCGGCATAGACCATTTACAAACATAGGGGACTTCTTTCAATGTATTACAATGTTAATATTAATTCATCATTCAAAATTGACATAATATCTATTTGAGTGAATAATACTATAAATAAATTAGATGTAATACGTTTAACCAAGAGCAAAATCGATTTAAAAATATTAATTGCTTCGTGAACCAGACGAGACACCCCTCCTTTAATCAAATTTAGAACTTTCCATAGGTACGGCTCAGTTCATGAGGAAGTGACTAATATTTTTCCAGAATAGCAAGTACGTTGGCTTACGCTCCTCTGGCTTTATTGTTGATTATAATATAATATAATATAATATATGGCAAAATAAAGTAAAGAGACAGTTAATATATGTTTTTTATTAATGCATAGCAGAGCTGCGTACAGACATGCAAAAGTGGAACAGCATTGTTAAATGAATTTTTTAAGGAAAAAAAATATAGACAAAAGTAAATTGTGCTGTCCATAATACGTTTTTAGTTTTTTTTTTCTTACGCGTATCGAATCTTTTCTGACAGAGGAAGAAATTTCGTTGCGCAAATTGTAGGGGTATCACGGGCAGGTAACCTAGCAACTGTGTTTCAGTCAGGTTTTGAATCGGACTAGCTCATAAACTCCTTTTGACAACATTTAAAAAAAAATCATCATATAATCAGCCTAAATTTATACAACAATGCTGTTTATCAATTAGCTTACGTTCTCTAACGAAACAGTTTCAATCGTGCAGCAGTTTGGTGTATACTCAGTAGCACCCCGTGCTTTATGAACTAAGGTAAGATTCGTATGTAAATGAAGTCGGTTTAATTACTAAACTAAGTACTTTTTACTATTTGATTTAATTTCTAACTGTGTACGTGTCTGAGATACATAATAGAAGATATGGCTTACTAAAATTTACTTAATTTAATAAAAAAAAAAAACTTGTTCGCATGGTATAATTAACTTAAACGAGAGTAATTACAAATCATATACTATTCTACGTATTAGTCTACTGTTTTTTAAAAAGCAATCTACATAAGGAACCATATAAATTATCTGCCTTGTTGACTTTAAGAATTTGGAGATTAAAATGATGTATTTCTATAACTTCTCAACCCAATTCCCATTTCAGAATGAGCCATACTCATGATGAGCCTATGAGAGACAAGCAGACTGTACTGGATGTTTTTAATAACCACTTCAATAGGCATGAAGTACTCAGTGGTTCACCTACCCAATGCACCCAAGAAACTTCTGGTGTAAGCTTTTGTAAAAGCAAAGCAAGAAAATTTAAAGTGAAACGTCTAAAGACCCGTAAGGAAAGAAGTCAATTTACAAGTCTGACAGGACAAGAGATCAATCAAAGCTGTCACCATTACAGAAGAAGGGAAGTTAAGACATCTAAATGCTCTATTTGCCGTCCTAAATGCCAGAAGCGCCCCCTGCCCAGAGAAGCTCTGTTTGGCCGGGCTTTCTCTAAGCAGGAGCCCTGCATCATTACTGACAATCGTTTAATTGGTCGTCGTGGTCTGTTTAGTCATGAAGTAAAATCCATCAACATTGTACGATTGTTGACTGACCAGAGTAAGAAAACAGATGGAGGAAGAACAGAAATCCTTAGTAAAATCTGTACCACTAACAATACTGGGCCTTCTGCTTCTTATCAGTCTCCTGATCCTGGGCCCAGTGCATATTGTGGCCCTGTTCTTAGTCCATTTAGAAAAAGTCAGAAAAAAAGCAAAGAAGGAAGTACACAGGAATATAAAAACCGAGAGCAGTTTAATGCTTGCAAGTGTCACTCCTGTATAACTCTCTCTGAAGCTGTTATGCGGGAAAAAATGGTGACGATAGACGAATCTTTTCTGGTAGGCCCGATTACAGGAGAAGTTGAAAAAACAGGATTTTATGCTTCACAAAGGGATTCCACCAGTCAGGGAACAAGTTCCCTTAGAGGGAAATTGGCAGCAGATCCCAGAATTCTATCATCTCATTCATCTGAAAATGAACCTGCTTTCCAGTCATCTTCTGACATTTCTGATGGTAGGATCTCAAATAAGATTGAGTTGAGCTCTTTGGCTGTAGTACTGGATAATGATTCACTGCAAGCACTTACTGCAGAGAGGGAGAAGCAACAGTGCAATGACACAAAGACAATGACAACCTCAACACCTCAGCAGGTGTCTGAAATTAGTGATTCTCAAAACAATTTTAGACTTGATGTCAGTTTAGAGTCTGACCCACCCACTGTGGAAGACCTGACACAAGAAAAACCAGAGCATATTCCTTCTGCACACGTGGCCACTGTAGTCACGCGCTTGAGTCACTCCCTAGACATGCCTTTGTGGCGCCAGAGATGTCTTCTGGTTGAAAGTAAGGAGGATCTGCTACAGGCACTTCAAGAGGGCCATGGTGTCCAACTGCAAAACAACCTCCTTACAGTGCAGTATACCCTTGGCTATGGTGCAAGAGTGGCAGAAAGAGGTCAGACAATGTTTATTAAGTTCATTCAGATACCAGCATAAAACAGAGTTCAGTAGTTCCATCTAATATGTTGCATTTAATAAGCAATGCATGTTGCATTGAATAGGCAATTATGACTGCAAACTAAAGCTAGTTAATTACACCTTCATGTGGCTGATTGTTGGCTTTCATGTAGCTTTGGTAAATTGGACATTTGGCATTACCGTTTTTGCTTAAATTGCTCCACAGCTAGTTCTTCTGATCCAGATTCCAAGTCTATTCTGGCCCATTCAAATGAAGGCAATGGCCCAAACAGAGAGCCACTCTGGGCCAATTCACACAAAGTGGGCTGCCATCGAAGGAGGAAACAGAAGAACCCCCAGAAAATGGAGCCACAGCAGGTCTCTGAGTCACCACAAGCTAAAAAAACAGTGAGAATTCCACATCATTATTAACTGTGTAATTCTACACGTTGGCCTTATTTTAATTTAAGAAGCTGATGCTTTTGTTTTGTTGATGTGTGTTTCTGAGGTATGTATTTAAACTGCGTGTATGCGCATTACAATAGATAAATCTGAAAAATCAGCTGGAACTTGCTACCCAAGGGAGCATGAATTTTGCTGTATTCAGACTTCCAGTACATTGTGGAGGAAAAAACTGCATCCAAGTGGTACCAGGGGATGACACTTATTTAAAATCAGTGGGGTAAATACAAGGCATTGTGACATTTAATAAAAATTGTGATGTTTCTAGTTGAATTACCTTTTGATATGAAATTGCATTGTTAAATGTGTTACTTATGAATACTTTGTAAATACTTAATGTATTTTAATGTATAGTTATACTGCCTGCTTTTGTCTTCATCTAGGCAGGAGAGTGGAATGCAAGCCCTATAATTCAGAACTCCAGAAATGTGTCTGTCGATGTCTTGAGGCCACACTCCCCAGAGTTTTTTATGGACCTCCCATTTGATGTAATATCTCCAGTTCCAGCTGAAACACATGATGGGTCTCCATTGTCTTGGGTACATCCCTCAAACAAGGGAACAACTGCTTTTATTGTTGCAGAGAAGAAGTGTGACACCAGTGTGTCCTTTATAAACCCAACAGAAAGTTTTGAGAGGAACAGAAAGCCTTTCTTAAAATACACTCTTTCAGCTCCTAGAAATGGCTCAGGACATTTAAAGCTTTGGGAAGAGTGTTCAGTTAACACAGAGAAAACCTATTTAAACAAAGACTCTTTTTCTCCCCATCACTGTCCACCTTTAAATCAGTATATGCAATCAGACTATCCCTCTCATAGATTTTCTTCAACATCCAAATTCAATAGGCTGGACATGAATCAATACCCTCCCTCTGATAGACTAGAAAAAGGATTGACACCCCAAAAACTATCCTTCCGCTCTTACCCCAGCCCCGAGCATTGGTCTTATCCTCGAATGAAGCTTTATTGATTTTCATTTATTACAAAATATTTTTCAGTGAAAAAGAAGTACACACGTGTAAAAAATACTTCTCACATGGTTTAGATTTCTTATAACTTTTACTTGGAAAGCTCAGAGTACTGTGAAAATAAATGCGGTTAAATTACGCAAGCTACTGGTAATTTCGCTAGCATCGGTGTAAACGCAGGTTTAGTTTAGAAGTTCAGATGTTTGTTAATCTTTACATTTTGCAAATATCGTTATGTAATAAACTGACTTAATTAAAACTAACAGTCTTCATATATAAGCTATTCTGTATATATATATGTATTTATATATATATGTGTGTATATGTATGTGTGTATATATATATACATTAATTTACATATAATAATATAGAATATTGCATAATGTACTCTGCAAAGTAATTCACCTTTTATATTAGTTTATTTTAATTGGCTTATCTAAATATTTTTTTCTCATAGCAGGCAGAGCACACACTAAAACTACATCCAAAAATATGGCAAACTGGGGGCCTATCCCAGGAAGCACAGTACAAGTTCATGCTTACTTGACACAGACAGCTGGGGGCAGGAATTGAGCTTACAGCCCTGCACATGTAATGTTATCGCGTTAACCACATAGTCATCCTACTGTTAAAAAAATACATGAAAAATATAGCAAAGTTTCATTTCTGCCTATCTATAGCTTCTTATTTTGAAAAAATCTATGGTAACTCTGGTTAGGAGATTAAGATTCGCTTCCTTTAAACACTATTGATAACTGCTGGCATTGCATTTAGCAGGTGAGTAGCATTACAATCAGGGCATTAAATAACTGATTTCATCATTAGTCACTTCATTAACTGGACAGATCTCTTCCTTTACTTCTTGAACATTTTCACCATGTTCATTCATGCTACTACTCCTCAGTGTTCTCCTTAGCTGGCTCCAGAAGAGTTCTTGTGCTTGAACAGGGTCCAAGCAGTCAGGGCTTGGCCATTGCAAGTAAGTCTTCTTGAGCATGACTTTTCTCATGCGGTGATACACAGAAAATTGCCTCTCTGGTATTGGTTCGAGGAAAACCAGTATCAGTACATCTCGATATTCATGGAAAAGGCGGTAGCTGGCTAGCAGAATCTCCAGAGAACACCATTCACTTCTGAGGTAGTGTTGGCTCACTACACAGAGCGTCTTACGGCTGGCATATACCGCTGACACGATGTTGTCCACAATATTTCATCCTACTTCAAAGTCTCGGTGATGCAGGCAAAGCCGGTATGAAGACTCCCTCCCTTCTAAGGCAGCAACTCATTTAGTACCCATTTCTCATCTGCAGAGTTATAGGAGATGAATGCATCATATTTCCATTGCTCTTCATTATCTTGAAGGCGACGCCAGTACTCACCAAACCAGGATGAAAATGCATAATAAGTATATTTTAAAGCTTAACATAGAGCAATGGGAGAATAGATATAAAAAAAATCAAGGTACTGGTGGAGGCAAAAAGGTAAACACCAAGGTCCAGGACTTGCAGTGTAGCCTGTACATGCTCAGACTGCTCACTGTATATTTCTTTTAGATGGTTTCGGTCCAAGTAGAGGTTCTTGAGGTTTTTAAGGCCCACAAATGCTTCTGGTTGAAGTTGTGAAATCTTATTTCCTCCTAGATCTAGAATATTCAGCTGATTAAGAGTGTGGAATGTTTTGTTGAAAATGACTGCAATGCGATTGTCACGAAGGTTAAGGATCTGCAATCTGTATAAGTCCACATAGCTTTCCTCATAAAGGTCTGTCAGAAGATTATTGTCAAGATGGAGTATGATTAGAGTTTTCAGTCCTTTGAATGCTCTCTTTGCCAGATATGCTATTGTATTTATGTTCAGTTGGAGGACCTGTAGTCTAGGAGTTTGTGTAAATGCATGGGATTTCACACTGAGGATTCGGTTGTCGCGGTAACTTAATTGAGTCAGATTGTGAAAACGCAAGCTGCTCGGAGAAGATTCAAGGCCATTGAGATGGTTGTGTTCCATAATGATTTCTACCAATGATTTCTGATCTTGGAGAAAACTTAGGCAATTTATTTTTTTTTTAACTTGTTGTGGGACAGATTGATTATCTTGAATGAGGGGCAAGTGGAGAATATTGCTTTCCCCAGATTTTGAATTTTGAATTTTGAAGATTCAGCATATGTAAACTGGCATTTCTGTTTTGCAAAAGACAGCACAGGTTTTCCAGAGGACTCTTTTTTGGTAAAATCATAGCCGAGAAGTCCACATGACCTGGGTTCACGTTGCTAACATTCAAGAGCTGATAGGGTGAAACTTGGGTGAAATCCAAATGTAGTGAATTAATATTCTTTAGATTTAAATCCTGTAAGGCATTTGATTGGAGTTGTATGTTGTATGATAGATCTAACAAGTGGATATTGCTAAGGAAGTTATACTCACATGATAATGTAGCAAGATGGTTTTTACACAAGTAGAGGATGGAAAGAGACTGAGGAAGGCCAGAGGAATGCTGAAGGGATGACAAAGTATTACCACAGAGGGAGAGAGAGATGTGTTATCGATTCACTTATCTCTGAGAAATTAACCAAATTGTTTGAATGCAAGCTTAAAATTTCTAAATTTGAAAGTTCTGAAAAAATTTGTGTTGACAAATGTTGAAAAATATTTTTGCTCAAGATAAGCTGAGTTAGGTTTACAAGGTCAGCAAATGCTGCAGAACTAAGATGGGCAATATTATTGGAGGACAGGTTCAAGGTTTCCAAATGTCCCAAACCAGAAAAGGCATTGTCACTTATAAATTCTAAGTAATTACAGTCCAGTTGCAGGGTCTTTAGTTGATGGAGTAGGGAAAATGAACTTTTGGGAATGTTTTTGAGATAATTATTGGAGATGTTGAGAACTGTAGCCCAGGAAGGTAAGTCTCCAACCAATGCAGATATGTTCCTTTGCTTGCGGTGAATGCAATTAAATGCATTATTTTGTAATGGATTTTCTATATAGTTTTGGAAGCTGTATCCAGCTGCAAGCAAGACAAACTGAAATATAAGTCCTGAAAAAACTAAAGCAATGTATTTGGAGTTAGTCATATCATCTAGCTGAGGACACGATGTGCGGCCATAGAAGCTTGATACTCTTCTGTTTTTTTGCTTTGCTTTTGTTGTCGTCATATATTTTCATAGTATAACATTCTGCAACTGCTACAATGGAAAATGTATGATATATTTTAACAATTGGCCAGGTATTTTTGAAATACTAGCTCAATCAGAAACAGACATGACAAGAATTCCACAAGAGAATTCACCTGCAAAATCCCTAAAATAAATAAATAAAAACATGTTAGTTCTGTAACATTTCCCTTTCTATTTCTTGTTTGATTTGACTATGAATACCAGTTTAAAAGATACAGAAAGCACGTGTGCTAATTCATAGTTCAGCTTCTGTGATATTTTTTTTTTCATTTGGGAAAATGTCATTTAAAATATGTATTTGTGCTTCCAATTATTAACATATTAAACGGCAGATTGTTAGCTATTTTATCCTATGTATTTTTTATGCTATGCATTTCATAAAAGGTAACATGACTATTTAACTAACACTATTTAACTATTTAACTAACACTAGTCATATTAGACTTAAAAAATTAGAATTAACTTACAATTTTGTTACAAACAAAATTAAAGTGCAATTTTTAGCTATTTGATACAGACATTGACAAACTACTAAATGAATAAATATCACACTATACTGCTCACAGTCCCTAGAAACAATATGGCCATATTCAAAAATTCTCAACACTATTCCAGATCTTGACATGAACATGTTTGATTAATACTAGCTACCTGATAACTTACAGTAAGTACAGTGAGGAACATACGCAATTTATAAAATGTAGTGCACCAAAAAGGGTCATTCTACAGTCTGGACAAAGGTTTGGTTCCTATTCTGCTGCAGTTGTTGCCTGTGGTAGGGTGGTCCACATACTTTTCTGTCATTTGGGTAAGATGGCTGGGTTTCTTTTCCTGCTTTCATTGTTCAGCACAGGTGTGAAACTCAAGGCCTGTGGGCGGAATGCGGTCAGCTGTCTCATTTCATACGGAAAAAGGAACTGATTAAGGTTCTAGTCCAGCCTGCAAGGTGACTTTAGTAATCAAGAATCACTTTGAAAAATCCAATCCCTGCTATTCTGAGTTTTTTTCACTTAGAGGAGCACTTCACTGCTTGAGAAATATAATATCTTATATAATAAATATAAAATAAATTAAAGTGACTAAGCAGAGAAATGCCACAGCGTTTAAGGGCCCCTCAGAGTAACACTTTATAATACTGTTCTGTAGTTAACAGAATCGTAAAAACAGACCGTAAACACTTGTAAGCTTCAGGGTCACACGCCTCCAGCTCTGAAATTGGTGCAGTGTCCACAATTGTTTTTCGGTCCACCCCACATTTTTGGTATGCACGAGTTTTAGTTGTTCCTTTTTTAATGCACACCAGTACCTTCTTGTATCTTGCAATGGCTTAAAGAATATTGAGCTATTAATTATGTTTTTCAAAACTCTGCACACAGTCTACTAGTAGTATTCTATTAAAATCAGTATAGAGAAAATCTAAGAAGACAAGACAAAATAGTAATGGTAAACTGTATAGTGACACAATCTGTCACAAAGGTTACCACAAAAAGAACTCAAGTTCAACAAAATGCTCACAAAACTCAAGACTTCACAGGGAATTACATATACTTTGGTTAAAACCCTTGAGTCAATTAGAGTAGCTAAATAAACTAACAAGGAACAGGAGAGATGACTCAGAATAAGGAGAAAGGAAAGGCCATATAAGAAACAAACAGATATCAGTAGGCACATAAGGGAAGGTACATAACATTGAGACAATAGAATCACAAACAGTAAAATAATGAAGGTAAAATATGACAATGAATAAGCCACCAGTCTCAGTGTATGGATTAACAATTAATCAGTATATGAAAAATGAAAAGGCACCTCTTCTGCACTTCTCAGCCTTGTGCATTTTCTTCTTTGCTTTATACTTCTTGCTTCTCCTTGCCTTGTGAGGTGAAGGGGATGAAGAACTGGAAGAGGAGTATTTTCCTTCAGCTCTGGCTTTTCTTTTTTTCTTTGACAGTTTGTTCCTTTTTCATCACTCCACTTCTTCATCCAAAGAATCAGAATCATCTGATGCGCTTTTATCCATGGAGAAATTCCTGTGAATCTCTTCTTTTCCTGATATTGCTGGTTAGAAGACCAATACAAATATACATACACATTCATACTCAAATATACTCAATGAAAAAGAAAAAATCCTTTCACATCTAACAATACAGAGAGTATTTTGTTCAATAACCCCATATTTAATTTAATAATAAAAAAAACTATTTTGTGTTACTCATAATTTCAACTTATCCAATTTTTTGTTACTTCCATGTCATTTTCTATTGGCTAAAGCTTGCAGGCAGTCTAAGGGGATGTTACAAAAATACTAGATTAATTAATTCATTATTTAACTAACTAACTAACTAACCAACTTTTTATGGTGAGTTGGTATAATGTCAATACTTTTGGGGATGGGGTTTGTTTTTGTAGATAAACATCAGTTTAATGAAGAACTGATCTAGAACTCATTTTTATTCTTTTATTTTTTTTTCTGTCAAAGAGAAAAATGCCTAAATGTGCATGGTGGCATGGTGATACAGAGGGTACTCTGTCGCCTTCAGATTAGGGTTGAGCTGCTAACTCATGGCATACTATTCTCGGTATCCCATACTCTCTGTGTAATGCCACATACTAACGTGGAATAAGAGCAAAAATAATTACTCTGAGACTGAAATGGAGTTTTCACACAATTAAATCTGCTGAGTCGGTGCTTGAGATGCTGCTGGAGTCTGTGCTGAAATATATATTAACAATCAAATTATTAAACAAGTCATGGAAATCGTTTTAAAAACTTTTACAATTTGTGTTCTATAATAGTGAAGTGTAGGGCTATATCATACTCTATAATCATATATTTTATATAATTAATAATGATAGCTACTTTATTGATCCCCGTGGGGAAATTCTCTTCTCACCTCCCCCAACCTTGCTCTCCATGAGAATAAGCTTGGCAGTGAAAGGCAGCCACTTGATGCAGCACCCAGATAGATGGGGGTTAAAGGCCTTGCTCAAGGGCCCACGGACGAATTGCACAATTCCCTTTGCGAAACTGTCAATGCCATTATCTTTAAATCTCCAAAACATCATAAGGTTGATCACATTGGTGCATTTATTTTTATAGGAATTTTGATATTTGAATATAATTAACTGCTATGTTATAGAGTAATCTGGCCCTTAGTGGTCAGGAATCATTTTATTTCACTGTTTTAGATCAATGCAAAATAGTAAATGATTTACATGCGGTCATTTCGTTAATACTTCGATAATGCTAAATAAAATAAATTATTAGGAGAAAAAAAATATATTATTGTGTTTTGTTCTCCTTTAACAAATTTCGTATTTTCTTTCCAATGCCACCACATTCTGAGTGCTTTTGTTCACCAACAACGTTTACTAATTCTGACCCACAAATGTTCAGAATGTCAGCTGTCTGTCAATGAAAAGACGAACAAATAAACAAAACTATTTACTTTCTCCATCACTGTCTTCATCCACTGTCCATCTTTGAGATGCGATCCTTTTGCGCTGACTTTTGTGCGCCGCCACCGTTAACTCACCGTCCAAGCTATCGGCGAGATCGGACGGTACTAACTCAATAGTGGAGCAACAAACATTTCTCTCAATAAATTCAACAAATGGCCGCGATTCTTCCCCTTGTGTATTATCCCAGCATGATATATTATTGACTATAGGCTGTATT
>JAODKM010000126.1:3320416-3331323 GCA_026780845.1 Petrocephalus sullivani | reverse complement strand
GGTAAAGCACAGGTATGGCTACTGCATGACGCAAGGGCGTAGGTTTGGTCTCAGTGTAAAAACCAACACAAAGCATGCACATCCAAATGATAAACTCTGGGTGCCGGCCAGAGGAAACAGTCGGTGATAAAGGATGGCGTCTGCACACCAGATGATGCTCCTGAATTTAATATTTTGCTACCTTATGCAACATTTCAGGCCCAAGCCTTTCATCAGACATTCTGATGAGTCAAAGAAACAAATTTCAAATAAGACGCACCTTCTTGGTTGCATTTGAACTTTGAAGCAGGATGTTTTACACCCAACTACAGCACTGTGTTAACAAACAGATAAATATTAAGCTGTTGTGATAAATACTGAGGCGTTTTAATGAGTGGTCTCGACTGGTCCTCTATGTCCGAGACCAAGACAAGACCAAGTCAAAATAAAGTAGATTCCAAGACGAGACCAAGACAGCAAAAAAGTGCTCTCAAGTACGAAATCACTATACGGAGTACTGAAGCACAAATCATGACCAAATATAGTAGCTTCTTGAACAAAGATGAAGGGCTCTATGTTGATCTAGAGCAAAGTGTAAGGTACAAATTGCAAATAACATTTATGAGCATGTCCAAATCCCTTTCGCTATTTTGACAGTGGAAAAAACAGACTTTGCCCCATGCAAGGCGCCAAAACGTTATCCTAATTATTCAGAGGTGTGCTTTGGGTGTAACATGCAATGAACCAATCAGAATGGCAAGTCATCTTATCTTTTACTATTATAATGGCGCATTTGCCCAGCAAACTGGAGGAAACGGACTTGTCCATGTGCAAGGTGAAAAGGTGTGAGCACATTGTCTACGGGAGCAGCTCTGTTCCTCCTAAGCCTTTCAAAGTGAAGCAGGTATGAGGTGAGGTAGTCATGAGTGTGTCCTTGTTTTCCAGCATTACCAAATCATCCGCACAGTGCCCAACGCGGTATATAATGATGTCGGAAGATGGAGAAAACAGAACCCCCCTGCTGAACGAGCACAGCGGCTAGGAACAGGTGTTTGTTTTATTTTAATTTTGGGTGCGCAAAATATAAATAAAACTGCAATCTTTGGTCAAACAAAATGCAACCTACAGATTTAAGGTATAAAATAAAATAAAATAAAATCAAATAAAAGGCAATAGAACTGTTATTTTTCAACATCTCACAATTTAGATTCCTTACCAGGCTACACACGATTCAGCTCGTCTTGCTTGTACTTGAGTCCGTAACGAGTGTTGTGCACCTACACGTTTCTAAAACGTGCTGCTTAAATGCCACTCAATAAAGCGCCACTGACTTTAGACGTGGTTCTTGCTACCTTAAAACAGCAACAAGCTGACAATTTGTGGTTAATTAATGCATAAGTAACAGCATACCATATTATTTGAGCCCTGTCAGCCCTACAGCTTAGTTTTTCTGCTTCTTGTTAGCATTAATATCACACCACTACTGCTAAGACATGAGTTTACTTTGTTGCACTTTGACATTATACGTTGCCCTTCGTTAAAATTTTAAATTTTGAACTTGTTCAACGTGTTACCTTATAGAAAGTAAATTTAGAAAATGTGTCTGAAACTGCATTGCATATAAACCATACCAAACTGAAACCGTGTCTCTTAAACCATAAATCACACCGAACAGAGAGATTTTTGCTGCCCTACTAGCTACCTTCGCTTGGCTTAACCCACCTGCCTCATTAGCCACCACCTTTTCTGCTTTCCGCCCTTTCCATCTCTAAATGTGTGTTATTTATATTTAGTCTACATTAATGAATCACTTTACTGATTTTCCAAATACAGGCTTCAGATTATGAGACCAGCAACATTTTATTTTCATAAAATTTTTTAACTCTTAATGGTAATTAGCTTTGCGATTAACTGAATAATTTCGAGCCTTTTCTTGGACACCGGCTGACCCTGCACTGTGACCCCAGTCTGACTGTCACCTGTTTAAATACGGAGTGCACGACTAATGTTCATATGCTGCGCTCAACCTTTACTAGGCGGATGTCCCAGGTAAGTGATGCGCTTCGTCTTCATAGATCCAAGTTATACTCACTCTTCTGGACACAGGACTGCATCTTCTCCCAGACCCTGTAGCCTAAGGAGCCCAGGTGACCGGCCACATCGATGAGACCTCCCGCAACATTCTGGGGATCCTCGTCAATCCACTGGGCCCTGCAGTGACACTTCAGAGTTGGCTGCTGTGTGGGACTGGGCAAGGCATTGGACAATTGCATATTGGTAAATGTAATGAAGTGTACTTGCCTTCTTTTTAAAGCTTGGAAGTTCTGAAAAAAAAGCAACACATCATTGCCAATGCATTTTTAAAATTACAAACACACAGATCAATGAAATGCATGACAGTAAACATGCAAATGATAAAACTTATACAGAATAAGAAATAACAGTAATGTACAGTATAATTGGGTTAAATAAACATTTAATAACTTTACTATCCATCTCCCATAAGAGCCAATCTAGTAGTCATAATGTTACTGTGTACTGTGATTATTTCTATTATTAATGTAATTGCTATATAATACCTCTTTTTCCATGAGTGTTACTGCCAGTAGCAGCAACTTTTTTTAAAACCATAGACCACGGGACCCACTGGAGACAGTAGCAGAGCAGAGGGTGTTGGCAAAACTGGACATTATGAACCAATTCTCCCCATGTGCTCAGGGGGGTGCTGTCATGAAGCACATTTACCCACGGGCCCATTCCCCCACGGTGTGCTATGGAGCCCTACTGGGGAGCGTTACAGCTGCTGCCATTAGGCCTCACAATGCCTCTCGCTGGCAAGTCACCCCCCACCACCAGCCAGAACATACCAGGAAGCGCTCACTCTTGTTATATTACAGATAGAGTGCTAGCCGTTTCTTTTCTGCAAAAAATACCAGCGCTAATTTATTATCATCATTACTTGTTTGTTTAATATTCCAATATTCCGTTTCTCATGAAGTTATTTGTATACTGTGTGCTTTTTGAATCTGTTAGCTCAGGGTAATATATATATATTTTACACTATATGCATGTTCATCTTTGCTGTATGTACTTGCTTGCTATTTGCACAAGAATTTCCCTCTGGGATCAATAAAGTTTCATCTTAACCTTAAATGCTCATGCTGTCAGTGCTGGCTAAGTATACAGAAATGATAATATCAATAATAATAATTATTATTGCTATTATTACTATTATTATTAACCTTAAATGCTTATGCCGTCAGTGCTGGCTAAGTATACAGAAAGGTCTCATACCTGCAGGAAGGTCAGGTCCTCTGCACCCATCTCCCTCTTTATGGACTGGACCAGCTCTGACAGGTTGGTGATGTCTCTGTTCAGGTCTGAAATCCTGCTCTTCACTTTCTGTCTCTTCTCTTCCTCCTCTGATTTCAGCTCGGCAATCCTTCGTGCTTCCTCGTCTGCCAAGAACTGGCGGAGCTTCTCAAACTCGCCACTTATGTGCACTTGTGTTTGCTGAGCTTGAACCTGGAGGGAGCAGCCAAACATTTTTTCAGTTCCGATCCAGTATACAACCCCTGGCAAAAAGTATGGAATCACCCCTCTCAGAAGATGTTCGTTCAAATGTTTAATTGTGTAGGAAAAAAAACAAGCACATACATGCCACAAAACTATTTTCACTCAACAATCCAAACTTCTGGCTGTATAAAACACACAAAAAAAAAGAAAGAACTATAGTCAATGACAACAGTTTTAAAGATCAAACAGAGGAAAAGAATATGGGATCACACAAACCTGAGGAAAATTATATGGAATCACCAAATAAAAACACTACTAGTACTTTGTTGCACCACTTCTGGCTTTTATAACAGCTTAGCCCAGCTTAGTTAGCAGTTAGGGACGCGGACTGTGTAATTGAAAGGTTGCCAGTTTGAGTCCCCAACCCACAAGTACCGCTGAGGTACCCTGAGCGAGGTACCGGCCCAAAGCACTGCTCCCCGGGCGCTTACATAGCTGCTCCCTGCTGTGTCACAATGTCACATGGGACACATTTCGACGTGTGCTGTGGTGTGTCAACAATGACAATCACCTTTCATGTTTCTTTAAGACCTTTAGTAGAATACCTGGCCTCAAAAGGGAGTGAATTATCCTAAAGTTTAGGCCACAATACAAAGAACTATTAATCCCTGGAAAGACAAACGGTGCTGTAATGTAACTAGTCACCTTCTTTCACTTAGGTCAGGGATCTTCAGCTGAAGGTCTACAGAAGCACATTGTAAGTTTACAGGTCAACAGTAATTCAGTTAATGCAATGTGGAAAATATGTAAGGGGTGAGTGGTTCGAATTATTAAAATTGCTGCACGATATCACATTGCGATGTATGTGTGATTGTACGGCGAATACGCATTAATCACCAAGGATTTGGATGACGGATAATACATTTGGCTGGCCACCAGCTTTTCGGTATGGGCGCATACTTATGCACATAATTTAGTAAGCAGATTATTAGTATGGCTACAATATTAGTAATCTGCAAGAACTTGGCATATGTGTATGTTAAATAAACGTGTGAGACTTTAAACTGCAAAAACTACCGCCACAACACTGATGTCTATTTACCTTATCCACAATCTCTTCTTTTAAAATATGATGTGGCTGTTGAGCCGTCCCTTTCTTCACTGCCACTTCAGTGCTTATCGCTTTCCATGATTTACCAAAACAGTAACATGCTCCACTAAACGAGTTTAATAAACATAAGAATACACAGAATTCTTACAGATGACTAACTTTTGGGCATTACAATACGCATCTCATTAATATTGGCTAATATTATATATATATAGTATAATATGGACTACGATCTTGAACATCATCAGGGCGACCTTCAAGGGCCGGGATGGAGGACATATATTCACTGATGCATTTATTGTTGGACTCTGGCTTGCTCCCAACAAGCCCACACTCTGAGCAAGCATGCTCAGTCTTTCATTTTCTGTTGTGTTAGCATGCCCAGGGGAGTTGGGCAGCCAGTTGACCTTGGACTCCCAGAGGTTTTTTTTTCTCCCTGCTTGGGAGTTTTTGGTTCCTCTCCTCCGTTGTCAATTGGCTTTTTCGGTCTTTTCTCGCTGTTGTCTTCTTTAATTCTATGTATTTTATCAATGTATATCAATGTATTTTACACCCATGTAAAGTGCCCTGGGACAACCCTGTTGTGAAGGGCTCTATATAAAAATAAACTGAATTGAATTGAATATTGTATTCACATTACTAGTCTGCTTACGAAATATTGGGTGTAAGTGCAAAACAACATTAAAGTGATTAGACACCCCCCGTAATCAATAAAGGGTGTAAATTGTTTTGTTTCCACTACGATTTACTCTAAATTCAACAGTAAATGTTAAAGTAGGGTGACCAGATATATAATCCATGTCATCCCGGACTCTTTGAGCTACTTCAGGTTTTACAAACTACTTTAAACCTGAAAGGCTTCTGTGTTTGGCTAAATAGTTCAGTTCATCTTGCGCTTTGACTGGTTTGTTTCCTAGAGTTGAAAGACTCATTCAGCTGTTTCACATTAACATTAGTGACACATGCATGATTATGGGAGACTGACCAATCAGCACGCAGCGAGAACGCAGCGCTTAAGTGAAATCCAGGTCCTTTTAATTGAAATGGTTGTTTACGAATCCTAAATTACAAGTCCTAGCTCAAAGTGTCCGGGATAATAATATTAATACATTTTATTTATAGGCACCTTTCTAGACCCTCAAGGACACCGTACAGTGAATAAAAAATACAATAACACAATTGTAATACAAAAATACAGAAATATAAAACAGGGTAAAATAGAGAAAAAGCTAGTTGAGGGATAACATGCATTATCTGGTCACTTTAGTTAAAGTGAAAAAACTGGTAACTGGTAATTAGAAAGTTATTTACATGGTGATGTGTAATCTTGTAAGAATAGTCGTTAGGCGTATAATTTTGATGGAGATCTTAATGTAAAGGCAATTCAGGAGAGTGAGGTAAGACAAGTTGAATTTGAATGAGACCTATTTCAGCTTTAAAGCCTATTAAACATTTAAGCTCTTAAATTTTTCAGAATGACAGTTAATTTACGTTTTTAGGTTAATTTAAAAAATTTTAGTTTTTTCAGAATGACTCCTTTTGAACATTTGTGGAAAGATGTGGGCAATTATATCAAGACTGAAGAACAGAAAATAAAAATGTTCATGTCTGCCCGTTAATTTTATTCCTCTCTCACTCATTTCGTGTCTTACTTGGCCAATGTAGACCTTGGAGTCGGTTTACCAAGTTAAAAAATCGAAAAAATGCTTGCAAATTTTGATAAAACACCACAACAAAATCAATCATTTTGATCGAAAAAATAAATCGCGAAATCCTGGGGGGACTGACTGGCGCCCTGACGAACGTTTCCCGCGTCATCCAACGCCCCGCTGGTTACTGCGCATGCGCGGTATATGTGACCGCGCGCAGCCCTCGTGAGCACACATGAGGGCCCCAGCTCTGGGCTATTTTCATTTGGGTGGCCCTCGTTTAATAAAACTTTGAACCGCCTGATTCAGGTCAATTCTGAAAAATTCAACCGGACATTTTTCTTAGTAGCAGAAGTTAGCAGACAAGGTGACGTTGGTGTCAAACCATTAACCTAGCAAGCTACCTGGCCACACCAGGGCACAGAAAAAGGCAGAGAACATCGTCCCATCTGAAATAGCGTCAGTCTAAAAATGAATTATAAAACAGCCATATTACCTTCAAGTGTTCCAATGTTTCACCATATTTTCTTTTCATTTTCTTATACAGGTCCAACTTCTCCTCCAGGATCTTTACTTTAATGTTAAGCTCTTCCTAAAGTAGACAAGACATTAAGGACAGATGTAAATAACGCTCTTATATGTGAAATGTCCCTGTCAAACCCCCTAGAGGCCCAGTCGGTGAGGACCGTCCGGCCGCCGACCCCGCACCTTGCAGCCCGGCACCCCCCGGTCCACCGGACACAGCTCGTGGCCCGGGTGCAGGGTAACGCATTCGATGCACACCGGCTCCTCATCCTTCACACAGTAGAGCACCAGCTCCCGGCGGTGCAGGCCGCAGAGCGGCTCGGAGCCGGACGGGGCCCAGCAGCCCTTCTCCTTCCGGTATGATTCGCAAGTGTTCCTGAGAGCCAGGTTACATATGGGCTCGCCGTCGCACCGTTTCCGACACACCGGGCACTCGCGGATCCCCTTCTGCTGCCAGTACCGCTCCACGCAGTCACGACAAAAGCTGTGGCTGCAGGGCAGGAGCCCGGGCTCCCGGAAGATGTCCCTGCACACGGGACATGTGAGGTCCTCCTCCAGGAGAGACGGCCTCTCTTGCATTTCCCAGTCCTCCATGACTCCAGTCTCGAGACTTTACTTTCACTTTCTCATCAGTTCACCGAGGAAATGACAGCCCACCTCTCCAGTGTGCCAAAACAAATCCCACGATTTGGTATCAGCAGCGATCCGTAGAGATGTCAGCGCCACTTGTTTTAAGAACTCCTCAGAGATTGTCCCCAATCGAACCGACGCACAAGTCCGCCACGCCAGGCTCGCGTAGCGGCTCCGCCTACTTCCGGCTTCCGGTACTTTTGGTACTTCCTGCGCGTCGGCGCAGCACTTCATATGCGCCAGTAGGGGGCGCAGCACTTCATATGCGCCAGTAGGGGGCGCTCTATTTGGCCGCAAAACGGAGACCACCTCTGTCAGGGACGAAGAAGACGTGGTTTTATACGATGCTGGATGGCAGCTACGAGTGACAGCAAGAACTCTATTTGCATTGCTGTTGCGTTGTGTAGAGTTAAGTCCCTGCTCATCTCGGGCTTAGGGAAACAGCTTAGTTCTGACGGTTCACTGTTACAAACTAAAACCAGTTTCCCGGGGTGCATTCCACAAATCAGTATTTTTTCAATAGCCAGCTAAGCCAAATGTAAGGATAGTCCAATGGGAATGTCACTTACCTTTCCTCCAGCTTTAACATTGTGTTTCGTGGAACACCCCCCTGATTAATGACTGCGTGTTATTCATAATATTTACAATGATATTGTGTGTAGATTGCATGTTCTAGTTGTGGTATGTGCTCCAGTTACATCCCCCGTCCAAAAGCATGTAATGAAGCTGGATGTTTAGTTTTATTTCGGCCCCAGTCGCTTTCGGCTGTATTCGGCCCGTGGTTCGAGGCCGAAGCTGGGCGTGACGTCACGTCGCCGGGCACGCTGGGGGACACGCCGCCTTGTTTGTACCGTCTTCCGTCTGTCAGTCTGTCCGCTGCCGCCGGTCTGTGTGGTCGGAGCCGGAGCCGGAGCCTGGGCTGCTACCTGGCATGCGCCTCACTGGTGTTTGCGACGCTATGCATCCGACTCGGGTCGGTTTGTGGCTCCGCTAGCGGCCGTCTTTTTGTTTGCGTGGGAAGCGGCCCTTTCCGCAGGCCGCAGCGCATCCTCGGGCCGGAGTGGCCGGCCGGCCGGCCAGGGGGCGTCCGTTAGCCGCGGGGGCCCCGTGCGGCGGCCGCTGGCAGTTTGGGGGGCCTGTGGGAGGATAAGGAGAAATGTAAATGTGAATATGAGGACGGGGCGAGCGGTGAGTGGGACTAATATCGTCATGGTTATAATAGTAACAGCAATGCTACAATAACGGTAATCAGCGTCCTTACAATAGTGACAGTAATGTTACAATAACGGTAATCGTCGATATAATAGTAACAGTAATGTTACAATAACTGCAATCATCATCGTCATTATTGATGCTTTTGTTGTGATTGTTATTATCAGGGCTAGTGGTCTAGTTTTTCGTCAGTAACTATGTATATTATAATGAATATTATTTAACGGTAATGATGGTTAATTATTAAGTTATCGAGACGTTCCGTTATAACTTATCGAGGAATACAGTAATCGTTTACATTTTAATATAAAGGGAAATGTATAAAACGTTTCACTGGCTGGATGCGTAGCTGCATATATCATTGACGAACATCCTAATGTGCTTGGTGTGGTTTGAAAAAAATATTTCTTTTGTCTTTTACAACTTAGTTTTCTTTAAGTAAATATTGAGTTCTGTTTCTATTTAAGACGAGCAAAGCCTTGTCTCTCCAATTGGAGATGGTAAAATTCTCAGCTTTTATTCTTTTGCATTTTTATCATACTATGCGTTATGCAGTTATGTTACTGCAGCTGTATGAAAACGGATCTGTTTGCTTATCTGGCCTCTTGCTGAAATCTAGCTGGTGCGCTAGTAGTTTTATTTTTAAGATGTTGCCTAGAATGAAATAGTTATGCAAAAACAAAATAAGTAAACAATGACCAGTAAAAGCTTTGGTAATATCCTGTTTTGACCTGGAGCACATATCGGCTCTCTGTTCGTCATTGTGTTTTGTTTCTGTAACATTAGAATTAGAAGTTGAAAGTCATGGACTGCATTTGAAGGAACATCATTTGTTCAGATTCTTCCCCATTTTCCCCCATTGTCATAATCATGTTGCTAATATAGTGCTTGTTTGGACTGAACTAGGCCATATGTATGCCGACTTTAATCAGTCACCTTTTGGTTTTAGGTTCCCAGTTTTTAAGATAGTTGAAGGACTGACTCCTCCCTGGATATTGGCCCCCCGCTCCCGCCACACTGGATGTGGGAGAGATGGCTGGCGCTCTCTCTCCCCTCCTGATGGTCCTGCTCTGGGCCTGGGCCTCCAGCAGCCAAGCTGGGGACTGTAAGGGCCACAGGGAGGTGCTCAGGGGACCACCAGGGTATGTCACAGATGGGCCAGGAAACTACTCCGTTAATGGGAATTGCGAGTGGCTGATTAAAGGTAAGGAAAGGTTGGGTTGACAGAAAAATAGTGTTCAGTGTGTCCTATATTTAGGACAGGGGTCACTAACCTTTTTGAAACAGAGCTACTTCACGGGTACTGAGCCATAGGAAGGGCTACCAGTTTGATACACTCTTCCTAAATAACAAATTTGCCCAGCTTACCTTTTGTTATAATGCTTATATAAATGCTATTTTTAGATATTGTCATTTTCAAATCTATATAAATGCAAATGTGATTAAAGAAAAATAGCAACAGGTTAAAATAAAATTTTAGACGCTGCTTACTGGTGAGTTGTGCCATTTTTAGAACAGGTCCACGGGGGAATCCTGGTGCCCAGGGGCGACTCGTGGTTCTTGGGGGCATCCTGATGCCCGCGGGCACCATGTTGGTGACCCCTCTTTTAGGATGACCAGGTAATCCATGTCAGGGAAGACACTTGGAGATTCTTCAGGTTTTACAAGCTGCATTTGGCTAAATCCACTTGTTCTTGTGATTTGATTGGTTTGTTTCCTTGATTGAAAAACTTGTCCAGCTGTTTCACATTAACATTAGTGGCACATACGTGGTTATAGGAGACTGACCAATCAGCACACAGTAGGAACTCTACGCTTAAGTGCAGGTCCTTTTCATCAAAATGGTTGTTTACAAATTCTGTCCTAGCTCAAAGCGTCCTCCCTGACATCGATTATCTGGTCACCCTATATGGTGTTTAATTAGTCTCAAAACCCATACACATAAAAACTAGGCACGCGTATGCTCTCTCAAGGGGAAAAGCCATTCAACGCTGGCTTGGTGTTCAGTTAGTCTCAACCTGAACTGCACTGTGTATTGTGGAAACTGCTTATAGTGATCAACTGCTTATATGGATCAAAAAGCTTGGGACAGTCATTCCTGTATCAATACTGATTACATTTTTTAATAAATTTTTTGCTTTTGGTAATCAGTCTGCTTACAGTGTTCATTTTGTTTTTTTTTTCTTTGCACATGACAATATGGAAAAAAATTAGGGCTGTCAAAATTGACGCGTTAACGCGGATTAATCCAGCGTCGTGATTAATCTGATTAAATACATTAACGC
>JAODKM010000126.1:3290550-3315498 GCA_026780845.1 Petrocephalus sullivani | reverse complement strand
CCCCCCTCTCCCCGCCCCCACCCCCCCCTTCCCCCCCCCCCCGGGCTCCCCCCCCCCCCCCCTGGGGCCCCCCCCCCCCCCCCCCCGACAAAGCACGAGTGACACTTCTGCAGGACATCACACCTCCCACCACCACCCTGCCCCTCCCTCTCTCGCTCTCAGCCTAACCTCTGTCCCCCCCCCCAGGTCTCCATCTTGCGCAGCACCTCCATCACCCTCAGCCCCTCCACCGAGATGGACGTCACTCTACAGTTCCGGGGCTTTATCCACCCGCTGTGGGGCTCACCTCCACCTGCCCCCCCAACCACGGAGACGGTGTCCATGTGGGCCCGCATCCAGCGGCTCCACTTCACGGCCCGCATGGCCGCAGGGCCCAACTCCCTGAAGCTGGTAAGTGCAGGGGCCGGCGGGGGCCGGCGGGGGCAGTTCTGCAGGCCGCTGGCCGGACGTAGGCACCCTGACGCTTTCCCCGCTCCCCTGCGACTGTCCAGTCGGACCTCATTGGTCGCTGGGGGGCCCAGCAGGAAAAGGAGAGCCGCCTGCTGGCCAGGCCCGGTGGAGCCCGTCTCTTCCAGAACCTGACCCGGGGAAACCGCTACCTGGTGGAGGCGGAGGGCTACCTTAACAACTCTGGGTCGGGCCATACCAGCGAGATGGCCCTCACCTGGAACCGGACTGTCCTTCCCGGAGGCAGCGTCAGTACCAGCCCTTTTAACACCTCCCTTCTGTTCCTGGTTTCTTGCTGGAGCCTCCTGACTGGTGTCTCCTCCTTCCTGCCCTGGTCCTGTTTGCAGGAGATCTCCTTCCTCTTCCTGGAGCCATTCCGCTCCAGCTCCTGCTCGGAGTATTACTCCTGCCTGGCCTGTCTCTCAGACCAGTCCTGCGGCTGGTGCCCCCCGCAGAACCGCTGCCTGCTCCGCACCTCTGTGATACCCTGCTTTGAGGTGTCTGGTGAGGTGGAGCGCCACCTGCTGATCACTCCACAGCACTGCACCCTCTGTGAGGACTACCGTGATTGTGCTGCTTGCACTCAGGTAGAGTAGGGGTTTTCTGCAGAGCGACATTGTAAAGACCATTGTCTTGGCACATCCAGGCACTGTCCCCCCCTGCTGCAGCTTGTCGGGTTTGACTGACTTCAGCCAATGATAAACTGCCATGTCACGTGCCGCCCCCAAACCGTAGGATCCCTATTGCGAGTGGCAGATCAGCTCCAGCAAGAAGGGCGACTACCAGTGCAGTCGGCGGGGGAGGCTGGAAGGATCTATCCGTGACCCGCGGGGGTGCCCCAAAGTGTGTAACCAGTGAGTGGCCCGTGTCTCTCCATGGGCAGTTGGAATGTCTTGTATCGACCCCTGAAGCACAGTGTCTGGACCCTTAGGAAGTCTTAAAATGCCTGGAATTCCAGACACAATTAAGGCCTTGAAAAGTCTTAAGTTTTCATTTCAAATTTACTAGGTCTTAATTTCTTTGTGGTTATAAACATTCACAATGGTCCCCACTTATCCACAGTCTTTGTTATCTGCGGTCTGAAAATATTAAATGGGGGAAACTACAGAAATAAGTTGCGCACCATTTGAAGTAGCATGATGATGTCTCACACCTTTCCGGCCTCCTTGGCGGTCTCGCTTATCATATTGACTGTGGCGGTGTGACAGTGCTTGTGTTTGAGTAGCCGTAAGGCTTTTATTTACTTTTTAACTTTATTTAAAAAGAAATTTTTAGAGAGACCATATTCGCATAACTTTTATTGTTAATCTCTTGTTGTCCCTAATATATACAATAACCTTTATAACAGGTATGTAAGTATAGGTGTAAACAGCGTATGTTTAGCGATTGGTACTAAATTTTAGTCTGATGTAGAAAAATATTTTATGTTTAAATGTAAATGTAACTGACTGAAGGAGTTCCACGGGCAGAGATGCACTGGTCCTTTTTGTGTTTCGAGCCCTTTTGCTTGTTAATAACTATTAAAAGAGGTGATCTTGGCACAAATGAGATGTTGGTTCAGCATTTTGAATTGGAGGCGGAGGTGAATGAACACACTGCATCTTTATTGTTAAAGATATAACCGCTTAATATGAAAATGAAGTGTGCATTGTCCCCCATCACCCATTGCTGAAAGCACACTTCGCTGGACGTGTCCATCTCATTTAGTTTTATAGCTAAGTTCATTCATTCTACCCTTTGCACTTTGAATGGTGTAATTGTAAATGAGCATGGATGTCACTCTAAAATATGTCAACACCTTTATCATCTTCCTGACCAAATACCCACGCCGTCTGTGTGGTGATTGATAAAGGAATATTGAATGGATTTTAAAGGGTGCGTGTTAATTTTGCTTCTTGGTACTCCCCTTAGTATTGATGACATCTTGAAAAATGGGACATTCAGTGTCTTCATCTAAGTCTGCTGCTCCTCTGTGTTGAGTGAAGTCAGGACACCTTGTTTAGTGGTGGTAATACCCGCTCACTTTACCCCCCGCAGGAGGAAGACCTGCGGTGAGTGCCTGTCCAACGCCAGCCAGTGTGCCTGGTGTGAGTCTGCTCAGGCCTGCTTCTACTTCGCCGCCTATCTCACCAAATACCCGTACGGGGAGTGCCGAGACTGGTACGACAGGTAGGCACACCTCCATTCTGTACCAATCATAGTTTTTTCTGTAGCATTCTATAACCACAAATGATATCATTGCCTTTGTGGGGCACGTAAGCATGTTCTGATTCCCCCCACCCACATCAGCGTACACTCCACGCCACAGTGCAAGCAGTGCCAAGTCCTGTCCACCTGCACCGAGTGCCTGCAGACCTTCCAGTGCGGCTGGTGTGGGGATTACGACAACCCCACCATCGGCAGGTCAGGCCCCCGGGCTTCTGCTGCACGTGCTCACCACTGGCGGCACAGTGCTTCAGTGACTGCACACCCTACGGTCTGTCTTTGTCCTTCTTTCTCTCCCCCGCTGTTTTCTCTTAACCAGGTGTCTGCGGGGCGACTGGGCGGGGCTTACAGATGACTCCGCCTTTAACTGCAGTGTTGCTGTGGCAGAAGTGAAAGCTGCTCGGTACGATTCACTAGCCACCTCGATCATGCCCGCATCTCCACTTATCTTTATTATTACTCAGCCCTGCTCTGTGTCCCATTGCAGCCCTGAGCCACAGACCTCCTCCCCCCCGCGCATCACCGAGATGGAGATGGAGCATCTGGAAGGCCTCCCGGAGGGCCGTAAGGAAGCGCTGTGGTCGTACCCCTCGTGCCCGGACGTGGAGGAGTGTCGACTGGGCCTGCATCGCTGCCACCCGTTTGCCACCTGTGTGAATACGCTCATGGCATATGAGTGTCACTGTGAGAGGGGCTACACTGGTGACGGGGTGCTGCACTGCAACCAGACGTGAGTCACCCCCTGCTGGCCGATCGGTGCCACTCATTAATAGCCCGTTATGCTTCGCTGTAATCTCGGCCCTTTACAGTGGGCCTGACGTAGTCTTCACTCCCCTTAAATTATAAAGCCAGTGGGGGGCATTCATTAACTTACTGTCTCTGATGGCAGCTGTTTCAATGAGTGTCGGGAAGGCGTGTGCAGCGGCAGTCCACGGTTCGAGTGCGAGTGTGCCCTGGGCTGGACCTCGGACCCCCCCACCCTGGTACTCAGCGGCGTTGAGTGCGACGTGGACTGTGGCTGCAACTTCCACAGCACCTGCGTCACGGCACCCGGCATCTGTGACCAGTGCCAGGGTCAGTGTGTGCTGGGGGTGGGGCTCTTTGTACATCACCCATATTACCCATAATACCCATCCCCATGTTTATTACACATTGAGCACCCCCTCCCCCCCGTTGGTTTTGATTGGTCACATTTCAAGCTCCCAGGTGATCAGACCATCCATCTCCCCCACCCCACCCCACCCCACCCCAGACTGGACTTCGGGCCTGCAGTGTGAGCAGTGCCGGCCCGGAAGCTTCGGCTCGGCCCTGGCTGGCAGTGAGGGCTGCGTGCCCTGCCAGTGCAATGGGCATGGTGACCCGCTACGGGGTTACTGTCACAACCAGACGGGGCTGTGCTACTGCACCCACAACACCCAAGGCCCGCACTGCGAGAGCTGCCTTCCGGGCTTCTACGGGGACCCGCGGTGAGCCTGTGTTTGCTGCCGTCTCTGTGGCACGGGCAGATCCAGCCGTGACTCGCGTCGGTGAGTTTGAGTCACCCATTCCCCCCCCCACCCTCACCCTCCCACAGGAACAACGGCACGTGTTTCCGCCAGTGCCAGGGCCGCTCTGTGCTGCTGTCCCCCCCCTCCTGGCAGAGCCTGATGCCGTCGTCCTCGCTGGGCTGGCGTGGGGGCGCCGGTGCGCCGGGCGGCCTGTCCCACTGCCTTTGGGTGCTGTCCGTGTCCGAGGACCTGTCACCGTGCCTCCCGGGGAAGCCGTGTCCGCCTGTGTCGCTCATGCTGCACCCGGACTCCCGCACACCGTGCCCCGTGAGTGACCTCTCGCACCGTCTGGGGGGATACTGGCCACGGCCTGGGGTCTGAGGAGCCCCACTGCAGAGCGCAGTGATGCCGTCTCATTACATTGTACAGTGTTAACTTTTTGGCTGAAGTCGCATGATGGTCTTGTCTTGTTCACAGAGCTCCTACGTGTATGTTTTCGACGGCCTGCCCAGATTCCTCGGCAATGGGGTGGTGCAGTCTGACCACAACCTGATCGGAGCGTTCTGCGGGACCACTCGCACAATGCCTGTCACTGTAGAGGCAACATCAGGTGATTGGCATAACCTCTCCCTCCCTTTCTGAGAGTAGGGCTGACTTTAAGTCCTAAGAGCATTTGCTTCATCTGTGGTTAATTCAGTTTTGTGAAACTCCTTGGAGTGCCTTGTTGCTGGATCATTTTCCCTTACCCCTTGGGCTGAGCCACTGCTTTCCCCTCCAGGGGTGATTTCTGTGTACTTCGAGGCCAATGTCTCCTCTGGACCGGCCCAGGGCTTTAATGCCTCCTTCTGGGTGCGGCGATGCCAGGAGGGGCAGGCGGAGGACAACTCCCCCTGCCCGGGCAGGGCAGAGTGCCGTGGAGGCCTGTGCCGCTGTGCCAAGGGCTACGGGGGGCCACACTGTGACAGGCTCCTGTGCCCGGCGGCCTGTGGATCCAAGGAGGGCCGGGGAGTGTGCGACGCTGTGAGTCAGCCGCCGTTGTGCTGCGATAATCCCCAGCTAATGTATGGAATGAGAGCCTTCATTAGCATATCGGCTCCTCTGGAACTGAAACTAATGGGAATCTGTGCAAAAGCATACGTTCAACATTCAGAGACCACAGTATGCGTAAGCTGCCACTGAGGCGAGTAATCAGGGTCGTAACTAATATGGTGCAGGGTTAACCAATCAATGAGCCATTGGTCATGATGAATGTTGGGTGGCCCTCTCCCATCAAGGTAAGAAACCTGCAGGGTAACATTCCAGGCTACGATCGAAGGAGCATTTGGAGAGCCTCAGGAAGCAGGAGTGGCTGCCAGTTGAGAGTGGGGTATAGATCCCTGGAAATTGTTTCGGGATCTAGCAGTGTGAGATGGCCTGTGTTTGGAGAGATGTAGCACTGTAAGATGGCCTACATTTGGAGAGATTTGGTGCTGCTCTGTAAGACGGCCTACGATTGGAGAGACTCAATGCTGTAATATGGCCTACGATATGAGAGATTTGCCACTTTGAGGTTACCTACGTTTGGAGAGATCCAGAGCTGCACTGTAGGATGGCCTATGATTTGAGAGATTTGGTACTGTCAGACAGCCTTTAATTGGAGAGATCTGGCGGTGCACTGTAGGACGGCCAGCTATTTGATAGAATATAAGACCTCTGCCAGTTTTAGCTCTATGTGGATAACCTGGACAGTATTATGTTTTGGAAGAATGGTCAGACTATACCGCTCACAACACAAATTGTCGTCTTGAAGTCATTGTGGTTTACACAGTACACGACTGACCAGCAACATGGGGTCACACACTACAATCCACTACTAAGATCTTTCACCAGGAGGAACTGTTGACGAGCATGTCTGGTCTTCAGAGTATGTTCTGTCACAAATTCCTGTGTGAATGACACCAGGAAATCGATGCACTACAAATTGTTAAAACACTTTTAATCAAATGACACACGTTTGACATTTAGAAACGTGTAGCAAGTTAAAGCTCATATACATACACACACACCTACTTTTGGGAAACTGTGTCCCATACCTTGGGTATTTAATGACCTGGTATATAAAATTATACATACACACAAACAAATATGTGCCTCTGCGTGAGTGAGTGACTAAGTGTATGTATATACATACAGTGCCCTGCAAAAGTATTCACCCTCCTTGGCATTCTCTCTATCTTGTTCCCTTACAACCTAGAATTTAAAAAAATTATATTCAATTTAAAAATTTATTTTCAATTTCGAGTCAATTTATTCAGCCACCTTTTGAAGCAATTACAGCGGCAAGTCTCTCCGGGTACATCTCCACAAACTTGGCACATCTAGACCCTGTGTTTTTCCCATTCTTCATGGCAAAACTGCTCCAGCTCCTTCAAGTTGGATGGGCACTGCTTGTGTCCAGCAATCTTTAAATCATACCAGAGATTAGGGCTATGCGAAATGGCCTAAAATTCAAATTGCGGTATAATTTGAACCATAACTGGTAGACGGAATATATTGCAGTATCATTTATCATTTATTTGCCAAAAAATATAGTGTTTTGGTAAAGTGTCTGCATCATTACGTATGCTTTTTAAGTGCTGCATTTGCAAACAACGCTCTAACAAAGTGTTTTTTTCCAGATTATTTAATCTCCCTCATGTTGAATTACTTAAAATACCATCATTATGGTATGCAGTTTAACCATTAAAACCAATGATTTTAAGAGACCTGTCTTTTTTCTCTTTTGAATAGTCAGTATTGCGCTTTAGTAAGACAAAAGTACTTATCTGATTACTCGATTAATCGATGGAATAATCGATAGAATACCTGATTGCTAAAATAATGGATAGCTGCAGCCCGATTGTGAATGTTACTTTAAGGATATTTATTGTGCAAAACTCTAATTTTAGAAAAAAACATGGAAAACATTTGAAGTTACTTTTTCTGTGGTTTTATCACCAAAGTATCTTATATTAAAAATATAGGTTGCTTTTGCAAACTGTAGGTAAGCAGAAAACAAGACACTGAACCAAAAGCTATAAAACAAATAAAATCAGACTAGTTAAATGACTCCATTCCTGTTCGGATGAAGACCATTCAATGTGCATACTTATTTAAAACGGATTGCTCGTGTTACCTCTTTGCAATCAGTCGCCCAGCATATTTTGCAGACCATGTCCATATTATGGACCTTGTAAAGAGATCCTTTGATTATTAAGAAATTGTTTACATTTAGCTTGATAGTGCTGCTGACGTTTCATTACATTATTAATGTATTCTTAGATCCATAGCGAACAGTTTTATTGACTATAACTGACATTTTATTATTGCCTTTAATTAATGCCTTGAAGCTGCATCATCACGTCAGAGTGTAGAGTGGTGTTTTATTTAACTTAAAGGCAAGACAATATCGGTCACACCGTGAGTCTGAGTCATGCCCAAATCGGAACAAGCGTGGAGCGATTTCACTGGAGTCGGATGAATTTTGCTGGAGCGCAGAGCGGTATTGAGCGGAAGAGCAGGCAGAGTCAACAGCCTCTTGGGCAAGGAGCTGAAATTCCACTCATCCATGAAGCCTATGGACAGTTACTCCCATCTCTGCAGTATAGCCGCCCAGCTCCTTCAGGGTTATCTTTGGCCTCTTGGTTGCTGCTCTGATTAATGCCCTTCTTTCCCGGTCTGTGAGTTTTGGTGGGTGATCTTCTCTTGGCAGGTTTGCTGTAGTGCCATAATCTTTCCATTTTCTAATAATGGATTTAACATCCTTGGGATGTTCAGTGTTTAGGATATTTTTTTATAACCCAAGCCTGATCTGTACTTCTCTACAGCTTTGTCCCTGACCTGTTGGGAGAATTCCTTGGTCTTCATGCTGTCACTTGCTCAGTTATAGCCCTTACTTAGTGGTGTTGCACTGGTGTTGAGTCTGGGGTCCATCAAAACAGGTGTACATATACTGAGATCATTTGAAGCTTAAATTGATCTTATTTAATGAGTGGCTTTTGAAGGTAGTAGTTGGGGCTTCAAATCAAAGGGGGTGAAAACATGTACGCACCACTTTTCAATTAAATATTATTTTAAAACCATTTTTTTCCCCTTTTAATCTGTATTTTTTTTGTAGCGCCATCACTTAAAATCTTAAAATTTAAAATCCATTTAAATTCCCGATTGTAAGGGAACAAAATGGAGAGAATGCGAAGGGGGGGTTAATACTTTTGCAAGGCACTGTATGTATGTATGTATGTACGTTTGCATGTATATAGTGTGTGTGTGTATGTATGTATCGGAGCATGTGAGTGGAGCGGTGAGAATTTCCACTGTCGGCTTCGCCCGCTCCTCTGCTATAATTTGCACTAAGGCACTCCGCTCAATTTCCCCCCGCTCCAGTCAAATCGCTCCACGCATGCTCCAATTTAAAAGAGGGAGGAATAATCTGCATGCCTAACAACTGTCACCTTAAACCTTTGTGAAATATTTCGCAAACTGCATCTCGAGCAATTTGGACGCTTCTCCACCGCAAAAGTGCTGTACTTTTGGTACTTTGGCTTTACCATTGAATTCTGGTTGAGTACCAGTACCAAAAGTTTAAGTACCGAAAGTGACAAACTAGTTAGGATATTTCTTTGGTACTTCAGTACTTTGGTGCGTAACTTGATTGGTTATGTAAATAGCCCGATTCTGAAACACAATGCGACCGCCGTCTTGGAAAAAAAAGTTACACACTTGGAAAACAATTGCAAAATAACAAAATTTCAATCTAGTCGGAAGAACAGATGCAAGAAGATCAGGATGGCATAACAGGACATTTAAAATTGTATTTAATATAGTAGGGCAGCACGGTATTGGAGAATTTCCAAATATATGATGTGATTTTGTTATAATAAATATTGGGGTATTTATAAAGCAATAATTATTTAACATAAATTTCTCACAAACCTGTCTAGGAGTGATTTAAACGGCAAGGATGAGAATGATTATAATCGTCTCGGAGAACGCATGCAGCACCCAAGCAAAAGCAGCGGAGGTAAACTTTAAACTGATTTTAAAAATATATATTGGATAATCATTAAAAGGAATAATCATTAAAATTCCACAGTTAGCTAAGCTTATTCCCTGTGTCAAAGTAAAAATGTTTTAGCAAAACATTAACCCCCTGCATTGTCCATAATGTTCGTACAGAACTGAAAGTAAGAAAAAGTCTGATGTAGCTCACTAGTGATGTAATGGCCGCATGTGCATAATATGTGATGTTAGATTTAATATCCAACATTATCCAACTGTATACTACAGCCATTTTTTTAAATTCAGAATTCAGTACAAAATGCCCCTCCTCACGTTGTGCTTTATTCGGCGCCGGTACCAGTTTTTACGGCAGTGGAAAACCAGCACAAAAGAAGTACCTAACTTTTGGTACTATATTGAGGTACCAACAGTATCAAAAGTACGGCACTTGCTACGGTGGAAAAGCACCCTTTGTGTAACAGTCTTGATAATTGTTCAGATGAGTTCTGGGTAGAACTGGGCACGCCTCAGACTCGTGGGGATCGGAGCGAAATTGGAGCGAGACAGAGCGACTGCTCCAGCCTTAATAAATAAAAAATAAAAAACCGCTCTGCTTTGACCAAATTCCACCCGCTCCGCTCCTCGCTCACACTCCCCTCACATGCTCTGGTATGTATGTATGTATGAATGCATGCATGTATATAGTGGATGTATGTATGTATGTATATAGTGTGTGTATATCCATGTCTTTAGAATTAGAATACCTTTCTTGTCATTGCACAAGCAGTACAATGAAATTCTTTGAATGGTTCAACTGAAACAGTGCAATCACATCACACAGATACTGTACGCAGTGATCCACTATAAATAAAATACAATACATACCTGCGCATATAAATAAAACTACTAAATACTAAAACTAATAATTACTACTAAGATACTCGTAATGTACAATCTGTGCAAAACGTGCAGAGTTAAAGTGCTTAGTGTCAGGTGTTTGCATTCACAAATCTGATGGCCCAAGGAAAGAAGCTGTTTTTCAGTCAATTTGTTCTGCTTTTGATACTTCTGTACCATCGCCTAGAGGGCAGGAGAGCAAATGGTTTGTGTCCTGGGTGGGTACTGTCTTTGATGATGCCTCTGGCCTTACCGAGACAATGCGAGTTGGCAATGTCCTCCAGAAAGGGCAGGGGACAGCCAGAGATTTTTTTTTCTGCCGTCTTTATTACCTTCTGGAGGGCCTTCCGATCTGCAGCTGAGCATCCCGCATACCATACTGTAACGCACACTCTCAATGGTGGAGTGGTAGAAAGTCACCAGCAGTTTATCCTCCAATTTATATTTGCAGAGCAACCTTAAGAAGTGTAGTCTCTGCAGGGAATTTTTGATGACCGCGATTGTGTTTGCGGACCAAGAGAGGTCCTGAGAGATTGTGGTCCCCAGGAACTTGAAGGTGGCGACCTTCTCAACTTCTCAACAATCTGCTCTGTGCCTCCTGAAGTCCAGCATCATTTCTTTGGTTTTGCTGATGTTGATTGCCAGGTTATTTTCCACACACCATTTGTACAGTGCGCAAACCTCTTCTCTGTATGCAGACTCATCTCCCCCAGTAATCAGACCAACCACTGTGGTGTCGTCTGCAAATTTGATGATTTTGTTGGTGGTGTGGATGGGAGTGCAGTCATGCGTGTACAGTGCATACACAGCCCTGTGGGGAGCCGGTGTTGAGTATAATGGTGGAGGAACTGTAGGGTCCAAGCTTGACAGTCTGTGTGCGATTAGGGAGGAAGTCAACTATCCAGGCACAGATGGATAGGGGAAAGGCCAGGTTATTGTGCAGCTTGTCTATCAGAATGCTCGGGATGATAGTATTAAATGCCGAGCTATAGTCAATAAAGAGCATTCTTACGTAGGTGCTTGGTTTCTCCAGGTGGCTCAGTGCTGTGTGAAGGGCTATATTGATGACGTCTTCTGTAGATCTGTTAGCCCTATAGGCAAACTCGTGAGGATCAAGATTAAGAAGCAGGATGGATCTGATGTATTGTTCTTTCCCCTGGTGGCATACTGTACATACTGTACAAAATTGGGAAGTACTGTCCTTAAATATCCCTGATTCATACTGGAGCTCTAATAATTAAAACTCCAGTATGAAGTTACTCAAATTAAGTACACTTTTGCGCCGTGAAGACCGAAAATTGTCACGCATTTTACTATTGATCCCGCCCATGCGAGTAAAACTGCAGCATATTTTACTATTGGTTAAAATACCACTAATAGTTGACCGTGGAATATTTAGTAGCGAGGAAATCTCATGAATGGATCATAAGGGCTTGAATTGAAGACAATTCACCTTAAGGCTCCTTAGTTCTAAAAGTCTGATGGGGAGTTTCATGAATGGACTCATTGCACAGGTGGCATCCTATCACGGTACCATGCTTAAATTCACTGAGCTCCTGAGAGCGACCCGTTCTTTCACAAATGTTTGTAGAATCAGTCTGCATGCCTGGGTGCTTGATTTTTATACACCCCTGGCCATGGAAGCGATTGGAACACCTGAATTCAATTATTTGGAGGGGTTGCCCAATACTTTTGGCAATTACAGTGTGTGTGTAATATATATATTTTACGCACCATATTTTACACTGGTTGTCTCTGCACTTATTGTTAGCCCAGACACCATTCTCACTACAGAATTTGGAGTTGCTGACAAGTTGATATTTTAGCCTACTACATATCTGACGGGCCACTGTGACTCCATTCGGTTGTGTCTTTAAACTGTTCACCAGTAGCCATCCAGCAGCTGTTTACCAGTGCCAATGGAACACAGAGTTGCTTCCAAAAACTGTTGCTGAGCTAAATATCAGGGCTAAAGTTGTGTATTATGAACTTGGCATCATTGTCATTGAGTGAAGCAGAATCTACAGTATAGTGTATCTGGAGGACGGAGTGGTGGCTCTGAGGCCAGGGATTTGTGCCACCTATTGGAAGGTTCACACCTTAGACCCTTAACCTGCAATTGCTTTGTCCTGGGCATGACGTTAACCTACATCCAGCCCTGCAAGTAGGTCCTCCAACGTACAGGGAACATTTGGGGGGTGGTGGCAGGATTGGGACTCCTTGACACTGTTCCACTCCCTCTGAACAGTCTGGTGCTGAGGTATCACCCTCTGAATGGCTGCGTTCTGGTTCTGTTCAGGAGCTGGGAGAAGCATCTGGATCTGCTGCACTTGCCCTGGAGTTTGTGTTCGTACCCCCCTGTATTGTGCCCCCACCATGGTTGTACTGTGTGCCTTCACTTAAAATGTTACTGTTAAGATAATGGTGTGAGTTTGTCTGATGTGAATCACGGTCGGTACATGTGCTTTGGCGCTGTCTGAGGTGGGAGTTTTTCTGCAATGCAGTTACACCTTCTGCGTGGCTGGAAGCCCTGATTACACTCCACACTGTATTTCTACGTCTCAGACAGCCTTAATGTTATTAGGAGTAAGACGTTGGTTATCAGTGTGAGTGGGCAGTGTTCTACCAGGCACATGAACTAACACTGCAGCTCTCTTTACAGGCCCTAGGCATCTGCCTGTGTTCGGAGGGCTGGGCCGGCCCCGACTGCGCCTCCCCCACAGGCGTCAGCAGCCTGCTGTGGGAGACCTTGCTCGATACGCAGATGACGGCGGTAAGACGGGGGACTGCGGCTCCTTGTCCTGCGGGGGGCGCCCCTGCTCTCATGTCCCATGCCCTTATGTTCTCTCTGTATCGCTTTCTCAGAACCAGGCTCATAGGTTCCTGCAGAGGATGGCTCATTCTATGGTCTCGGGCCCTCAGGGGACCCTCTGGATGTATGGGGGCCTGTCGCTTGCTGAGGGAATGCTGGGAAATGTCTACAGGTGTGAACAGCTTTGCTTGCTTTATGTATTCTTTTTTTTATTATTATTTATTGGCCGGAGGGAGTTTCTTACTTATGACTACAGTCTCTGTTTAGCACTGTCCCCACCTCCATCCAGAGCAGATAGTATTTTAACTTTGAATGATGGCGTACATGAGGGGTGCCCAATACCTCAATTGCAATAAACCAGTATATTGCAAAGGTAGTACAGGTAGATCACACCACATTCAAAAACATTTTTAGATGTCAGCCTATCATTTATCGTCCCTTTGGCATTTGCTACTTGATTGACATAAAGAGCGGCCAGTCCGCTTTTGCTTAAAACTTTGTTACATTAAGTCACCATAACAACTACTTATCCCTTCTAACATATCTTGAAGATCACATGGGTCACCATGAAGAAGACTCAAATGTATTGCGAGCTAGTACAAAACTCCATTGAGCAAAGTGACCCGGCTAGCCTTCCAGTTTATAGCTACTAAAAAAAAGATATGCAGTAATGCAATGTTCACCAACACATACTGTATATATAAAGTATACTCAATATGTATGTGTGTGTATATATGTATATACAGTGCATTCAGAAAGTATTCAGACCCCTTCCAATTTTTCACCATTTGTAATGTTGCAGTTTTTATGCTAAAATCATTCAAATTTAATGTCTTTCCTCATGAATCTACACTACGTACCCCATAACGACAGCACAAACACGGAAGTAGAGATTTTTTTGAAAATGTATTAAAAAGAAAGACCGCGTGTGTGTATGGGTCTTGTTGCTGCAGCTCAGCATAACTCTAACTTACTCTTTTTATCATGCCCATGTTGGGGTGCTTGCTTAAGTGCTGTACTTAAGGGGGTTCATCTAAAGTAGTGGTTGAGCAGACTGTGGAGCAGTGTCATGCATTCTGTAATGCTAAACAGGCCTTGATGGATTGTACATTGCAAGCCCACCCCTTGCCGGATGCTCCAGTTGCTGTTACTATGGATGCTTTCGATGTTGCTGTGAGCGCGATACACAAGCAGCTTGTTAATGGGGAATGGCAGCCGCTGGCCTTTTTTAGTTGCTAGTTGCACCTGAATGAGCGCAAGTACAGTGCTTTCGACCGTGAGCTCCTTGGTCTGTACTTAGCTGTGCACTATTTCCACTTCCTGTTTGAAGAGTGTCCATTCACTGCTTTTGTGGATCATAAGCCATTGGTGGCTTCTATGAGCAAGATTTCAGACCCTTGGTCTGCCCATCAGCAGCATCAGCTGGCGTTTATTTTGAGTTCATCACAGACACCCGTCACGTTGCTAGTAAACAATTTGGTGGCTGATTGCCTCTCGTTCGGTAGTTGGTTCTGTCTACCTCGACATGGGTTATGTCCTAATGGCAGCGAACTAGGCACCTCACAGTGAGATTCAGAGGTTGCGCTCCAGGATGTGCCTTTCGGTGATGCCTCACTGCTTTGTGATGTCTCTACAGGAACTGCCCACCCTGTTGTGCCATGTGGCTGACGGCGTCGTGTGTTTGATGTTGCCCACAGCTTTTCCCATCCTGGCCAATGGCATCGCAAAAACTGCTTTCCGCTAAGTTTGTTTGGCGCGGGCTGAACAGAGATGTATGTCTGGGCTGCTTCTTGCCTTGCTTCTCAGCGCCCTCAGATTCAGCTGCACACCAGGGCTCCTCTGGCACCTTTTTCCATCCCAGAATGTCACTTTGATCATGTCTTCATGGATTTGGTTGATCCATGGCCACAATCCCGTGGTTACACGCACCTTTTTGTTGATCGGACGACCTGCTGCCCGGAGGTGGTGCCATTAGCCTCCATGATGACGGCAGATGTGGCTCGGGTTTTCGGTGGCTCCTGGGTCTCTGGTCTTGGTGTGCCTGCCCACCTGTCGTCTGATCACGGGGCACAGTTCACATCTGAGTTGTGGGGTGTAATTGCCCGAGAGTTAGGGATCACTCTCCACCATACCACCACTTATTACCCACAAGCTATCGGGTTGTGTGACTGCTTCCACTGCTCTCTGAAGGCTGCCTTTTGTGCACCTCTTCAGGGTGCTTCTTGGTCTAGTCATGGTTTTCCATGACCTGGCGTTCTCCTGAATTTGGCAGACGCCTGTTTTGTTTTCCCGTGACCGGCCCTGGTTGTACCTGCTCCTGTGGGTGATACTGTGAGCAGGTCAGGGCAGGTGGTCAGACCCCTAAAAAGTGGTGTCCTCTGCCCCTGTGAATATTCGGGGGGCGTCTATAGCACGTTCTTATTCAGTCCGAATTTTGAGGGCAGTTGTGCTTTTATTTTGAAGGTAAATTTTTCTTCCGGATTTTTTTTGTAATAATGAAGAAACAGCCTCCTTTCTTTTCTCCTCTCACCACAATGTAAACATATATGTAGCATTTTTAATGTAGTTAGATCATTTTGACCTGGTCATTTCAAAAGTAGCTCGTAAGCTGGAAAGTGTGGACACCCCTGGCGTATGCTGCATCGGTGACTCTCAGTTTATCAGAGCAGGATAACGTAGCATCACCAGCCATAACCTGTGGTTCTGTCATCATTAGCCTGAGGTAATTAAGGTTTTATGTTTGTTATGATACATGTTGATTTCATGATGTGTTCATTATGATTCATTTTGACAGGTACTCGGTGGCTGAGCGCAGATGGACACAGATGTTGACCAGCATCGTGGAGGACGGATCAACTCCCAGCCCCCGCTATCACCACGCCTCTGCCCTCCTGACCAGTCATGAACCTCTGGCTGGCAGCCAGGGAGTCACGCATGGGGTCATGCTGGTGGTAGGTGGAGTCACACAGAAGGGAGTTGTCATGGACACCTGGGCCCTCAATCTCAGCAGTCTTGTGTGGAAGGAGTTTAAGGTGAGGAGTGAATATCCTTGAAGCTTGTTGGTGAGTTGGTTTTTACATGATTTTGCATGTATTAGTTTGATTGCCATCCTTTGCTTGCACTTTTCTGTAGAGCTCAATTTTGCCCCCTGTGGCTGGACACACCCTCACGGTGCGTCATGGCACAACAGCCCTCCTGATTGGCGGATATTCTCCAGAGAATGGCTTCAACCACCAGCTTCTGGAGTTCAGCTTGGACTGTGGGAATTGGACTATTGCAGCTCATGCTGGGACGCCCCCTACAGGTGAGTTATGGGGGAGCAGTAGGTGCATTTGTAGTCCCCTGAACATCACAGCCGATCATCTGACCTGCGTTTTGCCCTCTTCAGGACTGTACGGACACTCAGCAGTCTACCATGAGCAGACGGACGCTGTGTATGTCTTTGGCGGCTACCGCTTCCACGTGGAATCAGTGGAGCCCTCGGGCGAGCTGTACAGCCTCTACTACCCCAACCTCACCTGGTCCCTGCTGGTCCCCTCACAGGGTAACAAGGTATGGCCGCAAGGACAGAGCTGTCTGCCACAAGTTTGGAGATTGGTGCGAGGTTTGGCTAACGCGTCTCTCTGGCTCTCTAGCCCTTGTCACGGTTTTTTCATGCGGCCGCCCTACTGAAAGACACCATGGTGGTGGTAGGAGGTAGGACGGGAGAAGAGGAGTACAGCAACAGCGTCTCGCTCTACCAGATCAACTGCAACACCTGGATACAGCCAGGTGAGCATCCCCTAAGCCTGCAAGTGCTTTGGGCAGTCCTGTGATGGTCATGCGATGGCCCTGGTCATGTGACAGCCTAGGTCACATGATGCCCCTGACTTCACCCATTGAGTTAAGCTTACTCCTCTTCCCCCCTCCCCCCCACCTCTTAGTCTTGGCCGTTGGAGAGCCAGTCAACAAGTCGGTGTCTCTGGCGATGGTGGCGTGGGAGAGCCGCCTCTTCCTGTCAGGAGGCTTCAACGGCGTGACACTGGGGCGCCTGCTGACGCTGTCAGTGCCTGCTGACCCCTGTGGCCTGCTTCCTACCTCTGAGGCCTGCAACGCCACCACGGGCAGCTGTGTGTGGTGCCGGGGCAGCTGCACTTCATCCGACATGGCTGAGAGGTATGGGGTCCTGCAAGGCCACTTTCAGGAGGGGGTTTTATGGACATTTGGGGCCCAAAGAGTACCATGCATGTGGGTTTTCAGCCCAGCTACTCTTCAGATTCAGTCAATGGTGGAACCCTGCTGTGTGAGTTGCATAGCTGAATGTACAGGAACTTGTCTACCCTTTAGGGTGTCACTTCCTGTCACACTTTTACTCTGCCTTTGTGATTGGTCTACAATTCCAGGATCTTCCTTCCTATTTTTGTTGGTGCTTCTAGGCTGTGAAAGTACTGCCCAACAGCTTGCGATGCTATAAGAGGCTATGCTCAGCCCACAGCAGAAACAGCTGGGGGAGACGGGGGGGGGGAGGTCGTCAGATGGGCTGCTTCCTTCCTTTGTAGTGTTGGTAGGCCTAGTGCATAGCAGGAAGTCTCAGCAGTGCCCCCTGGTGTCCCAGGCATAGCCCGTCTGCATTTACGCAGCATTCAAACCGGTCCTGCTACTCTTGCCATATATAAGCATTGGCTGGTGTAGTGACTGGCACCAATAAGGCAAAGCTAAGTTAGCTGCAGTGATAAACTACTAACTGTCACCCTGCTGCATGGCAGATTTACACCAGTAAGCAGTCCTGTAGCCAGAAAGACGAGTCACGCAGACCGTTTCATAATCTAAGGCCAAATCAGAACAGAAACTCTATCCTATAGAACCCAGGGCTGACCTTCTGGCTAGTCTAACTACCCCAAACCTCTGTCGGCCGATAGCTTGGTGGTCCTCTAGAGGTTTTTGATGCCCAAGTTTGCTATTTGGGAATGAGAGGTTGCCAAGCAAACCTCTTCAGTGATGAGCAGAGCTCACTGTCTCTATGTAAATGATAATGGTGATAATCGCATCTAGGGTTGTAAAGGGCTGCAAATTTCCAGTAAATTTCTGGAAACCTTCCTTGGGAAGTTAAGCTCTGGAATTCTGGAAATAACACAACATGACTTGTAAGCAGTGTTTTAATGCAGATGCTTATTTTGACAGTATTCTATTCACACAATTATAAGGACTTGGTTACACTGATATCACTATTAGTACCATCAAGTTCAACATAATGCGATTCTGACTGTACGTGTATGAATTCTGTTTGTCAAAAGGTTTGCAAGTTATCGTCTTCAATGGAGTCCCAAATGGCCTGCAATTTAGCAAATTGCTAGTTTATTAGTTACTTCCCATATAAAGGTTCCAAGAATTTTGCAGCCCTAATCCCTTCCCAGAGTTGTTCATGGTGGTAAACTGTTCAGGCCTTTTCTCAATTTGGAACTGCTTCCACATGTTTCTACCTTAAGAAACTGCTCTAGCATGGCCCCACAGAATAGCTGCTCTCAGTATGTGAATCCGTAACCAATGAGAAAGTGGGTTTGGTGATCACGTCCAAATGTTCCGCATAACCAGAAAATTCGATCCACAAACAATATAGTTTTGTCTAATGTCACTGGTGCTGACAGTGAAACAACTTGCCTCTTTGATATATTACATCTTTTTTTTCTGTGGAAACTGAAAGATTAATCTGCTAGCTAGATTTAAGAGTAAATTATAATGTCACAGGTCGAATATATAACATGTTGTGACGAGAGATCATGAGGTGTGCTGCAAAATTCAATTTTTATTTTTCTATATTTAAAAGGACAGCAGTAAAACATCGAGTGGGAATAAACTCAAACAAACTGACCGGGGAGAAATTATTTAGAAGCCTTTAAGGAGAGAAAAGTCCAAAAAAAAAAATCCAGTTTGAAAAAACGGAATTCATATGGATCTATACTTTACTCTCACTTCCGCCTGCATAACGTTTCTGTTCAGTTCTTTTTAAAGCGGAGGAAGTGTGGGCTGGTTCTCAAAAGGCACCGAGCAAGAACCAGCCCAGCCCCCCCAACCAGAAACGAGGTGACAACGGCCTCTTAATAATAATACTATTTTAATAACACAGGTCTGCAAAAAAAAAAAAATTTGTTCAGCTGCATGGAATATTTTTGGTAAGTTTTATGTTTTTTAGGGTGCTGAATCCATAAATTATCTCCATTTCCCTCCATAACGTACAGTTTTTTTGCAAAACATGAGGAGTTTACATAAAAAAAACACAACAGCAATGAGAAAAATCATCAATATTTTATTACAATTAACTATGCATAATTTTTCTTATAATTGAAAAAAGAAACAAACTATTCCTTCATGATATATTTAACACTGTGTGTGCTCTTTTTTTATGTGCCAGACATTCCATACCCCCCCTCCTCAATTCCTCTCAAGTCTCGCTCTTAGAAATATTAAATTCCTGTAAGAAATCATTATTGGATATGGTTTTTTGACTCAAGAATAGGATACCAGATTTCATTTTTAAAAGGGAAATTGTATGCTTAATTACACTAAAAACATGAGTTTTGCAAGAACCTGACGAGATGGAATTTTTAAAATATTTTTCCTAGGTGCAGTGAGTAAAAACCTATAAGAAACTGTCAAAAAATCCGATGCAGTTTTTTGGTTGCAGCCCTGTGTAATTGATACCTATATTAGTCCCCGTGGGGAAATTACCTTCTCACCTCCCACAACCTTGTTCTCCATGCGAGTAAGCTTGGCCATGAAGGGCAGTCACCTTGAGGGGCACCCAGGGAGCTGGGGGTTAAGGGCCTTGCTCAAGGGCCCACAGACAGGCCGAGGCTGAGCTTGAACCGGCGACCTTCCCATCGCAGACACAAAGGCGTAACCCACTGAGCCACACTCTGCCCCCAAGGGACATGTGCCTGAGAGAACTCCCCTGTCCATCTCAGGCTGGGCTGTGAGACCATTCAGTCACCATGCTCTCCGACGCCTCGCCTGCCAGACCAGTGCCGCCGGCTGAAGACCTGCAGCGAGTGCCTGGCTCGCCACCCAAAGACCTTATCTAGTCCCGCACAGGTAGTGCCGCCCGCTAAAGCCGTCCTCTCCCACACTCAGTCTCATCGCACTCATACCATTCACTCACATCCATTCGTCCTTATGAGCATAGTGGACCATTAGCGTTGCTTTAAACATACTGTACCCAATGTACTATAAAATACTGGGAAGTAAGTAAAGCTGGTGGATCGATGGGTGGCACTTTGATCCAACGCCTTCTGGGCCATAGACCCGATTCCTACATCTAGCTCTGTATCTACATTTTATATGCTTCTCTGGGTTAGCTCCAGATTTCCTCTTTTTCTCCTATACTCTAAAGATATGCTTTAGGAGAACTGACATCTTTAAATTGCCTTGTGTGTATGCAGTTCATGATCTCATGCGATAGGCCTCCCTGCAATAGCTAGCACTGAGGATGAATGGTTGAACACATTAATGATGAACAGGACATGGATTTTCCCCCTCTTCCATGATGCTGGTGTTCTGCTATGTAGACCCTACACAAACCTCCTGTAGACCCTACACAAACCTCGCCTAGGAGAGCTGGTTGATTTTTTTGCCGGTTTTGTCATTTTGGAATACACAGTAGTTCTCAGATACCCCAGAACTGTTCCTGTCGAGGTCTTGCCTTTTCAAATGCAGTTATGTTTATTTTGCTCATATACAATTGTATTTGACGCTTAGCAACATGATCGTTGTGTGACGGCAATCTTTCTTTCTCAAATGCCGGGTAATGAGGTCGCTTTGGGATGTGTACTTTAATGTCATGGTATTAAAATCATACGAGCCATGTCACACCTGTCGTTTAGCATGACCATGTATTGTATTTCTCTCTCCCAGAAAAAAATTCCGCTTTGGACTATTTTGTAACTGATATATTCATTTCTTGGTCCACTTACAGTTTACAAATGAATAAATTTATTGTAAATGAAAATTAAATGTTTCAGAAATGGAAACTTAAGACTGTCGTGATAGGTGCTGGCCTTTTGGACTCTGCTCTCTGTAGACCCGGGGCGAGTCCTGTCATGGTATGAGCAGGCCTCATGGACGACGCTTTTTTCAGACCAGGGCAAGTCCTGTTGTGGTGTGAGCAGGCTTCTTGGATGGTGCTCTCTGCTGGCCAGGGCGAGTCCTATCATAGTGTGAGCAGGCCCAATGATCAGTGCTCTCTGCAGACCGGGGAAAGTCCTGTTATGATATAAGCAGGCCTCGTGGATGGTGCTCTCTGCAGGCCAAGGCCAGTTTTGTCATAGTATGAATAGGCTTCATGGACAGTGCTCTCTACAGAGAGTCCTGTCGCGGTAGGGACAGGCATTTTGGACAGCACTAATTCCAGGCCAGTGAAAGTCCTGGCTTGGTGCGAGCAGGCCTCATGGCCGGCGCTCTTTGCAGGCCAAGGCGAGTCCTGTCATGGTGTGAGCAGGCCTCACGAATAGCACTCTAAGCTCCAGGCCAGGGCAGCGGTGTCTCCTGTTGAGGACTATCAGGCTGGGGGCTGTTGTTTCTGCTCACGTTATGATACACATGCCCTTTCCATGCAGCTATCTGTCTTTGGCTGTTAATTTATTTAACCCTTCCATCTTCCAGCTGCTTATCTAGGACAGGGTGACAGTGAGCCTGCTATGTGTGCCACGGGATACCCTGCAGTGAATACTATTTGTTGCAGCTGCTGACTATTATGCATTCATGTTGTGTGTTGATTGACTTCCTGTGTATAGTTGATTTATGTTTCGTGAGAGAAGCCCTTTGTGTCCTCCTTTGAGATGCGCTCTCAAATGGTTGGCTGTGCGACG
The DNA here is from genome assembly GCA_026780845.1 of Petrocephalus sullivani. Classification (NCBI taxonomy): domain Eukaryota; kingdom Metazoa; phylum Chordata; class Actinopteri; order Osteoglossiformes; family Mormyridae; genus Petrocephalus; species Petrocephalus sullivani. The sequence goes on along the minus strand of JAODKM010000126.1, from coordinate 3,293,794 downwards.
TAGTGCTGTAGAGCTGTGCCCATTTTCTCGCATCTCTGATGCCCCCAGCCAGCGCTCCAATGCAAGTGGTGTACAAACTGCCCGGAGGGAGCCTGCATCAGCAGCTCTGTCAGCTGCACCTCTGAGCATGACTGCCGCATCAACCAGCGGGAGATCTTCCTGTCCAGCAACTGCACAGAGACCAGCTGCGAGGCGTCCGACTGCCCCAAGTGCACTGCCTCGGGCAAGTGCATGTGGACCCGGCAGTTCAAGCGCACGGGTGAGCAGAGGGCTGGGCGTCTGAGCCTGGCTTCCGAAAGACTACAGATCTGGGTGTGATTCCACAGGAATACATCTATGCATAGAATACCGCTTTGTTTGAAAGTGTCCGAGCCCTGAGGTGAGTTTGCCTCACGGTGGCTCTTTGTCTTTGTGCCCCCCCCAGGCGAGACTCGCCGTATCCTCAGCGTAAACCCTACCTACGACTGGACCTGCTTCAGCTATGCCCTGCTCAACGTGTCCCCCATGCAGGTGGAGTCGTCGCCGCCACTGCCCTGCCCTCCTCCCTGCCACCACCTGGGCTCGTGCGTCCAGTGCCTGAGCTCGCGGGGCTCCGACGGCGGCTGGCAGCAGTGTGTGTGGAGCGTGGCCCTGCAGCAGGTGGGGGAGGCAGGGGAAGTGGCTCTGACTCGTCACAGTGTGTGTGGGCAGGGGACAGTGGCTCTGACTCGTCACAGTGTGGGAGGGCAGGGGGAGTTGCTCTGATTCGTTACAGTGAGGGAGGTCAAGGGCAGTGGCTTTGACTTCTCACAATGTGGGAGGGCAGGGAGGAGTGGCTTTGACTCATCATAGTGTGGGAGGGCAGGGAGGAGTGGCTCTGACTCGTCGCAGTGAGGGAGGACAAGGAGTTGTTCTTACTCATCAGTGTGGGAGGGCAGGGAGGAGTGGCTCTGACTCGTGGCAGTGAGGGAGGACAAGGAGTTGTTCTTACTCATCAGTGTGGGAGGGCAGGGGGAGTGGCTCTGACTCGTCACAGTGTGGGAGGGCAGGTGCCGGGGGGTAGTGGCTCTGACTCATTTCTGTTTTACTGCAACGGCAGCCTCAAACCATGACTCCTTAGTGTGATGTCATTGGGTTTCTCTGTCTCCCCTCTTTGTCGCCCATTCTCAGTGCATGAGCCCGTCTTTCGTCCCACTCCGCTGTGAGGCTGGCCAGTGTGGCCGTTTGCTCACCAGGGGTGACTCCTGTTCACCCCAGTGCTCGCAGCTCACCCAGTGCTCCCAGTGCATCGCCAGGCCCCAGTGCGGCTGGTGTGCCACCCGCGGGGGAAACGGGGCTGGCCGCTGCTTGCATGGCGGCTTGGAGGGTGAGTATCATACAGGGGAGTGATCCCTCCTTGTAAGCAGACAGGAGCAGAATGGATGAGTGACTAAACTCTGGTTTGAAAATCTAATCCAAGCGAATTACATTTCTCACAAATGTTCAGTCTGGCCAAGCTTCCTAAGCACTCAACTGAACTAATTATCAAAGGAATTGAACCTTTTTAGTCATTCTTTTCCTTCAGAGTTGAGGAATGTTGGCTGAGAAATCTGTTCTTGCTGTACAGATTGATCTTTGTGTTTCAGATGATTCACGCTGTACTGGATTATTTAATAAGCCACATATGTTGGCTTTTTCAAACTGTCAGAATCATTCTTTTCCATCCTTCTTCTGGCCGTTTATTCAGTTCACGGTTGCAGTGAACATGAAGCTTGTTACCTCACTGCGGTTACTTTGGCTATGAGGGGGGAAACCAGAGTATCCAGGGGCAGCCTGTGCAAGGGAGGAGCATGCAAACTCCACACACAACTGAGATTCAGACTCTAAGTTCTAGAAGTGTATGGCACCCGGCAGCCATCCACCCGTATCCATCTGAGGTTCTGGCAGGCCTGCCGCCATGTCAGGCTGTGTCCGTGAGGGGGGTGGGGGGGCGGATGGCAGGGAACTCAGGGTTAGGCACGTAGTCACACACTGGGCCATTTACCTGAAGAAAGCCAGCATGACACCCCTCCCTTTCCATCTCCCTGCCACGGCCCCCCTTCCTGCTTCTCTTCCTGCCCCCTCCCTACCTCCCTTCTCGGCTCCTCATCTCCCTTCCCCTGATCGTCCCCTCCCCCTCTCTCCCCCACAGGCGTGAGTGAGGACGCCTGCCCACAGTGGAACAGCAGCTGGTCCTTCTTGCACTGCCCAGAGGAGGATGAGTGTGCCAATGGGCACCACCACTGCAACAGCACGCAGGACTGCCATGACCAGCCGCAGGGCTACAACTGCACCTGCAGGCAGGGCTATATGCTCAGCAGGTAACCCCCACCCCCCCCTCCTCCAGTGCTAGCCCCGTGTGCGGCTGGGTTAGGGTTGCTCACTCTGCGCTCTGCCCCCAGCGTGTCTGGCCAGTGCGAGCCCGTGTGTAGCCAGGGCTGCGTGAATGGCAGCTGCGTGTCGCCGGGCGTGTGCCGCTGCCATTTTGGCTTCGTTGGGGACAGCTGCTCTGCACAGTGCCGCTGCAACAAGCACAGTGACTGCGCCAGCCTTGTGCAGCCCGACGTCTGTCTGGAGTGCCACAACAACACCATGGTGAGCACACCGCCCCCTGCAGGCTGAGCCTGGCCGGCGCGGCGCGTGCCGTCTGAAGTGCTCTGCTGATGTAATCATGCCCCCCATGTCTACCCCCCCAGGGCCAGCACTGCGAGAAATGCAAGCCGCTGTTCGTGGGCTCAGCGCTGGGCGGGGGCACGTGCCGGCCCTGCCGGGAGTTCTGCCGGGGCAACAGTGCCGTGTGTCTGTCCCGGGAGGAGCACAAGCGGGCGCTGGAGCACTCCAGAGAGTACCCGCTGGACCCCGAGAGTGTACGCAACCCCGCCCGGTGGCCCCCTGCCATCTTAAGTGGCCTCTTTCACCTTCTCTCCTTTAATCAAAACCAGATATACTGTATATTTAATACTGTAAATATTACGGTATATTTATGGTTATGAAGAAGAAACCTATTTTGCGGATGCTTTGTCCAAAGCGACATGCAAGCATAGCATCACAAACATGTGGTTGTCAACTAGTGCAGCTTGGCTGACTCGCCAGTGAATGGGGAATAACAGCAGTTACTGTGCCAGGTAGTCCTGGAGCATGGGCTGTACAGTACTATTCAATACTAAACAATACATAAGAACATAAGAACTATACAAACGAGAGGAGGCCATTCGGCCCATCAAGCTCGCTTGGGGAGAACTTAACT
>JAODKM010000126.1:3278783-3290321 GCA_026780845.1 Petrocephalus sullivani | reverse complement strand
TTTTTCTCCTTACTTTATACTTTATTTCCCTGGTAAACCACCTAGGTTGCAATTTCCTAGATTTATTTTTGCTGGAACATGATTTACAATACTAAACATTGTAAGCACCTAACAGAAGAGCAGCTACAGTCAGAGCTTATAGGCACTAGGGCAGTGTAGAGCGTGCCATCCAGGTGGGGCAGATTCCCTCTTTCCTGGTTCCCTCCTCCTCGTATGCTTGGCGCTCCCTCCCCCCTTCCTCACCGTCCGTCTCCCTGCAGATCACACAGTGGGTGATGGAGGGCCCTACAGAGGACAGTGCCATGTGCGTCAGCTGCCAGAACAACAGCGTGGGGGACAAATGCGAGAGCTGCCTCAGCGGCTACTTCCTGCTGCAGAGCAAGTGTGAAAAGTGAGTGTGGGCCTGGCTGTGCCATAGCCTGTCCATGGATATTGTTGGTGTGACCCCCCCCACACACTCGCAACAAAGTGGTTGTGAGCCGCCCGCTGTCTGCTATGAGGATATCCCTAATTATCTCGCTCTTCAGGCATCGTAGGTAACACTGAAGGCTCGGAATTGCTATATTTCAGGCTGGGCACGAGAACTATGACGAAAAAGTGTCGATTTTTAAATATTTTGATGTATTCACATGGCGTGTACAGCTGGCAGTAATCCGATACCTGATGGAGACACACTAGTATTAGTATTGGCATGCTCTCAGTGGGAGGGGGGATCTCTCTACAGGGTACCACAAACTATGATCTAACTGAGCGGAGAACTGGCTAACGAATTGCAGAATCACAAACAAATTGCAATAAACAGCCAATGACCTGTTATGACCGGTTTTGATATTAGAACTACTACTTCTCTGTTGCGATTATGTAAATCTTCCCAGGTAGGGTGTGGGGAAGTGGGTCAGTCAGTGTGCTGCAATGACTCATCCCATCCTGCAGGTGTCAGTGCAACGGTCATGCGGACACTTGCAACGAGCATGACGGCACAGGCTGCCCCTGCCAGAACAACACAGAGACAGCCTCCTGCCTGACTAGCTCTCAGAGCGATAGGAAGGACTGCTACAAGCAGCAGGTGCGTGAATGAATGCGGCTGAGCGCATGAGTTTCCAGCCAGTATTCTGACACTGTTTTGTCTGTGCTTCGCTGCTTGGTGACGGGGGATGTGGCGACAGTGTACACAGAGCAGGAAGTCTGTACTCAACATGACGATGGAGAGGAGCCCTAGGCACACTTCATGGCAGCCCCCCCCAACCTCACCAAAGTAAATGCATAATGGGTGTCAAGAAATATGGATGCCTTTGTTTAATACAAGGGAACCAAGTAAAGGCAAACGTACGCAAAGTCTACATTTAAAAAAACATTTGTCTGTGCTCAACGCACTGCTCGCCATGGGGCTTCTGTGCGAAGAGTAGGTGTGGTTTGCAAAACTCTCTCCTGTCATTTCGGCTCACAGTCAGTAGCAACGATGTATATTTCACATGCAAAAAGATGGTATGCTTGTGTCATGTATCTCTGGGCACTCAGACACAGACAATATAAGTTTTTCCTCCATTTAAATTTCTGTGCCTGGTCCAGCACCTTGTTTCTATCAATCGCGCGACAATGCATCACAGCGTGCAGCGGTCAAAGTGCAACAAAGGTAATCTCTGACCGCGCGGCGTTCAGTCAGAAACCGGCTTTAGCCTATTAAGGACAATATAAGCCTGATTGAGGTAGGGTTGGAACAAAAACAGTCTAGCAGGGGGGGCACCAGGAACGGGATTGAGAACCACTGACCTAACAGCACCACCATCAGTGGTCATAGTACCTTGTGTTTTCTGTCAGTGTGGTTTATGTCCCTCTTATTTGTAATGACTCGTATAAAATCGGTATTTTTGACACCAGTTGCCTTCTTGTAGTGCCATAGCTGTTTTAATCCCCTTTTTGTCCAGTGTGCCAAATGCAAGGACTCCTTCAACGGCACTCCGGTGAATGGCCGCCAGTGCTACCGGCAGTTCAACGTGGACCATGAGTGCTGCTTCGACCCCACTTCACAGTCCAACTGTTTCCACGAGCCCAACATTCGCAACCTGCCACGTGGCCGTACTGTCTTCTTTGCGGCTCAGCCCAAGTTCACCAACGTAGACATCCGTGTTACCATCGACGTCACCTTTGGCGAAGTAGAAGTCTACGTCTCCAATTCGCACGACACCTTCATCGTGGAGGTGAACCGCCAGACAGGCGTTCACAGCGTGAAGATCGAGGACGACGCGCCTCGGGCAGACAGGGAGGTGCCCCCATCGCCAATAAAGCTCTACACCAACTCCAGTTCAGGCTTTTCCCCGCCCCCCCTCCCCAGCACTCCTCTCCAGCTGCAGGCCAAGTCTCCAGCAGCGGAGCGGGAGATCCGCGAGGAGCGGGCCCAGGGCCTCATTTCCTACATCACCGTGTGGAAGCCCCAGACGGTACTCATTGTACGCGGCGTGCGCGACAGGGTGGTCATCACTTTCCCCCATGAAGTGCACTCGCTCAAGTCCAGCCGCTTCTACATTGTCCTGAGGGGCGTCGGCACCGAGGCCCACGATGGCCAGTCCCAGGGCCTCCTGTTCCTCCGCCAGGATCAGGCCCACATCGACCTCTTTGTCTTCTTCTCTGTCTTCTTCTCCTGCTTCTTCCTCTTCCTGTCAGTCTGTGTCCTCCTTTGGAAGGTCAAGCAGTTCCTGGACTTCCGGCGGGAGCAGCGGCGACACATCCAGGAGATGACAAAGATGGCATCCCGGCCCTTCGCCAAGCTCACCGTCTACCTAGAGCCCGAGGAGCCGCAGCTCATCTACCTGCCATCTTGTGGCGTACCCGGTGGCCCCATCTCCATCTCTCACGCACGGACGGGCAAGCTGGGTGGCGTCATGATGGGGCCGCGTGGACGGCCAGGGGGCGTGTCCTACAAACACGACTCCACCTCTGGCCCCACTGGCCACCAGCTTCACCACCTGTCTCTCAGTGGGGGGAACAGCGGCCAACATCTGCCCCTTCACTACCTGAACACTCAGCACTACGCTCCCACCTCAGCAGGAAACCCCTCCTCGCACCTGCAGCACCACCCGTCCTCCCACACTGGCTACCAGCACTTCTGCCGCTCAGACCCCTTCCTTTCACAGCTGCTGGGCTTCTCCTACTCTTCCTTCAAAGTAGGGCCCATCACTCTGGAGCCCACCGACGATGGCATGGCTGGTGTGGCCACGCTCCTCATCCAGCTGCCCGGTGGCATCTTGGCACCCAATAGGGCCTGCCTGGGCTCGGCCCTGGTCACACTGCGCCAGAACCTGCAGGAATATTGCGGCCACAGTGGCGGGGGGGCTCATCCAGGGGCCGGGGGTGGCCGCAAGGGACTCTTAGGCCACCAGCATCTCACCACTATGGCCATGTGAATGGGAATGGGACAGAAATGACTGATGAAAAGGAGGGATGATGATGGTGATGGGGAGACAATATGTACTGTAGTACCAATGAATAGTGCAGAAAGACCCTTGATTTACTTGTATATTATGTATTATAGGTGTTTGACTTGTGTTTGTGACACTGTTGTAACGCTTCTTTCCCTCAACCAACCATTTTGTAATCACCCGGTAGTCAGCGAAGAGGCGGAAGCATGGCGGACATCCAATGAGAGGCCCTGGGAGAAGTTGAGGTAGTAAATGAAGGAGAGGAGAACCAATGTGCTTTATTTATGAAAGTGACAATCATGAGAGAGTGCTGCCGATTGGCTCCAGGGTGAACACGGGTGCATGGTGACCAATCTGACATGATACACAAAGCAGGTTAAATGTACACTTAAATGAAAACTGACAGCTTATGCCTTTGAGAACATAAATATTTATAGAATTAGGCTTATATTTTTTACCTAGAGGTAAGTGAAAACAACCATTTGTCAAACCCTAGAAAAATCGGTCAATTATTGAAGGTGACTCATGCCTGCAGTACTACACCTTAAATACGAAACGTAAGAAATGTGGAGACGGGGTCTGTTTTTACTCTGTAAAAATCTAGGAGCTTTTTGTTCAAACCCATTTGACCTTTCCTTGTAGATTATATATGCCTGTAATACATTGTTCTTCTACGGTGATGTTACATTTACCTCAAACTGCCTTTATTCGCATTAGCCTTTGTCAGTTTGTCTCTCTCGTATATTAATATACTGTCACCGGTTGTACTTTGCCTTTGGGAAGTGGCTCCATTGTGATATGAGTCTTTATGTAAAATGAGTGAGGTTAGATTTCTCCCTTTGCAGCTTTGGGCTTATTCACACCGAGGTCCGGACGAAAGCTTAACTGTCTGTGAATCTCGCTTTATACCTGTTTGTGGAGGTCTTTTATTTATGCAGAAAAAAAGATTATTTTTTACTAAATGAATGCTTGCTCTGCACGTTTCATCGCCCAGTTCAGAACGGGATATTCTCCCTCATTTAAAGTCAGGGATAAGCTTGGAAATGACGATTCGGTGGGTCAAAGTAGTAGCTATTAAATGCTCATGATAGAAAGAATGAATGGAAATAAAACCATCTGACTTAAACACTAGGAGAAAACCTTCAGTATTGACTATTAAGATTGTTACATTTTATTTTTTATTTATCATACGTTTACGTGTTAATTATCCCGTATGAGCGTGCTTCATTTATTCCTGGATTGCAACCTGTAATCGATATTACTTGCCTAGCTCTCTATGATATAATGGAACCAAACAGTAGGCCTGTATCATTTCATGGCTCTGCTACTGCATGAAGTTCGGTGTTTTGGACACACTCGTAATGCATAAATAATCGTTTACAATTTTGTTCCAGAACAAAGTAGCGGATTTTAAGATAGTTGGGCATTTGATTTGTGAAATCAGTTTTCTTATTAAAAAGCGGTGAGAAAGGTATCCGAGTGATATTCGTAAGTGTTATTCCTTCTGTGCATTTCGTTCAGGATGCAATGTGGATTGTGATGAAATTTAATATTTATTTTATACTCCTTTAGTCCGCCGCATTGATCACATTAGAGCTTAATGGCACTCGAGTCAGATTGTTTTTAATCATGATTCCTTTCTTTTTATTTCGAAATCGGAGGGGTCACTGTGCTGAAGCCCCCATTACACGCTGTTCGGGTTGTAGTCTGTCACAATATTAAAATGAAATTACGACTTTTTGTGTTTTTTGAGTCTATTTCCGACATATAAGGGCCCGTGACTTGGCCCACGTGCCTATAACGGTTATTTTTGTTTCCAAATATTCCTAGGTTTATAAAGCGTATTGGTGACGTTACTTACTACCCTGGCGTGAGAAACATTTGAACAATTTTGTTTTGAACGCCCTCGTCTGATCTGGCTAGTTGTCCAATCGAAGCTCTGGCCCGGCAACATTCTGACCTATCATCGCATTCCGTTTCTCTGCCTCGCATCAACCGTCCGCGGTCTGATTGGCCGCACGGGCTGTCGCTCCCAATCAGTTTGCATCATTCTTCCGGTTTGTGGAGGCTAATGTTTTTACTGTCCGCAGAGATAGCCCGGTCTATTTCATGAAGTAAACGCAGTTAGTGACGGCTCCTGATGTTACCGCCTCCATAAAGCGGGCTACGCCACGTAAGATATCCAGCCGTCTGTCCTTAGCGATATATCGCCTGTGCAGCTTTGCACTGGAAGATGGCTTACCGTGTAATGCATTAGCTAGTCGTTAATTTGTCTGATCTTTACGCGGCTCTAGGCTGTACCGGCATAGCGATCAAAGGATGAATTACGAGGAGTCTTCAACGTTAATAGGCCTGGTAAGTGTTTCCTGGATACCGGAGTGCCACTGAGCTTGCATAAGCTACTTGCTGTTGATCCGATTGTGAGCTGCATATGCTGGCAGCCACAAGTAGGCATATACATACGGGCAGCATGACATGCAGCTTTATGGGCCGCTGTTCTCATCTTTTTACTGATTAAAGTGATTGCACCTATTAGTGCAGTTTAGACGCAGATCGCTCCTTTTTATTTTGTCTGATTGTGCTGTCCTGCCAATTAGTGCACGGTAGGTAGGAAGTACTATGGATCCAAGGAGCGTGAATTGGGAGAAGTAGCTGTTTCGATTAGCCATGGAAAAGCCTTAGATAGGTATCAAAGCACGCCTCACCACGTCTACTGCTGGTCGAGGACAATCGTGTGGCAGTAGAAACTAGTCTAACTTGCTTAAAATGGTGTTCATGTTGTTCACAAAAGCTAGGAAAATAATGTAAGACTAAATTATACGATTCGACATGTGCATCCTTACATGTGACCGTTGCTCTTTTCTTATAGATAAAATTCAAAAGTAGGGGTTTTGCCTCCAACTGTATACCATAAACTTGGGAGTTTAAAGATCTGTGAACAGTAAGCTTTGGTTAAAAAAAGTGTGAAGATGGATACCAAAATGAGAAGAAGCTCCAAACTGTGTGCAGTCAAAATCAAGTCAAGTTATAAGTGTGAAGCCCAGAAGCTATGCAGGTTAATTAAAAAGGAACAAGGTTTTAGTCCATGTGCGTCTCCTCGCTGTCTTACTGATTCACATCACAGTGACCCTCCCTCTATGAAGCTGGAGACCGTCCACGTTAAGGACGAACAAAATGAAGTTGAAGTTCACAGCATTCAGATAAAGGAAGACAATGTGGAAGCAGAGTCCCTGGATTCGGGTACAGCGTTGAAGGGTGACTGCAAGAAACAAATTTCGAGGTCCCAAGACATCAAGCCTGTTTTAACTAAGTTTGAGCCAGATCCCATTCACATCGAACAGGAATCGATCCTGATTAAAACTGAACCCATTCTAGATTGTGAGTGCCAAACTGGAAAGGCCAAGAATGAACCTGAATGGCCTGTAATCAAAGAAGAGGATCAGGGAGATGGGTCACCAGATGGCAAAGGGGCGGTCCCCTCTCTGGTGGATAAGGAGGAAGCTTCTGAGGAACATGAGACTGACAGCGGTGAGATGTCAGGGATTGGGGGGGACAAATATTTAGTAATTCTCCCTAATATATTCTATAAAGTCTTAGCCAGATTCATATTTGTTAATATAGCTCATGTTTCTCAGCACTCATGCATGCTTCATTTATATGGTTGTGATCCATTTTATTCCTCCTTATTTAATATTTCTCTTTCTCCAAATCCTTGGTCGTGTGTCACTTCCAGAGTCCCCTCCCCAGTTTTTCCCCTGTCCCCACTGCGTCGTTTCCTTCACAGGCTTCTCCTACTTGGAGAAGCACCTGAAATGGACCCACCAGCTGCAGTACCAGGCCCTCCTCAGGAGCCGAGCATCCAAAGCCGAGGTCGGCACTGAGGCCTCCGAGAGGCACGGCTGCCCTGACTGCGGCCTCGGCTTCCCATCACGACACCAGCTAACCGTCCACTCGCGCCGCCAGCACCCCAGCGCCCCCCCCCCACAGAAGCGTCACCCCTGCCCACAGTGCCCTCGCAGCTTCCACTACCTAGCCAGCCTGCAAAAGCACTGCAAGCAGTGGCACCAGCTGGCTATCGTGTGCCGGGACGGCCAGCTGCGCTGTTCCAGCTGCGGGGAGGGCCTTGGCACCACGGGGCACACATGCCCTGGCTCTGAGGCCAAAGCAGAAATGAAGCCTGTGACCACTGCCAACAGTGGCTTCCTCTGCTCTGTCTGCAGCAAGACCTGCAGCACCACGCAGAACCTGCGTGTGCACATGCGCACGCACACAGGTGAGAAGCCGTACGCCTGTGCCGACTGCGGCAGGCGCTTCGCAGAGAGCGGCTCCCTGGCCAAACACGTGCGCATCCACACTGGCGTCAAACCCTTCAAGTGCCCCGACTGCGGCAAGCAATTCGGCAGGATGACCCACCTGACGTCCCACCGGCTGACCCACTCTGGCGAGAAGCCCTTTGCATGCTCCGAGTGTGCCAAGCGCTTCACTCACAAGGCGGATCTAAAGACGCACCAACGCACACACTCTGGCGAGAAACCCTTCCGCTGTTCCGACTGCGGCAAGGACTTCGCCATCATGGGCAATCTGCGGGCTCACCAGCGGGTGCACAGCAAGGAGAAGAGTCACCAGTGCGGCGAGTGCGGCCGCAAGTTCAGCGAAGCGGCCGTGTTGAAGAAGCACCTGCGCACGCACACCGGCGAGCGGCCCTACCACTGCACTGCATGCGGCAAGCAGTTCAGTCGTGTGCAACACCTAAAGACGCACCAGCGCACGCACACCGGCGAGAAGCCCTACCGCTGCAGCGACTGCGGCAAGAGCTTTAGCCAATCGGGAGACCTGACCAAGCACCGGCGCACGCACACCGGGGAGAGGCCCTATGCCTGCCCCGACTGCGAGCGCACCTACAGCAACTCGGGCGACCTGCGCAAACACAGCCGCAGTCACACGGGACAGAGGCCCTACAGCTGCCAGGAGTGTGGCAAGAGCTTCCGAATGATCCACCACCTGAAGGTTCACGTCAGGACGCATACGGGGGAGAGGCCGTACTCCTGCCCGCAGTGCCCCCTGAGCTTCACGCGGCCCCATCACCTCTCCTCACACCTCAAAGTGCACTGGGACACCACTCTGAGACTGACTCAGGCTGAGAGGAGCACATGCAGCGGTGGCAGTGCTAGCTAGGCTAATCTAATGCTTCGTTCACACCGTGAGCTGCAAGAGCGTCAAAGCGACCCAAAGTCATTGGATATGGGAGGGCGCGCCGGTTGGCGTCGAGGAGCAGTGCATCGTGATCTGGCCACCGAGAGCGTCAAAACGAAGTTGAAGCCCAGTCAACTTTATGGTAATGAGCTATGACGCAGTTCAGCGGCAACCAATAGGAATGTTCCCATGCACAATATAGGAGAAAGTGTATGGAGTGCCATCGGGGTATACACCGTAAGACGAAATACGTCTCCACATGGCATTTTGTACTCTCTAGACACAGTAAAAATGCTATAACATTTAAGATGATGCGAATCTTTGGTAAACTTTAACATAATTTATTTATAACAGTAGTGTCTTAACATAATTTCATGTGCTTTGACAAATATATCCCATCGGCAGTCGGCACAAAGATATAAGCTACATGTTTGTTTGGTTTGCAGTGATTAAAAGCAGCGATTCTGAACGGCCTTGTCCCCGCCCTCTCCATGAGGTCAGAGAACATCTCTGGCGTTGGCTAACATCGCGTGCAGGGCAGCAAGAGTGAACGCTGACGCTCTCGCCAATAACGGTGTGAACGCAGCATAATAGCCATGATCTGTCAACACCAATCAAAATAAATTGCGAAACTGCTTATTTTGCAATATTACATTACCTACCAGAACCTGACTCTCTACGACTGCACACAGCTAACGAGAAAATGCTAGTTTTTACTAGCATGCTTGACTGTTTGAAACTGGCAATTATTTAACCAGGTTAAGCCACGTCAGTATCTTCTGCTAGTGTGAGGCCGGTTGACTTGTTAAACCTGGCAGGGGTCTGAAGAGAGCGACTTCATGTGAAACATAATGGTCATCCATTAACGTTTATCATACATAAGATTAAAACCTTGCCTATCACCTTGTATAAAAAAAAAATTACTCAACAGTCACTTTATTAATCAGTAGCTAAAAAGTGGCGCATGTCTGCCTGTAATATCTATGGACTCCTGTTCTGGTTGCTGTGTCTCTATGTATGTATATGAATATTGTGTAGCTGTCTCACCTCAGCTGCAATGTGGTTATATGAATGAACAAATAAATTGCTGACATTTTCCACCTAAGAGGGCTTTTATTGCATTGTAGGAAGTGTGAAGCATGTATTGTTGGTCAGTTGTGGGTTGGGCTGGGCTCAATTTTTGTTCAGTTGCACATGGAAACTTGAAGATTTGGAAATATTTTTTAAAAATGTAATGTTCTCAGTGTGTATCAGTGACTGCCTTCAGGCGCTTTTCACAACTGAGCAACCCAGCTCTAGACCACCTGATTTTGTAGCGGCTTGGTTTCTCATCTTGTTCGCATGCATTTCCCTATGATGTCATCATTCCTCCCTTCTAGACCTCCTCCCCTGACTCAGTCTAAAGCACATAAACACAAAGTATTTCTGCCACAGCAGCCAAAGAGAAACTTGGCTACTGCACGCAGTGACTGAAGCCTCCTACCCCAGAAGCCTCTTATTCACAAAGCTCTTCTGCAGAGTGTGGTGGAGCAGACATCTTGGGGACTGTGGAGTATAACAGACTTTGACGCCTGACAGTATTACTTAAAGTACTTTAGAGAGAACCCCATTCAACTTCAAATCCTGCTTGGTCCATCAGTGTTTGACATGCACAGAAATGAGGTCATTTTTAATCACTGGTGAATCTTTGCTCCCAGACATCATTAAAATAAGATTCTTGAAATAGTTGAAGCTTAAACCATGCTGTAGATAAGTATTAAATTGTGTTATTTCTGTTCAGTGCATTGATACATATGCTTTTATGGTTACATTTTTATATTGAATTTGTAAATACCAAAGCATATGTGTTTTTGTTACATGGAAATTTTACAGAATGAATCTGTGGGTTGATTCTTATGAAGTACTACATTTCAGCAAACAGCCAAACATAACTGCTAATTCTTACAAAATATGTTGGCCGTGTATTCTTTTCCTTACTTGGTTTCATTAAAGTAGACCCCTTTATCTTATTTAAATGCAAATCCCTCTGATTTGCTGGTTACAAAGCTGGCACAGTCACGACTGTCACATCAGCTTAATGGGAATAAGTACATCATTTCAATGAACGCAATTACAAAAGTGTATCTATAGCCAGCAGTCCACGCTGATAACAAAGACATATTTAGGGGTAAGTAATATTGAGTCTACCTTTGTTTGGTTCTGCAATCAATATTTCTACAAACTGTGTCCATTCTTCATTTTGTGTCAATTTTTTTTTTTTTGGGGGGGGGGGGGGAAAGATGAATGGAGTGGTTATTTAATTTGTCTCTCGTCACTATAATAATTCTTACACTACTTGAGTCTATGATGAGCCTGTGTTACACACACTGAGAGAATATAGAAGATTGAGATAAATTGTGTAATGAATAATAAAAAGATGTATGGATGAGGAAACAGTGTATTGAAGTGAATGCTGGCAAAGGCTGACATTAAGCTGGTACCACGTTCGCTGTCACGCGTATAATAGCAGATTGTGTCGACGTTTGACGTCCTCAGCCGCTACACATTAATAAGGGACATAAGCTCGCTTTTCAATCGACAGGTAATTTGTATGAAATTCAAACTTTCACCACCAGAGGGAAATAGATAGCTGTCAACCGGTATTTTCAGGCGTACAAGGATTCCTGTTTGGCTCCCAAGTCAAACTCATCTGTGTGAGCTCACACTCCATCTAGTGTTACTCACCTCTCTTTTCCTTGTACCTCCTCCTTTTTCTACTCTCAAGGTTGGGTGCCCAGAGTTGAAATAATACTTTAATAATAAGTGTGGGGTACACACATAGATAAGTGACCAGAACTATATTCTTGTGTGGGGGGGGGGGGGGGGGGGGGGGGAAGGGTGTTAAACGTGGGGATTCCCATTTCAGGGGCAGAGGGGCACCTGGGGGGAG
>JAODKM010000126.1:3266877-3278683 GCA_026780845.1 Petrocephalus sullivani | reverse complement strand
AGATAAGGCTAATGGGAGCAGAGGAAGGGGGAGGAGACGAAAAGGGACGCGGAAGGAACTAATACAGGGGGAGCCGCTTAGCTGAAAACAGGAAGAGATGGTGTTTAACCTGGAGATTCCCATTTCAGAGGCAGACAGGTCCATGGTGGAAGTGAGAAGACTAAAAAGTCTTCTGAACAGAGAAATGAGACATTTCTATGCTATTTCATGGGTTGAGGGGTGTCTGGCTCCAGAATAAAAATGCAGAAGGACAGGGTGCAGAACCACATAGTAATGCTGAAATGAAGAATAGTGACAGTCACCTGAATTGCGTCCTAAGATCGACAGTAGTCATTTCATCAGTTATTATGATGGACACATATGAACATAACATTTCATACAGCTTCCATGTATGTTCATTATCTCTATGAGCATCCTTTCCCCTGCCTCCTGTACACTATCTCTATGAGCGTCGTCTTCCACGCCTCCTGCTTCACTATCTCTATGAGCGTCGTCTTCCAGGCCTCCTGCTTCACTATCTCTATGAGCGTCGTCTTCCATGCCTCCTGCTTCACTATCTCTCTGCGCATCTTCCCCCGCCTCCTGCTTCACTTTCTCTCTGCACATCGTCACCCCTGCCTCCTGTTCACTATCTCCATGAGCATCATCTCCCCCACCTCCTGCTTCACTATCTCTCTGCGCGTCATCTCCCCCACCTCCTGTATCACTATCACTATGAGCGTTGTGTCCCCCGCCTCCTGGTTCACTATCTCTATGAGTGTCGTCTCCCCCACCTCCTGTTCACTATCTCTATGAGTGTCATCTCCCCTGCCCTCCTGTTCACTATAGCTATGCGCGTCACCTCCCCTGCTTCCTGTTCACTATTGCTATGAGCATCATCTTCCCCTGCCCCCTGCTTCACTATCTCTATGACTGTCGTCTCCCCCACCTCCTGTTCACTATCTCTCTGCACATCATCTCCCCCACCTCCTGCTTCACTATCTCTCTGCGCGTCGTCTCCCCTGCCCTCCTGTTCACTATAGCTATGTGCGTCACCTCCCCTGCTTCCCGTTCACTATTGCTATGAGCATCATCTCTCCCGCCTCCTGGTTCACTATCTCTATTAGCGTTGTCTCCCCCGCATCCGGTTCACTATCTCTATGAGCATCGTCTCCCCCACCTCCTGTTCACTATCTCTATGAGTGTCGTCTCCCCTGCCTTCCTGTTCACTATAGCTATGCGCGTCACCTCCCCCGCCTCCTGTTTCACTGTTTCTATGAGCATCATCTCTCCCGCCTCCTGGTTCACTATCTCTATTAGCGTTGTCTCCCCCGCATCCTGATTTGTTATCTCTATGAGCGTTGTATCCCCCGCCTCCTGTTCACTATCTCTATGAGCATCGTCTCCCCCACCTCCTGTTCACTATCTCTATGAGTGTTGTCTCCCCTGCCCTCCTGTTCACTATAGCTATGCGCGTCACCTCCCCCGCCTCCTGTTTCACTGTCTCTATGAGTGTCATCTCCCCCGCCTCCTGTTCACTATCTCTATGTGCGTCGTCTCCCCTGCCTCCTGCTTCACGATCTCTATGAGCATCGTCTCCCCCGCCTCCTGTTCACTATCTTTATGAGTGTCGTCTCCCCTGCCCTCCTGTTCACTATAGCTATGCGCATCACCTCCCCTGCTTCCTGTTCACTATTGCTATGAGCATAATCTCCCCCACTTCCTGCTTCACTATCTCTATGAGTGTCATCTCCCCCGTTCACTATCTCTATGTGCATCGTCTCCCCTACCTCCTGCTTCACTATCGCTATGAGCGTCATCTCCCATGCCTCCTGCTTCACTATCACTATGAGTGTCGTCTCCCCTGCCCTCCTGTTCACTATAGCTATGCGCGTCACCTCCCCCGCCTTCTGTTTCACTATCTCTATGAGCATCATCTCCCCCGCCTCCTGTTCACTATCGCTATGAGCGTCGTCTCCCCTGCCTCCTGCTTCGCTCTCTCTATAAGCGTCAGTTCCCCTGCCTCCTGCATCACTATCGCTATGAGCGTCGTCTCCCCTACCTCCTGCTTCACTATCACTATGAGTGTCGTCTCCCCTGCCCTCCTGTTCACTATAGCTATGCGCGTCACCTCCCCCGCCTTCTGTTTCACTATCTCTATGAGCATCATCTCCCCCGCCTCCTGTTCACTATCGCTATGAGCGTCGTCTCCCCTGCCTCCTGCTTCGCTCTCTCTATAAGCGTCAGTTCCCCTGCCTCCTGCATCACTATCGCTATGAGCGTCGTCTCCCCTGCCTCCTGCTTCACTCTCTCTATAAGCGTCAGTTCCCCTGCGTCCTGCTTCGTTCTCTCTATAAGCATCAGTTCCCCTGCCTCCTGCTTCACTATCACTATGAGTGTCGTCTCCCCTGCCTCCTGCTTCACTCTCTCTATAAGCGTCAGTTCCCCTGCCTCCTGCTTCACTATCACTATGAGCGTTGTCTCCCCTACCTCCTGCTTCGCTCTCTCTATAAGCGTCAGTTCCTCTGCCTCCTGTTCACTATCACTATGAGCGTCGTCTCCCCTGCTTCCTGCTTTACTCTCTCTATAAGCGTCAGTTCCCCTGCCTCCTGCTTCACTATCACTATGAGCGTCGTCTCCCCTGCCTCCTGCTTCACTCTCTATAAGCGTCAGTTCCTCTGCCTCCTGCTTCACTATCACTATGAGCGTTGTCTCCCCCGCCTCCTGCTCCAGTGTAACCTTTTGCTCTCTCAGTCTCTTTAGCAGAGGATAGAGATGTGAAGGGCAGAGGGAGACTGACAGTGCGCTCTGCCCTGCTCAGTAAATATGAACCGCACGGAGAGGACAGGCTCATTCATCACCAAGGAAAAAGAGGGAGCGAGGAGGGGGAGAGTGCGAGGGCTGAGAGGGATCGGAGATGGGTGTTGGGAACGCGAGGCAGGAACCAGTGGGGCGAAAGAAGCAGGGAGATGGGCAAGCAGGGCCAAGTAAGACGAACAGGAAGCGGAAAGAGCATGACATCAGCAGACTGATGAGAGGCAATCTACTGACCTTTAGTCACTTTGAAACGCAGCCAGCTTCCTGGATGCCCTCAGCTTCTAAAGCTCTCAGCACAGTCCCATCATTCTCCATCTGCTGATCATCATCTGTCTCTGGCCCAGCTTGTGCTGGTCAGCGCCTTGGTCAGGGACAAACTGTGCTAAAGGGACACTGTGCTAAAAGGAACACTT
This sequence comes from Petrocephalus sullivani, assembly GCA_026780845.1. Lineage (NCBI taxonomy): Eukaryota > Metazoa > Chordata > Actinopteri > Osteoglossiformes > Mormyridae > Petrocephalus > Petrocephalus sullivani. The sequence goes on along the minus strand of JAODKM010000126.1, from coordinate 3,275,474 downwards.
CTTTTCACTGGCAGTCCCAAGAAATCTAAAATTACAGACTCCCATGAACGGAAAACACTCATCCCCCAAGGCCTTGGCCTGTGCTCTTCTCACAGGTCAGATTTCTCTAGCCTTACAGGTTGGTCCCCTGCAGCTCATAATAGCAATGAAGTCTCAGTGTGCGGTGCCTCGCTGTTCCTGTAGTGCACCGTCACAAGCTGTGTCTGTCTGTCACCGCTATAATATGTAAGTTGTATCCTAGCGCCCACTACCAACCACTGTTCCCGTTTCCACCGGGGTACAAGGTTGTCAACAGCAAGTCTCATTTTCTCTCTGTGAACAAAGAATCAAATGCTTTACTGTGCGTACACATCTCAGTTGGGTACTATCTGTTTTGGTAGCTTGATATTTTATATCTCACCATGACCCTATACTGAACTGGGCTGGACTGGATGGATGGATAGAAGAATTGAAGGATATAAATCTTATTTCTAACTTTGGTTATTCATATGCAGGGGTGCTGTAAGGGTGGGGGGGATTTGGACAATTACATGGGTGTTACTGGGTTCCTTAAAGATTTGGAATATAATTAGATTTAATTCGGTCTGGGTTGGATGCTCAACATTCTTTCAAGAGGCCCAAAACCTCTGGCAGCACCCCTGTTGATATGTTACAGTCTTCTGGAAGCTCACTGCTGACTTTTTTGTTCAACACAAATATAAAATTCTCCAGTGTAACTGTTGTGTCACATTAAATTTAAATCGTAAATATTTACTGTGCCAAATGTGATGGGCAAAAGGAGTCAGATTTAAACTTAAATTATTAAATTAATTAGAAACACCTTAGTAGTGGTATAATATCAAAAAGTAGCAATGATCATTTATTAATTTAGATCACACCGGCAAAGTTATTTTGAAATTTATTGTGAAACATTATTTCACATTTGGTTGTGAAATAACTGTATTTAAAACTTGTATCTGCCTAGTGCGATACACAAATAGGTTTCAAATCATCGGTACTAGCTTAAAAAAAACAGAAAGATCGATATTGCTTGTGCTCCACACAGTGCTCACCTAGACTGGCACACCAAACACTATCCCCGATGGTGCAAAACTGCTTCAGCCTTTCAGAGCTGCCCCATCATGCAAACCCCCAAAAGTCTCCCTTTCCAATGTTTGTTTGCCATTGACTTGTGTCTCAAAACTGCCAGTATTCATTAGAGGCATTTTTTCACTATTTCAAATGCAAGATATTATTATTATTTTTTGTAAACCAAGCAATACAAACGCTTATATATATATTACCCTTTAAATGGTGAACCATCACTTTTATGTGTTTGTACCAACACGTAAATTATCAAATCAATGATTTTGCGCTATGAACATTGTTAGTTGTACATTAGATGATTATAAATAAAAGCTCTGCACTATAACTAGATGTCATTGCTTTTGGTTATAATAGTTGTAGACTATTAGCTCCTGGCTACAAGCAAAATACAGTTATAACATGTTTGCTGTTACAAGAGAGAGTCATTGCCAATACTAATTACTAAATGGCCATTTACTAACCTTCTCTATGCTGCTTCATGCCTGGTTACTTTGAAGACATTTTATATGCTGCTTGTCATGTGTGCTGTGGTAGTAAGCCACTCAAAAACAAACTTAATAACGAGTTTTATTTACTTTCTTGATATGTTCATCAAATTTCCAGTTTCTTTAGGCAACAAGCCCGATACTTGAGTGGAATTTCCTTTTAATACTCTATAAAGGGACAAAAATAACTTTTTTGAGTCTTCAGCTTCAGCTTTTGAATGGCTGCCCTTCAGTTTTAAAACCTAATATGCTGCTCAATGCACAATGCTTCTCCAAAAAAAGTTGTAATCCTAAAAGTCCCCCTTGTTCTATATCCTCATTAATGCAGTTTCACTCTCAAACCCCCCATATCCATCTGTTTACCTCTGCTGTCCTCAACACCCCTTTCTTCTCTTTCTGCAGCAAAGACAGGAGAGCAGAAGATGATGTGTGACACATGCCATATTTCGACTTTCTGTCACAGAGATTAATATTGACACAATGTGTTTCTTACCAAAGGGCTGGTGACTGTGTGTGTTTTGTGTTTTTTTATTATTTAGTGCTCAGGCAGTTTTTCTTAAGAATCAGACAATAACAAATGTATAGACTGAAATAGATTCATCGTGAGCTGAGTGCTGCTCTTGTCATTGACCGTACTCACAAAGGAGAAAGACCCCCACTTTTATCCATTATAGTGTTCTTCTTAGACTAGTAGTTTATTCTCAGACTTAAATCAGTCACATAAACTTTTTTCTTGTATGTTGTCTTTAATAAATGATAACAAAAAAGGATTTTAGACTTTGTTAGGAATCAAGGAATAATACCTGATGTGATGATTAGGAGCATGTGCTCATACTTGGTAGGTTTTGGTGTAAATCTCTGATGTAGTACCATACAGCTTAATCCTAAACCCAAATAGAATGTTCAAATATATAAGGTAAGGTTAATTGCATTTAGCAGTTGTCAGGTTAGCAAATTGATGATTTGATATTTAAACTGCATGACTGGTCAGGGAATTAGACAAACAAAAATCACCTGCAGAGAGGGAATACGAGTCATACAAAACTAGCACAATGAAATGTACGTTAAAAATGAGAGCAGGAACGATCAGCGTGAACTCCAAGAAACTAAGCTCAAACTACGGAACAGAAAGAACCGCATAACTCGGTGAAGGGGGGGGGGGGCATCAACTGAGAAGAAAATTGAAAAAACGAAAGAAAGTTAAAGAGGAAGCAAATAAAAAATAAAGCGAAAAAGAGATAGTGCGCTGCAGACATGCACCCGGCGGGGGAAACAGTTGTCGCTGGAGACTTTTATTGACTTTTTTCCCTCTTCAATCGCACGTGACCGGGGCGCGCGCGGGGGCTCGCAGATAAATTCAGAGAGAGGGACTGGGGGGAGAGAGAGAAATGAGAAAATAAATTACTCTGGAAAGATATGACGATAGGCTACACGCGGCTTTAAATCTAAAAGGGAATTCGCGACACACTCCACCAATTTGTCACTGCGCTTTTTACCATTTTTTTATTTCTTTTTTTGGTACTTTCCCTATTATTTTTCCTCTTCTTCGATACCCTGCTAGTATTAATTTATCCAATATGTTTTAAACATTCATCTGTACGTCGCGCCTTCCTGTGTGCAAAATATACGGTTTGCTTGAGAGTGAATGTTCGGTCATTTTTGTGGTTGAAGTGCGTTCATTTCTGTTAGTCTGTTCTGCATGCCTGTTATGTAAACTCTCACTGTCTCTCAGTATATATCTTCGCATGCATTTATTCTTGTTTGTTCATAAATCTGTCTTTCATTTACCAGTAGTATTTCCTGCCGTCTGTAGGTGTCTCTTAGGATTCATACACCCCAGCATCCGCTTACCTCAAAATCCAGCCATCAAAAGGAAAAAGTAAAAGAAAGATAAATGCAAAACAAGAAACCGAGGGGGGACCCAAAGTGAAGAGAGAGAGGCAGAAAGGGGAAAGAAAAGGGATAAGAAAGAAAACGCGGTCTTAAAGTGTACCCCCCTCTTTTATTTAATTTAGACGCCAGGCGAAAATCGATCCTGCCATTCGATACGCAATCCGAATCAAGGCGAATTAAGCGGGCGGAAATTAACTCTGAAAATATTTTTGATGGAGTGGCTTGTAGTCTCTCGGCCAAATGGACTGCAAAGTGGAACAAATGACAGGGGCCTAGTGGTGGAGACAGCGCCGCTCCATCTTCCATTAGGCCGTAATGGGATAGGTCCAGCCCCCTAGCTCGACTCGGCTGCATTAATCAAAACAGCCGCTATATGAAGATTTATGGTTCTCCCCGCGTCGCCGCTTCACTCCAGCGCCGCTGAAGCGGGATCCGGTGTGTGTGTGTGTGTGTGTGTGTGTGTGTGTGCACGCGTGCTTGAGGGAGGGGGAGTGTGTGCTTGTGCTTTCCTTCATAGCTTTCCCGTGTTTACCTCTCCACACCTGGCGCGTGTGTTGCTGTCATCCTGGGGCACCGCGGCCGCCTGTTCTTCATCATTTTCCCTCTCAGTACGTCTCATCATTTTAGGTACACCACCCTTGCATGTTGTAATGCAAAGGGAAAAGATTTGGGGTCTGTTTTCTGACCACTTTCTGATCAGCCGAACACAGACTTCTTAAAAGACGTCTTATTCTTCATTTCTGTTTGCCTTGGTTCCTTGGACATGATCCCTTCTCCAGTTATTGGTTATCAGGTTGTTTTATTACGGTACTATTTTTGAATAGTTGCAACAAAAACTGAAACTTGCGTTTTAACAAAGCTGAAGTGGATCTTAATTCAATATTCTTACTTGTTTCGATTTAAACATGTCGGCGTATGTATCCTCCGGACCATCAGCCCGTTACGGCGAGCTTTGCTGTGTGGCAGCTGCGCCGCCCATTCTCTATAGGCTCCCTATTTCACCTAACCCAAATGCCCTTTCGCTTTAACTCGCTCACCATCCCACCTCCCCTCATTTAATAACCCTATTCTCTTGTTAAAAGTTTTCTTTTCGCATTATAATTCCAGTTACATCCCTGTTTATTTTCCCGAGACTTACTTTAACACGCGCCATCCAGTTTTCCTTTTGCCCATCTCCGCAGCACTTCTACTCAGAACTCATCTGGTGCATGGACACCTTTAAATTCATCTTTCTCCCTTTTTCTTTCCACTTCCATCTTTTCCCTTTTCTTTTCTGTTCTTTTATTTCTTTTCCTGCACACAGAGGGGAAGCTGACTGCCAGTTTTAGTCTGCCAAGGGGTTTATTTAAATTAGAAACGCTTCAGTCTCCTCACCCCCTCCTCCCCATGCAGTTTCTTTTAGAAAGCTCCGGTGGACCCCCCGGCCCCCATCGCCTCCTCTCCCCTCAGACAATCAAAGCCGTTCAACTTTTTTTCTCGAGAAGAGGAAGGGGGAGGGGGTTTGAAAGGTAGAGGGGAAATTAAGCAATAGGAATCGCTAAGTTATAGCTAGGTTAAAATAAGTGGAGGGCAGCCCCGTCAGTGTCGGAGCTCTGATCCTCCTTTCCACGCGTCTCCTCCGCCTTATCCCACACGATCCTTCTGGATTCGCTCCATGGACCCCTTGTGACTCTCGTGACTATCTGCCTTGCTGCACCTGACCACTTCAACCCCTTTCTCATCACCTTGCTATCTCATTCCTCCTGTATCTGCCTAGCTCATTACTTTTATTTTATGATGCGTGAGTTTTAACTTTGACAGGGCTCTGTAAGTGTACGTACTTAATAAGCTATCACACGTTGGGGGGGTTTGGGGCACCACAAACTCATAGGGTAACACGTAGGGTAACCGCCGGTGCTGTCACTGAAATGCCCTTCTACCGCCACCTACGCGGACTAGCCATCGGGAATTTTCCCAGTGGGCCGATCTTACTTCCCCGACCCCGACATATAGCCACATATTATATAGCCAACCGGTTGATTGCGATATACCAAGGAGGGACCCCCCTGGTCGGCCGCCCCTGAGTGAGCGGCATGGCGTGGGTCAGTTATGCTCTCTAATCATGCCTGTAACTAATGACCCCTCCTCTCCCTCCCCCTCTCTCCTCCCATTAATGGGCAATTATTTTAGCGGACTTAGCGGTCGTCCCTGACACAGCAGGAGGAAACGGGGTGTGGAGAACAGAAGCGCTCTTTTAATCACTGACTGACATTATATGCAAACATATATACTGTCAAATTGAACTGGAATGTCGAGGTAATATATTTTAGTTTGAAATGTTTTGTACCGTTATGCTGCAATTTAAACTTTGCAGTTGTTTGCAATTAAATAATTCAGTGGCCAGTAAGTTCTGCTATCGTGATATAGGTAGACAGGCTAATTGAGGTTATGTCAATATCGTTGACATTAAGGTGCTCGATGCTGTCGTGCTAATTATTGCGAGCACTGACATTTTTGATACCATTACCTCGTAATGCAATGGACAAGGTCGCGGGATCACTCCAGTAACAAGCAGCGCGTTAGTCAGCCGGTACGCCCTGCAGTCGATGACAACGCTCCGGTCCGATACCAGCCGACCAAAGGGCAATATACAATGGCCAATAAATGTGACCCGTATCTCTCCTAAAAACGCCAAGAAACAATTTGAGAACATGAAACCAATCTCATCATTCAACACAGACAATGGAATAAATGTCTGGAAATGTGAAGGATCTGTACCTGCGCTTCGAAAAAAAAAGAATAACCGTAACTTAATATTCATCCCGTTACATCTCCCGTACGCTTTGCAATGCAATAAGAAAACCCTAAGCAGCAGAACGTTGTTGCGCGTTTCATTGCTTTTTTGGAGGTTTGGTGTAGTAGGTAAAAAAAAATGGCAAAAATCACAGTTGATTTCTTTGGGTGTGGTAAATAGCAGAGTAACGTAGCATTCAAAATATAATATATTGGCCGATCAGAAGATTATATGCACTATTTTCTGTTGTTTAACTGAAGTATTTAAATTCAAACGATCAACTTTCAAGCTTATGATGAAGGAAATGTGTTGTTCTGGAAATGATATAGCCCAGATAGTTTGGGTTTTGTTTTATGAAGTGTTTCGAGTAATCGTTTTCTCTCAGAGAAAAAGGATAAAACTACTCTATAATGCTTATATAGTTACCTATACAGTATCTGAAATTAAGAGCTGCATTAAAACCCTGAAATAATTAAATAATAGCCATAAAGAATTATTCGTTGTCGCAAGCTGGCTTATTTTGATGGATGTGTGTTTATGATTCGTTCCGCCAATGAATTGCTACAACATTTCTTTCTCGATAATATATCAATTTATCAGCCCGTTTTATGTAAATTTCACCCCTCCCCCCAAATAAAGCATCTTACTCCTGAATGATCTCGAACTAATTAAGCAAGTGTTAATTAAAATCAGAGAGAAAATAAACGTGTAGAACTGATATGGAAACGTTGAAGTTAATCAAGCTTTCAGATTATTGATAACATCCTGAGAACAGTGATCGATCGATCGGGAAGACATTAACTAGTGAAATCTTGATTGTGTGTGTGTGTGTGTGAGAGAGAGAGAGAGAGAGAGAGATTGCCACATTGCTATGCTATTTTGCACATATCCCTGTATAGGATTAGATGTTTGAATGATGACTTGTTATTTGAATATGTGCGTTTAGTTCGATTTTAAAAACCTGTGTGTAGTTTATGAGTTTTTTAATGGGCCATTTGATGTCATATGGATCCGTTTGGGCCACCTACTGTTATCGTTCAATTGCCTGGATTATGCCAATCTATGAGCTCAATGATATTTGTTCAAACCAATATTTCCTTATTTGAACGCGTGTGTTCAAACTGAGTTTGCACATGTTTACATTTCTATCTGTAATGTTGTCGCCTGTGTGGCGGTCTCTGTGTGGTGTACTTACTCCCCGCTTTGTCATTCGCCCGGCGATAGCAGCAATTCACCCATCAAGTGGCGCTTTCGCCCATAAATAATATTCAAGTCGGTCTATTGTTAAGTGAAAAGTTGACTGGTGTTTGATTTTTTTTTTCTTATTTTTTTTCTTCTTCTTTTCCGCGGCGACCTCGGGTTAGGACTCATACATCACGGGATGACAGCTATAGAAAGACCCTAAATTAGCAACTAAATCGAATATTGATCAGCTATGTGCGGCCCTGCGCGTCGTGTGCCATGCCGTTTATTTCCAGAGAGAGAGAGAGAGAGAGGGAGAGAGGGGGGAGCGATTGGAGGGGGACCTGTGATCTGTACACTGGTCATACCATCTTGTGTCTGTATATTTTATAGCTTCTCTCCTCGTATACGATGCTCGGACTTTGCTGAAGGGATGTTTGGTTATTTTTCGATCCATATTTTAGGTTCAAGAGAAAATATGCTCTTGGCAGGAACCCCCCCCCCCCCCCCGGGAGATGAAGTGTTGTTAAATTGGACTACCATTAGTAATCAGGCAGTACACAGAAACGCGATCTACCAGCAACGTAGTCCCCCTTTATAAGTCCGTCTGTTTAACCACATGTCCCTCTTCACCCGGCTTTATATCTTTCCCCTCGTGATGCTATTCATTCTGATACTGGACTCCTGCTGTCATTCTGGGCGTTAATCTTTACAGTGACTCATCCATAAATTAGCCAACCTGAATGCAATACTTTTCGTTTCCACACAGTGAAGACCACCCGCCTGCCAGAACAATGCACATGAAGTCTTTTTAAAATTCCAGTTCCGCTGAGAGAAGAAAGGGTTTGATGAAACGATCAAGGGATTCCTCATGGGAATCGTTTGTGTCCGAAGCAACATGATCCAAAACCAAAGCCGGAGTGTAGGTGGTCAAGGTCATTCCGGGTCAGCCAGATTAGCCCGTTTACAGTCTTTAGCAGAGCAGTTCGTTACTCCCAACAGATCAGGGTATTGACTACTGATATCATAATTGTACGGACAGACAGTCTGAGTCTGCTGAACAGTGAGGAGAGCAACCGCAGTATTTCCCAACATTTTCTCAGTGAAGGGCTCTTGTAATGATTTTATATATATATATATGTGTGTGTGTGTGTGTGTGTGTGTGTGTGTGTGTGGGG
>JAODKM010000126.1:3244569-3257367 GCA_026780845.1 Petrocephalus sullivani | reverse complement strand
AACCCAGGTACTGGCGAAACGGTGCATTATATCAAGAAATGTCACTGAGTGTGTACTGCAGCCTTTGTACAACCCCCGCCCCCACCCCCCGCCCCCCCCCCCCTCCCGCTCCCTCCCCCCCGCCCGCTGCCACTCCCTCCCACCCGCCCCCTGCCACTCCCTCACACCCGCCCTCTGCCGCACCCTCTCACACCTGCCCATGGCTGCTCCCTCACACCCGCCCTCTGCTGCTCCCTCACACCCGCCCTCTGCCGCTCCCTCACACCCGCACGCTGTCACTTTCTCACACCTGCCCGTGGCTGCTCCCTCACACCCGCCCTCTGTCGCTCCCTCACACCCGCCCTCTGCCGCTCCCTCACACTCCCCAGCGGCCGCTCCCTCACACTCTCCACCTGACACTCCCTCACACCCGCACGCTGCCGCTCCCGCACACCCAGGGATGCCATGGAGGCAGTTCAATCTTTGCACCTCTGCATTTAAGCTAATCAGATATGACATTTTTATTATGGTTATGAAGTCAGCCAATTAAAATTTCGTAAGAAAGAGACTACAGTTGAGAGTGATGAGTGAGCACACTCATTAATTCCACTGATGCCTTGTTGCTGATCACAAGAGACTGGTCCAAGGCAGCCACGGCTCCTTGCCCTTCCCAAGACCTGGAGCCTATATTGTTCATCAAAATGGCCCTCATTTGTCCCCCCCCCCAAAATGTTATCATCTTCAGAAAGTTGCTATTCCTAATCCATCGTCAGGTGGGTTCGACCCATGTGAGGCACATGTCTTTGGGGCATGATGAGGGAGTGGGGGTATGTGGGTAAGATCTGTGAGATTCCCTCATATCACCAAAAGACCTGGGACCCTGCAGACGTGACATTACAATAGCAGTGTTCTGCAGTGATACCCCCTACGCAGGAATGCAGTTAGTACCTGTTGAATGGTGGTGTGAATAATAATTCATAGCAATAACAATATTCACAGCTATTTAAGCACCAGCTAACCCAGTTATCCACAGTCTATACTCAGTCGATTCTGGACTTAAGGCAGTTTTTATCATGCTGGATCAGACACCAGTTCTTTACAGGCATCTGCGTCACACTCAAACACACACAGACCATTTTGGAGTGCAATTTAGAGTCATCATTTCACCTCAACTACATGTCTGGGCTGTGGGAGGAAACCACAGCACCTAGAATGAAACCATGCAACCGTGGGGCGAAGATGCAAGCCCCACACACACATGCAGGACTGGGTCTCATTTCCACACACAGGGGCTTTGGTTCCATTCCCACACACACAGGGACTGTGGCTCGATTCCCACAAACAGGGGCTATGGGTTCATTCCCACACACACAGGGGTCTGTGGCTCGATTCCCACACATGCAGGCCTGGGTCTCAGTTCCCACACACAGGGGCTGTGGCTTGATTCCCACACATGCAGGCCTAGGTTACAGTTCCCACACACAGGGGCTGTGGCTCGATTCCCACACATGCAGGACTGGGTTTCAATTTCCACACATAGGGACTGTGGCTCGATTCCCACAAACAGGGGCTATGGGTCCATTCCCACACACACAGGGGTCTGTGGCTCGATTCCCACACATGCAGGCCTGGGTCTCAGTTCCCACACACAGGGGCTGTGGCTTGATTCCCACACATGCAGGCCTAGGTTACAGTTCCCACACACAGGGGCTGTGGCTCGATTCCCACACATGCAGGACTGGGTTTCAATTTCCACACATAGGGACTGTGGCTCGATTCCCACAAACAGGGGCTATGGGTCCATTCCCACACACACAGGGGTCTGTGGCTTGATTCCCACACATGCAGGCCTGGGTCACAGTTCCCACACACAGGGGCTGTGGCTCGATTCCCACACATGCTGGACGGGGTCTCAATTTCCACACACAGGGACTGTGGCTTGATTCCCACAAATGGGGGCCGTGGCTCCATTCCTGCACATGCAGTGGCTGCGGTTTCATTCCCACACACAGGGACTGTGGCTCCATTCACACACAAGGGCTGGTGCTCAATTTACACTTGCAGGGCTCAAGGTCACAGACACAAACATACACACACGCATAAAAGGACTGAGGCTCAATTCACACACACATGCACACTGGGTTGGTGATAGTCTCCAGACAGAAACAACAATCATCTAGATATAAACATAAGTGTAATTTGTATCACAATATACAGATAGAATATTGCTAAAATTAGTTTGGGCTGGGGAAAATGCACTGTTGCTGGAGGAAAATTGTGTTATGATATCATGTTCCACAAAGCAGGAAGAGCCTGAAATGGAGATATTCGAGGAAACAGGCATTATTGAGTTTGCTCTTCAACAGAACGGCCCTCTGCTCAAGACCCAATCGAAGGCCGCTTCCGTTTAGCTCTCGCTGCTTCCCGAACAGCGTGAAAAAATCCATGCATGTGCAAAATTCAAGGCGCGTGCCTCTAACGGGCGTGGGATGTGATGACGAGAGTCGGCCACTTCTGAATTGTGGCGATTCACTATTTCAGAAACACAAAAAATGCCCAAGCTGTCTGATATGTAACCCAAAAATGCAACAATAGCCTTGTAGATATGTCCCCACACTGTAGATCCTGCATGACTATGGCGCAGCCTGCACTCCTTCTCTCCTATCCATAAACAAAGCCCAAACTTAAATAGCCTTGTGCACCATGATGGACGGACAGATGAGATGACGGACAAGTTATGGCAGGGATTTATCTGCTGAATGTTTAAGGCTTTCTAGGGGTAATTTGATGTTTCAATTGTTTTCATTCACTCTCTCCTTTTGAAATCCTCCACAACTCTTTACGATGTGTTTCCCGCCGTCTCAAGTGCACATTTTTCACTTTCTCTGTAATTTTCCTCCCAGTTCTATTTTTCCCTTCTTTACGATAGACAGATAATTGCACAAACTTACACAGATAGACAATAGAAACCTTTGTGTGATAGACCTTCATGAAAAGAAGAAAAATGGCCCAGTCGTGCACAAAGAGCTAAAACTGCCAAATAATTACTTGCGTCTGGCCATTTTGGGCAAGAGCCATTTTTGGGCCATGTGGCAAGACAAAAAGACAGCCCCTGATTCTGCCCCGACGTGGGGAGGAAGGTGCCACCGCCGCGGTAGACTCCCAGAAGTGGAAGCTGGAAGCCCAGGGGCAGGTGAAAATGCCCAGTGCGGAGCAAGCGAGTGCTCTTCCTAGCCAGCCCCTGGGCATATCCAGCAGGCAGAGGGGAGTACAGTCCCTCTTAGCTGGGATCCAGCAGGCAGAGGGGAGTACAGTCTCTCTTAGCTGGGATCCAGCAGGCAGAGGGGAGTACAGTCCCTCTTAGCTGGGATCCAGCAGGCAGAGGGGAGTACAGTCCCTCTTAGCTGGGATCCAGCAGGCAGAGGGGAGTGCAGTCCCTCTTAGCTGGGATCCAGCAGGCAGAGGGGAGTGCAGTCTCTCTTAGCTGGGATCCAGCAGGCAGAGGGGAGTGCAGTCCCTCTTAGGTGGATACAGCAGGCAGAGGGGAGTGCAGTCCCTCTTAGCTGGGATACAGCAGGCAGAGGGGAGTGCAGTCTGTCTTAGCTGGGATCCAGCAGGCAGAGGGGAATACAGTCCCTCTTAGCTGGGATCTTAGCTGGGATCCAGCAGGCAGAGGGGAGTGCAGTCTGTCTTAGCTGGGATCCAGCAGGCAGACGGGAATACAGTCCCTCTTAGCTGGGATCCAGCAGGCAGAGGGGAGTGCAGTCTGTCTTAGCTGGGATCCAGCAGGCAGAGGGGAGTATAGTCCCTCTTAGCTAGGATCTTAGCTGGGATCCAGCAGGCAGAGGGGAGTGCAGTCTCTCTTAGCTGGGATCCAGCAGGCAGAGGGGAGTACAGTCCCTCTTAGCTGGGATCCAGCAGGCAGAGGGGAGTACAGTCCCTCTTAGCTGGGATCCAGCAGGCAGAGGGGAGTGCAGTCTCTTTTAGCTGGGAACAGCCCTCGGCGGGAATTTTCGGTTCCTGATGTCACCCTCCTTTGTTGTCCTGTCCGTGAGCAGAAGCTACCCCAAAAATCATCCCGAAATGAATAATTCCTCAGTCACATGACAACCTAGTGCACACGTAGCTACTTTAACTATGCTAATGAAGCTCTGATGGATAGAGGCAAAAAAAAAATCCAAACCCAACAAGGGGAATAAATAGCATCACACATTAATAAAGAGATGAACACAGACATAAAGGGGCAGATATGTAGATGGGAGGGGGGGTCAGACAACGATGGATATAGATACGAGTGTTCAGATAAATGGAGGCAGCTTGATTGCCTCTGTGCAGAGAGGCCATTACTCGGGAATCCAAGCCGTAATCATAATTAATCACTCACTTATTAGCCGTTAATTAAGGTTTGCAAATACATCCTTGGTAAATCGGGGGTGGGGCTGTTTTGGCAATATTAATTTATTCTTATTTATTAATTTTTCTAATTAAAACAACAAGCGATAGAAATACCAGTGTTTCTTTTGAAATAAATTAAAGCTCATAGAAGCAATTTCAAGTCAAGCGTGGTGCCGCTTAAACACTAAATCATCTCCAGTACAAGACGAGCCCGGCTCACTGAGCAGTTTCCTGGATCCTACTCCCCAAAAATAAAATTTGGCCCTTTAAGTACCATTTAAGCACCATTTTAACAAGCCACACATAAAACCATTGTACTGGACACTGTTTTAAACAGGGTTTTGCAAAATATCATTTATTTCTGTTATGTACAGGCCATAATATCCTTACAGTCCAATTTATTTAAGCTCAGACTGCAGCTTAGGCAGACCAGGCCGCTCTGAAGGCGTGCTGGTGTCTGCACTTCGCACACGGCCCCTTCGGCCCGCTACGCCGCGCCTTTGCAATGTTGTTATTATAAATGCCTTTTCCTGCATTGTCATTTCATTACGCCCGCTGTACAGGAGTCTCTCTTCGAGGCATACGTCAGCTAAACTCGTCACTGCTCCCCCATCCCAACCGGCGTCGATTCTCACATATGCCCCCACTTTCCCGCCTCTTATCCCCCCTGAATGGGGCCCACCTGCACGCCAAGGAGAGGGCGGGGTGCGGTAATGGCGTTAATGTGGAGTAATGCGGGCCAGATATTATAATCTCTGTGCTGTCACATCCAGTTAGTGGCCCGCAGCTGACGTGTCAATGCCGAGGAGGCCAGGTGACTCCAGCAAGGGCTTGTCCGGGGGAAGCTCATCCAGGGGGGAGCTCGTCAGCTGGTGGGGGGCTCGTCCTGAAGGTACATGGCTGGTCCCTGTGTGTATGGGGGCCGCCATGTGCAGGATTTCCTTGTGTACTTGTGTGCCCTCTTGTGCGGAATGTCCCTGTGCATGAGCATGTGCTGTTGTGTGCAAGATGTCCCTGTGCAGAGGTGTGTGCTGTTGTGTGCAGGATGTGCCTATGTGTGTGTGCCATCATGTGTAGAACATCCTTGTGCATGTGTGCCATTGTGTAAAGGACGTTCCTGTGTGCTGGAGTGTTCAGGATATCCATTATGATGAGCCATCATGTGCAGGATGTCCCTGTGCATCTGTGTGCCCGCAAGTGCGAGATGTCCCTGTGTATGCCATTGTGCGCAGGACGTCCCTGTGTGCCTGTGCCCTCATGAGCAGGATATTCCTGTACGCCTGTGTGTCCTCGTGTGCAGGATGCCCCTGTGCATGTCTGCCATCCTGTCCCTGTTCATGTGGGGGCCGTAGTGTGCAGGACATCCCTGTGAGTGTGTCTATGCCATCATATGCTGGATGTCTCCTTGCATCTGTGCCATCGTTGTTCCTGTGCACTGATGTGTTCAGGATATACCTGTGTGAACCATCTCGTACAGGATGTCCCACTATCTGTGTGTATGCTGTTGTGTGCGGTATGTCGCTGTAAGTGTTAGCCATGAAGTACAGGAAGTCTCTGTGCATGTGTCCTGTTGTTTACAGGACATCCCTGAATTTGTGTGCTGTCATGTGCAGTATATTGCTGTACACATGTGCCATTATGTGCAGTATGTCCCTGTACGCATGTGCAGTCGTATGCAATATCTCCCTGTATGCATGTGCCACTGTGTGCAGTATGTCCCTGTATGTATGTCATTGTGTGCAGTATGTCCCTGTATGCATGTGCCTTTGTGTGCAGGATGTCCCTGTATGCATGTGTCACTGTGTGCAGTATGTGCCTGTATGGTGCCGCTGTGTGCAGTATGTCCCTGTATGCATGTGCCTTTGTGTGCAGGATGTCCCTGTATGCATGTGTCACTGTGTGCAGTATGTGCCTGTATGGTGCCGCTGTGTGCAGTATGTCCCTGTATGCATGTGTCATTGTGTGCAGTATGTCCCTGTATGTATGTGCCATATGCCCATGTTTGTGTGTGCCGTTGTGTACAGGACATCTGTGTGTGTACTCTGTTGTGTAATTGATGTCCCTATAAGTGTGAGGGCACCCTCTCCCTGTGTGTGTATACTGTAGTGTGCAAGATGTCCCTGTACTTGTGTGTAGACTGTAGCCTTCCCAGCCTTCCTTTTGTTTTCAGCTGGCCCATGGGGGTGTGCGTTACTATCAGTATGTCTGTGGCGGCATGGCCCGGCCCGGCCCGTGCGGGCCCTGTTTAATTGATGCGGGCTCCCCATCGATCCCTCCCGCCCGGCCTAATGAAGGGTTGATTGGTTTGTGAGGGCTGGCTGGTTCTGATCAGCTGCCCTGGCTGCCTAGACTAATCCAGAGTATAGCGCATTAGCACACACACTCAATTCACCATCACTCTCCACCTCCTTGCTCTTTCTGCACTGAGTCCCCCCCCCCAGCCCCCACCTTGGTGTTTCACCCCCATCCAGTATCCGGCTGCCCCTTAACTAATACTTTTTCCTGCCTTGCCTGCTTCTGCACCCTGGGGCTTGAGCCATGTGGGGGCTCCCTTACTCTCACCAGTAACACCTGCCTCCTGAATTGCTAATTCAGGCTAGTTCACTTGCATGCTGTCACACACACTCTTAATTCAGCATCAGTCTCTGTCACACACAGCTGCGAACACTGGCCCGCCTGATATTGTCACAGTAAGGCCGCCGCTCACAATTCCCCATCCCACTCCTTTTTCTCCTCCCCATTTTTTCTCCCTATACCAAACTCCCATCTTGACATCTTTCACTACAGTGCCCCTGCCTTCCCTTCGCATCCTCGCTCACCCCTGCACTCACACCCCTCACTCTACTCACTCTCCACAATGCACAACCTTCCCCTAACATCCTTCACTCTCCTCACTCTCTCCACATTGCCCCTGCCTTCCTCTCACACCCTTGCTCACCCCTGTAATCACACCCTTCACTCTCCTCACTCTTTGCACAGTGCCACTGCCTTCCTATCACACCCTCGCTCACCCCTGCACTCACCCTTCACTCTCCTCACTCTCTCCACAGTCGTACTGCCTTACCCTCACACCCTCGCTCACCCCTGCACTCACCCTTCACTCTACTCACTCCCTCCACATTGCCCCTGCCTTCCCCTCACACCCTCGCTCACCCTTGTACTCACACCATTCACTCTCCTCACTCTTTCCACAGTGCCACTGCCTTCCCCTCACACCCTCGCTCACCCCTGTACTCACACCATTCACTCTCCTCACTCTTTCCACATTGCCACTGCCTTCCCCTCACACCCTCGCTCACCCCTGCACTCACCCTTCACTCTCCTCACTCTTTCCACAGTGCCACTGCCTTCCCCTCACACCGTCGCTCACCCCTGTACTCACACTGTCATGTCCTGTCTGTTCGATCCCTCTGTGTGCCACGCCCCCTCATTAACCCCGTGAGAATCCTCCTGTTTCCGGCTGTTTCTCATTCGGTGTTAATGCTTTGGTGTATTTAGTCCGTCTGGTTCTAGTCTCCCGTGTTCGGTCATTGTAGCTTGTTGTGGCTTGTTGTTGCTTGTTGTGGCTTATTGTTGTGCCTTGTTATTGTAGTTACCCTTTTGTTAATAAATGCCCCTTGGAAGGACTGCCACAACCGTGACACACACCCAGTTTCCTGAACTGACAAAGAGGGCACCATCTCTCTCGGCATCACACCACACACTAAGCATGGCCATCATCATATTGCACCCTGAGCCTGTCTATCATCTCTGGCTCCTGAACTTGTGATTTTGCACCCCTCTGAGCACCCATGCGTATATCGGTCATAAAATGAGGTGGAGTCAGAAGCATTGTTTGTTCATTGCTATCTTGAGGCAGTGAAAAGTGTGCTATTCACAAGCAAAACCTATTCTAAACCCAATGTCACAGTATTTCACTGTTATTTAAAGGTTGTTTTATCAAGGTAGTATCGTGTGCCTGCATAGGCGCATGCGTGTACACTGCTTGTTGCACACACAGGGACAGGCAGCGGCACATGAACATACAACAGATTAAAAATAAAAAGATTACAATGTGGAAAAAGCTGCCTACAAAGGAGAGTTGTAGTGTCACATCACATGACCTGGTCACCTGACCTAAAAACAGCTGAAATGGGTTTGGTGGAATATGACCAGAGAGTGAAGGTAAAATGGTCATGTGTGAGAACTCCTTCAAGACAGCTGGAAAAGCATCCCAGGACACCACCATATGAAACTGGCATAGAGGAGACAGTAGGGTCTACCAGGACTTGGAATAATTGGCATTAAGGGCCTTGCTCAAGGGCCCAATGGTGACATTGCTCTGCCGACCCAGGGATTTGAGTTCCAACCCACAGATCTGCCCTCTCCCCAACAAATTAATGTTTTTTTTGTTTAATACTTTTTTGGTCAGTGCATAATCCAATATATATTTTTTTATAGTTGTCTTTATAATTATTATATATATTATATTATTCCATATCTGTAGAGAATACTGCCGATTAAACCTTGCTATGGGTAGGTGTGTTCAAACATTTGACGGTACTGTATGTAAAATTGGTTAACCACAGTATTTATCAGAATTAGCTAATCACAAATCAAAAAAGGTTTAGAATACCAGAAATGGTTCATAAGCTTCAAACAGCGTGCCATTTTAGTACAGGCTATAAGCCAGTGAGTAACCACAATACGCTAAGATTTTTTAGCAAACACATTTTTCTCATTACATATTATGTACAGGTACACGATACAGTATTTTTCATTGTAAAATGTGTGACAGTAGGCTGTTTTTCATTGTTCCTTCATCTTTGAGGGGCAGAAAATGCATGATTTTCATTGCTCTGTCATCCCATGATGCATGTTGTATCGCTGTTTTGTCTCTTGAATATTGGGCTAAAATGTCAGAATCCCTTTCATCTGAGAGTCACGGATGGGCAGTAGTTCTGATTCATGTATTCAAAATACATATTTTGCACTCAATAGTTAATCAATTGTTTTGAAGCAAAAGACTCACAAGCTCCATTCATGTTTATTCTTGTTGAAAGTTTTTATGCTGTTGCCAAGTGGAGAGCTTAAGTAGCTTTTATTATTCATTTAAAATGTTCTTGTTTTGAGTTACGTGCACCTGTCGTGCAACAACGGACACAGTTTTGTCAATTAAATTACAAAAAAAATCTTTGAGTTTGTTTTTACTTTTTTATTCGACTGACTTGCCATTATCTGAGTGTTCCACAGCCTGAGGAATGCCGAGGGAGAGGACGCTGGCAAGGTCTGTTTGCCACTACTCTATCTGAACTTACTAGTTACAGTAGCTTGGTATGCAATGTCAAGTATATTACTGTTGCTTTTTGGGCATTTCGATTCTTTGTTTTTTTTTTTTGCTATCAAAATGTGTTGTATGGATTCTGCCGATTCTGGTCACTGTCCTGCCCACCACTGCCAGTATACCACTGGTCAGAGACTCCTGCTTCTGTCCATCTGCTCATCGTGACTGTGATTTTTCTTTCCATGTTGTTGATGATGATGATGATTGATGATGAAAACCCTTTATTGCTGTTGCACTACACCTTGTCACTAGGCCTGACCCGACCATACATATACACAAACATCACATTATAGGGGGTAGACGGGTCCGGAAGACAGGGGATATAGGAAGAAACAGAAAAAAAACAGAATTACATGGGGAAGAGGAGGAGGATAAAAAAATACTTTCTGTCCTGGATGATTTCACTTCTGTGCATCACATTAATGGTGTACAACTATCAGCAAGTTTGGCTCTCCCTGACTGGCATGATGTTGAATTATTCCGTCGATCAACTGAAGAAGCTCAACAACTATACCTCCCTGTTGTGTATATGAGTTATCAAACAACTTGGACTTCTTTGTCGGCCCCGTTATATTCATAGAAGTTCCCATAGAAAGTTAGTCTGTTCCAGGTTTGGTCACGCTATTCCATCGCTCTGGTCGTCCGTGCACACTGCCGCACCCCAAACACGTCATCAGAGCACTGACGCTCTTCGGACTAGTAACACTGGAGTTCCCATGGAACCATCACTCACGGAGTGGGAAAGAAAACATGGACTGGATTTCAATCTAACTGCTTCAATTAGTATTAAAATTAGTCTCTTACTAACAAATCTTACCTCATACATGATCATATTGTGGACCAGTGTTTGGATCTGATGTGCCTCACAGAAACCTGGCATCAACCAGATGTTTTTTTCGGGTTTAAATGAGCCCTGTCCTTCAGGCTATTGTTGCCTTCAGAAAGGCCGCATCACGGGTCGTGGTGGTGGTCTGGCTGTCATCTACCGTAGTGATCCGGATCTGTCCCCTTTGCCTCTGCTTCAGCAGTCATCCTACGAATGTCTGCCATTTAGATGCATGTCCCCTATTTCCATGATGATACTTTTCATTTATCAGCCACCCAAACCAAATCCATCCTTAGTCTTTTATTTTTTTGTACAACCTCTGCTAATACGATTGTACTTGGAACATGAATATCCATGTAAATTGCCCTTCCTATTGTTTTGCTGCTGAATTTCTCTAATTATTGGACAGCTTTTATCTCGGGCGACTTGTTGAGGTCCGCATGCATACTAGGGGGCACACGCTTGATTTGGTCATCACTGACTCTGCCCCTGTCAGTAGTTGATTTGTATATGATGTGGTTGTGTCTGACCACAAGGTTGTCTCCATGGAGTTGCTATTTCCGTCCCCTCGCATCAAGACCAAATGCCAAATCTGCTTTAGAAATTTTTAAAATATCAATACAAAAACTATGACAGCTGACTTACAGCATCTCCTTCATGCAGACTTCTCATCAGCCGATACCGTAGTGGAATTTTACAATAAAACCCAGAGCAGCATATTGGATCTCCACGCCCCTGTCAAATCCAGAGCAGTCACCTTCTCTCGCTCAGCACCTTGGTTTACCAGCGAGCTACAAAAAATGAAGGCAGCTGGGCGCACCATTGAGCAGTGTTACAGTGCTTCAGGTCTCACTTTTCACAAGCTGGCCTATCAGGAACACCAAAAGACATACAGACATACTCACAGTCCCTTAGAGAGGCACTGTCTCAGTTTTATTCAAATGTCATCAAAAACAGCCATGGAAATTCCAAGCTGCTGTTCTCCACTATCAATCAACTTCTTAAACCAGTAATGATTTTATGACCTTTTTCTAAGCAAAAATTGACTCAACCCACTCTGCCTGCTCTGACCATCTACCCATAGTATGAGATTGCCCAGCCTCTTGACTACTTCCTAGAAGTTTCACAGCAAGAGGTTATCAGGAGGATGAAACCCTCCACCTGTGCACTGGATCCCTTTCCTACAGCTTTAGTGAAAGCAAACATCTCTGCCATCAGCCCTTTGATCACCACAGTCATTAACCACTCCCTCCAGGCTAGCTATGTTCCATCTGCTCTAAAAACGACTATAATCCGACCACTTCTCAAAAAACCTACTCTTGATCCAGAATGTTTTTGCCAATAATAGGCCTAGCTCCAAGCTTCCATACCTCTCTAAAGTACTGGAAAATGTAGTTCTTATCTATCTTCAGGATCACCTCAAATGTAACATCCTCTTTGAAAACTTTCAGTCTGGTTTTCGCTCTGCTCATAGCACAGAAACAGCTTTGGTTACATTCACAAGTGTCTTACTGATGGCAGCTTACGCTTGCTCAGCTTCTCTCCACATCCTCCTTGATTTGTCTGCTGCGTCCGACCAGACGTTGACCAAGCTATACTCCTCAATCAGTTACATCACACCATTGGACTCACTGACACTGCCTGGTCTTGGTTTCAGTTTTATCTTACTGACAGAACAGAGTACATTTCCCTTGGAAATGCAAGGTCCCGAACACACACTGTGACGTGTGGAGTCCCCCAAGAGTCAGTACTCGGCCCCATACTTTTCACTTTATACATGCTCCCTCTGCAGTTTCATCATCATCATCACCATCACTATCCACGCTATCACTACTCCTAAGAGATAAGAATGTGGATGAAACATAATTTTCTCCAGTTGAATGGCTCTAAAATTGAAGCGATCTTGGTTGGCACCCCACACGAACTTCAGTCAGTCCCCGTGCCCAGCATTACAGTTTCTGGTCACGACATTCCCCTCACCTCATCAGTCACCAACCTTGGTGTAAGATTTGATCCTCAACTCACATTTGAGGCCAATATCAAACATCTCTGCAAGATTTTGGTCCACCACTTTAGAAATATTGCAAAACTCCATCCTACTCTTACTTTACCAGATACTGATAAGCTAGTTCACGCTGTTACCTCTTCCAGGCTGGTATTGTCACGCACAACCATCTCTAGAGTTTACAGAGAATGGCCCAAAAAAGGGAAAACATCCAGTGAGCGGCAGTTCTGTGGGTGAAAATGCCTTGTTGATGCCAGAGGTCAGAGGAGA
>JAODKM010000126.1:3220527-3244469 GCA_026780845.1 Petrocephalus sullivani | reverse complement strand
CTTTGATGAGTGAGTTGACTATAAGGCAGAAATAAAAGGTAGGGTCATATATGACCCTGTGGGTTCCCCAGGGTTAAATAAAACATCAAAACAATTTTATTTAGAACTTGACTGTATTGTATCCACCTACACAAGCATGATGGGAACTGCAGCTTTAACTATGGTATTATATACTAATATATTCAATATACTGAATTAATGTGAAATACATTAAAATAACATTTTGTTTTTAAAGCAACTGTAGCCCTGTCACTGTTGTCATAGCTCATGTGCAACCATTTCATAAGCGAGCTACTTAAAAATGGTTAACGGTTGAACCACTTGAACCAAGATGGCACCAAGGATTTGTTGCTGTGTTGCGAGCTACGATGTGATGCTTTTACATTTTTCTTCGTGTTTCTCTACCTTGCTTGCAACAACTGTTATGAGTAAGTTTACATATGATCAGCATACTGATGGATATCAAATAAGTGATCACTCACTGAAAACTGGACCCTTTGTTTGGCAGCGCTCTGCTGGGCAGCACTCAAATGTTCCCATTGATTAGGTCAGCCCATCTGCCGGGAGGAGGAGCAGAGGCAGGTGAGCCTGCATTTTGGTCAGACTGAAATGGTGTATCAACGCAGGACTGTTTTGATCACGTGGATTGGGAAGTGCCCCGCAAAGCCTCTGCAAACAACATTGACGAATATGTGGAATCAATCTGCAGATTATTTAGGAAATGCATCAAGGATGTTGTCCCATCCAAAATAATAAAGGTATATAGGTTCACGTGCACAAACCAGCATGCACAACACCAGCAACCCAGAGGAATAAGCAATGTCCGCCGTAAGACATTAGGGGCAGCAAAGCATAAGTATAGCAACGGAGTACAACTGCAATTTAATGAAAGACCCAAAGCATGTAGGAAGGCCTGAACATCATAACAGCCCAGAGAGGGAATGTCAGTGTGAAGCACCATCGCATCTCTCCCGGAAGAGCTTACCATGTTTTATGCTGGCTTTGAGGCAAACAACAGGACCTGCCCATAGAGCTGTGTGCCGCAATAATATCTCCCCTTTCAGTCTCCATGGACAAAGTGCGCAAGACCTTCCTATGTGTAAATCCTCAACAGGCTGCTGGCCTGGTCAGCACGCTTGATCATCGGGGAGCCCAGCCATTTTCTGCTCACCCTGCTACTGCTCCTTTCAGGCTGCCTACACCAAGTGGTACAGGAGGAAAGCCGCTAAAATCATCAAGGAGCCCGGTCACCCAGCCACACTCTGCTTACCCTGCTACTGCCCCCAGCAGGCTGCCAACACCAGGCAGCGCTGGAGGAAAGCCGCTAAAATCATCAGGGGGCCCAGACACACTGTGCTCACCCTGCTACTGCCCCCTGCAGGCCATCTACACCAGGCGGTGCAAACATATAAACATTTGTGTGAAGCAATGAGAAATTATGTTCTGATGTGCATAAGTGACATTATGGTGTGGAGATTACACTTTTTATTTTGCAAATGTCAATTGTCATCTGAGAAATGCACCAAAGTAATTGAGAAAAACTAATTACTAATTAGTGAGCAATAATGCCTTGCCCTGCATAGGCCCTATGCTAGACTGACATCCTGTCCAGGGTGTCCACAGTCATGTGCTACCTGGGACAGGCTCATTATTTTATCTCCACTGGATAAGCAGTTGGAATGGGTGGATGGATAGACAGCTGCTTGAATTTTCATCTAGCAATAGAAGACGCATGAGGAAAGCTGGGAATTGTGATCCTTGTTTGATTGCTGTGGCCTCCCTGGGACATAGGGATGTGTCCCACCTGTGGAGTCACACAGCATTCCCACAGCGACATACTCCGTACTTTACGCGTACTTTACGCGTACTTTACGCGGGCAGCGGGAATCACAGCCGCAGTCTCAGACACCATCTCTTTATGTCTGTCTTCTAACAGACTGTTCTTAGTCCTCATCACTCTATCTTTCTCCCTGTCACTCTGTTTACGTTCCTCTCTGTCCATCACTCCATCATGAGTTGGATCTTTATTGGTTTTCAGTCTCTCCACTTAGGTTCGGCATCTGTCTGTGTTTCCATCCATCTACTTAGATTTATCATGCCATCACCCTGCTGTCCGTCTTTCTATCTGTCAGCCAGGACATGTATTATAGTACATTATTTTCTTCCCTTTGTCTTTCAGTTTCATGCTTAATCTCTTTCACAGATCTAGCCAACTTTTCTGCATTTGCACAGGGCAACGGCAGTTTAGTGAGCTCAGAAGTTCTTCTTTTCACTTATCAGATATGGCGGACTGACATGCACCATAATCACGGTGGCCACATACAGTTGTCTTTATCCAGTGGGCCCCCTGCCACCATAATGAACAGCCATGGAGTCTAAATCCACGGCCAGACTGTCACTCTGCGGTCCGAGAGTGGAGAACCTTCAGCGCCACCTGCTGAGGAGTACCTGAACCACACTAATCTGTCAGCAAGTCCACTTCTCCCAGGTATCGGTTACCTTCCCTGGGCCGTCATTTGATGGCCGAGCGCCATCAGGCCCCACTCTATAGCTATCGCTATCGCTACCCCGCCATGCCGCTCTGCCTTGAGCAATAGGGGCCTCCTGGGGGGAGGGTCCTCACTGCCGTCAGTCAGTGTCAGACCGTAAGACGTGACATTAGCTTAGCGTCTACCCCCACCACCCACACACAGGCGCGCACGCGAGCACACACCCACTCCGATAAGTGGCGTGTGTTTACAGCTTGTTCATTTCCACTCTGCAACTCTTAGTGCCTGAAAAAAGCGAGAGAGGGAGAGCGATCGGAAGGGAGAGGGAGGCTCGTGGGCACTGTTTTTGTCCAAGAGAGAAATAGCCCTCTAGGTTGTAATTGGAGGCAGAGAAAGAGAGTAAGAGGAGGGAGGGAGAGACAGCAGAAATTGCTCGGCTGAGTCCGTGTGGGATGATAGTGTTTTTGACAGGTAAATAAGGCTGTGATTGTCGACAGTTACACTGCACCTCCCTGACCCCCGCACACACATTCTCCTCCATCTATATCTCACCCTGACACACATGCTGTCTCTCATCCTCTCCCTCACACACTCACACACTCACACACACACACACATGCTGCCATACTCTCACCAACTTTCCAGAGCTGGGCTGTCTTACACTCTCGTGCGAGCAAACACACATGCTTTGTCAGCTGGCCCTGCCTCCTATCAATCGAAACACTGTAACACCAATGCCTGCTTGCTTATTAATTGCCAAGCTGATGCTTTTTATTCAAAGTGACTTACAAAGCCTTTTATACCATGGTTAGTGGTGTCCTGTGATGGGCTGGCGCCCTATCCTGGGTTTTTTCCTGCCTTGTGCCCATAACCTTCGGGATAGGCTCTGGACATCTCGTGTTCCTGAATAGGATAAGCGGTTTTAGAGAATGGATGGATGGATGGAATATGTTTAGTGCAGTATTTTTGCAAGTAAGTAAGTAATTCAATTGAATTCCCCCTTGTTGTGGTAAATATGGCAGAACCTCTCCTGGTAATACATCAACGACCCTCTGGGTCTTCATAGCTAACATTGGTCTGTATATACACTTTATGTACTGCATATACACATACACTTTATCACCATAATTATTATACATGTGTAATTTTAATAACAAATACTTGCTGATCAGATCTGCAAGGTGTGTGTACATACATACATATATATATATATAATCCTCTTTTTGTGAAATAGTTTTAACCGATTGTTTTAACTGGAAAGATAGATAGATAGATAGATAGATAGATAGATAGATATGTTTATGGATCTATTAGGATGTATAGGTTGCATTAGGAAGGCACTCATGTACGTTGTTTGCCTCTTATCCCACCTCAGGTATCTCTTCTTCCTCCCCGTTTCCCCTTCCTTCCATCTTCCCATCCTCTTTTATCAAGTCAACAATCGTCTCTCCCCCCACCCTCCCTCCCCGCCTGCCCTTGCCTCCCTCCCTCTCTCCCTCTCTTTCCCTCTCTCACTTCAATCTCAAGTGTTTTCAATTTTATTCTAGAGTGGAATTAACTACCCCCGATGTCAAATTGCCGACGAAATCGATAATAATATCTTTACAAAAGAGGATATTCCAGTCTCTCGCGTCGGCTTTTGAAAAATGGAAAATTTAGCCGAGATTGATTCATTAGTTGACACGTTATAGGACGGTATAAGTATTGATCGCGGCCTGTCATGTCCCATCTCGGCTAATCGAAGCTGAGGCGCTCTGTCGATGGGCGCATTTTTCATAATTCCAACGCCGGAGAGAGAGACTGGCCGACGGAGGCGACTGCGAGGCACTGAGAGAGGAGAGGAGAAGAGAGGAGAGTGTATGGGGGGAGGAAAGATAGATAGATAGATAGATAGATAGATAGAGAGGGGGAGAGAATGACTGCGGGGTAATAGAAAGGGGAAGGAGGGGAACAGAGAAGCGGAGAAAAGAGGAGAGTATGAGAGAGAGAGAAAAAGAAAGAAAGGAAGGTAATAGGAGGAGAGGAACAGAAACGGGGAGAGAATAATACGATAAGAGAAACGCAATAGAAATAACCCGAAAGGAACGATGCGTTTGCAGCAAGCGGGAATAAGGGGGCACGTTTAAAATCTGTCATATACGCACATGGGAGAGGATGGGACGCACAATCTGAATAACAGCAAAAATCTGAGAAGTGCTAAATGATTGTCATTTGTAGTGAGAAGAAAGTGAACTCCAATCTGGGCCGGAATAAGCTTTGGTACCTCGTGTGAAAGATAGGACAGGGTTGAAGGAAATAAATAGAAATGCAATGGTCTGGTGCGGCGCAGATAAGTTTTCATCCGGAAAAAAAGTTAGGCGACCAAGCAAGATAGACCGAGAAACTTTTTCGTAGTATCACCATGGCGTAGTTTACGTTTCATATTCAGCATAGAGACACTGACGCTGCTGGAACTATATAGATATTGTGTATATACATACTGGGTATTCTTTCTGTAAATCGCTCAGTGTAATTTAAGTTATAAGTATATGATGTGCTGGTTTGCTCCAATAAATTTCCACTAGTTTATGATAATTGCATCTGAAATGATATTCTGTACGTTTTTACTTGGTCTAAGTTTAGGTAATTCATTCTAGGCATTTTCGTATAGAACTCATGTGCACCAGAGACATCCTTGCCTACTTTTATGTGCTAGCCTGTTTTCTACTATTTTGAGTTAACTGAGTCCACAGCTGCTAAATTAATTTTAAACATTTTGAAGTTGGTCGCCTCTGAAATGTATTGTTGACACATCAATTGTTCAACACACGTAGTGAAGTATATGGAATTAACAAGCCATCCAGTTGATGAGATGAAAAAAAAAGAGATGTTACGATTTCGTAGTTTTTGACGTAGTTTTTTACTGGGGAGAAAGTATTACACAGAGCTGTATGGGAGCTGAGAGCCGCTAGGGACTGATGATGAGGGGACAGAGGTAGAGGGGTAAAAGGAAGGAGAGATAAGGAGAAGCAGGGAAGTGGGGTGTTTGTGCGACAGAGATGGAGAAAGAGAGGCAGAGAGGGAGGAGGGAGGGAGCAGGCAGGGAGCGGGGGTCCTGGTACTTGGCAGTCTCCTAGTATCTCAGGTTCTCTCCGGCCGGGAAGGCGGTCGATATTTAATTGTTATTGCTAGCAAGGAACGCACGGAAGCGGTGCCTGTACGAAAATTTCTCATTTATTTGGTATTCTTGTTTTTTCTCTCTCTCCCTTCTCTCCTGTTTCTAAAGGAAAACTGGGGTGAGGGTGTAGGCTAAAACCGAGGAGGGGGTGCGTTTAACGCACTCTAGGGGTACAAAAGAAATGCGTGAGGGAGGGGTGGATAGAGGAAAGCACACAGTTTTCAGGAGGCAAGTTTAGTTTTGTCCCCATATATATTGTTTTACCCCCCTCCCGCCATGTAGCCCCCCGCCCCATGCTTTCGCCATCCCTCTCTCTATCTACCCCCACCTGTCTAAAATGAAAAATCCGTCATTTTCATCAAACGTCCAACCAAATATTATCTACACTCCATTCCGAGGGATCGAATCTTATTTAGGGCGACGGGATTCGCCATCTGTTTTCGAATTTCATTCCTCCATGAACTTTATTTTCCCCGACTTTGGGCAAAATTATAACCCGATCGATCCGCTATCTGGCCGCCGTGTACATATATTTTCCGCGCAGGTCTCCCCCTATTCCTCGCAGGTGTTCGTCAGATTGACTGACACACGGACATAGAAACCAGCGCAGTGTACATTTCAGCATAGTGCCACTGAATAGATTTTTAAGTTAAATGCAGGGCAGTGTGGTGTAGGGACCATCCAGCGCACTCTTTCTCTCTCTCCATCCCGCTCCCTCGCTTCCTCTCCCATGCCGCGCATCGCTCCCCGTGTCATGCCTGGTCTCTCACCGCAATCCTCCGGCTCCCTCTCTCACTCACACTTCTTCTTTGTCATGTTTTCCGCTCGTACTCATCTCTTCCTTCGTGTTTCATCCTCCCCCGTCCACGGAAGCACCTGGAAGTGACTTAAAGAGGACATACATCTGGCGGCTTATTGGATTTTTTAAATTTATTTTCTCAATCTCCTATTCAATTACAGGTGCTCCTTTCAGTGTTTCATTTTCACTTTAGGACGCTTTTCTGTTTTCCCATTTCCTTCTTTTTAAAAGTAATATTTAACGATCCCGTGATAGGTAATTTGAGTATTTATTATTATTAGTAGTAGTAGTAGTAGTATTATATTGTTATTATTATTATTATTATTATTATTATTAATAATAATAAAAATAATAATTAATAATAAGAAGAAAGTAGAGAAGCCGAAAAAGTTTTCTCGCCTCGTCCACTGGATCCGGAAAACTCAAACTGGAGCTACAGCAACTCGATAAAAGAAAGTGAAACTCGGTAAGCAACTGTACATTAATATTTTCCTGGCAGAAACATTAAGACAGCGCACGCCGGTGCGTGTTAGGGTGAGGCGTAGGTGATAGAGAGTTCAATGGCATGGAGAGAAGGGTAATGCCTTCTGACATTAAAGAGCATCTGGCAGCCACAGACGACTGATTGATAGATTCCTGTGCTGTTAAGGCTTTGCAGAGAGGATGAGGAGGGATTTGAAGGCGGGATGCCTGATGAAAGACTGCGCCTAGCATGTGTAATGCTGTAATTTGCTCCAAGGAGCAAAAGGGTGGCATGGCAGAACTAAACGGAGCGGGGAGAAGGAAGAGAGTCTACAGGAACCCAAGCAGTGTGTGTTTGACACTGATGAATATGACAGACACAGTTTGCTGGAACCTAACCTGCCCTTGTCAGAGAAGATGGTTATAGTATCAGTATTACAGCGCACTGCGGAAGGTACACACTACCTACAGAAGTGGGGAAAGAGGAGGGCCGTGTATTTTGGAAGTCAAGCCATTTGGCAAATACAAGAAGTTATCGGCCTAACACACGCAATTTGGGGTAGGTCAAGAAATGAGACTCAAGAGAAGTTTCAGAGATGAACTTACCCAAGAGTCCACTAGTTTTTAGTCTAACTAATAAGTCTGTCTTTGTTCAAAAATTAACCACAAACCCTATAAACCTGCAGGAGTTTCGTAATGAATAGGATGCTGTACTTTTTGGTCAAATGCTGTAGGGGCACCATGGACCCCCATACAGATTGCCACATGATCAAGTTTAACCCCACAAGGGTCCACAAAGGTGAGCCGGTGCTGCCCCGAGGGCATCATCAGTATCCTCGGCCTTCACATTGCCAGCTGCATTCCAGTCCTCTCACCATAAGCTCTGGGCCCAGGTTCCCCTGGAAGGTTGCCCTTGAAAGACTTTCTCTTAGCTTGGGATAGGTCATAATCAGAACGAGGCAGATGTCTTGCTGACTCTCCAGGGCACGTTTGGAGTCTCCCATCAGATCTGGTGGAGTGATTTCCCAGTGCCAAAGATGTTCATCATGAGCTGAGCTAAACTGGGCTATGGAAATGGATGGCACATGCCCATATTCACGATGGGTGTAATAAATTCGTCATCGTACGTTTCTCCATAAGGGCCCTGGGTAGAGGAGCCCTGAAAGCTGGATTCGAGTCACTCCTCATGCACAGGGTTGCAGGGATGGAAAGCATGATTAAATCATTCTTCATTTTACTGGCCCTGTAGACATTTATGGCCTTTAAGGGGAAGATAAAACAATGACTGGACGCACAATGCTTATATTCTATTTTGGTACAGTGGCTGGAGCCAACCAAGTGTTTCCCAGCTGCTAGCACAGCAATGGAGGACCCCCACAAGAACCAGCTATCCCACAAGTCTCTGTTGCACCTCAGTCTGAAAATGTTGGCTTGTTTTTCATCAGTGATATAAAATGTTGACTTTCCCCCTTCATGTTATGACACCTTGTTCTCTCTCTCTCTGCTCCTTACGCCTCCTCTTTGTCGCTGTCCCTCTGCTCCTTACGCCTCCTCTTCGTCGCTGTCATGCACGTCCTCTCTCTGCTCCATGGCCTCGCTTCTCCCCTCACATCACCCCTGCCAATTCGCTGCCATGTTTTCTCCGGCATCATTGCCTCGTATCCCCCCCCCAGACATGTTCACTCACTTCCTTACCTCTCCAATTCCCCTTCTACACCCCTGTGTTTGGAAGCTACTGCCCCCCCCCCCCCTCAATCTGCTTCTCCTACTTTTTCCCCACTTAACCCCATATTTCACAGCTGAACTGCACCTAATTTACCCACAGTCAGCAGAGCACCACCCTCTCCAACAGAAAAACCACGCTTAATTACCTCCAATTAAAGTGTAGCACTAACGAGAAAACGCTCTGTTATGAAGTAAAGCAGGAGCGCTGGAGAAAGCCAGTGGCAAACGCACGAGGGGGACGGAGTGGGCTGCAGCCACCTGGGTAGCGGCAAGGCCAAGGAAAAGTGCTGCGGAGGGGATGCAGGGAAGCCCCTTGGGTCCATAACCAAAATGCTCCAGGTGCTACAGTAACGGCTGAGTCTGTGTTCTGACCCCCAGCATCACTCCCACCTGTATATGGGTGTGTGTCTCAAAGGAGAGCAAGAAGAAGCATACCATTACAGCTCTGGTCATACTGGTGTAAATTGCAAGCAAAGCATCGTCATCACGAGGTTAGTATCAGCCTGCCTCGGGATACCTGTGTCCACCGTAATGGAAGGCACACCTGTATCTGAGTACTGCAGGATCGCGAGTGGGGGCAAGCGACATACAGTCAGGTTTGCTGAGCAGCAAACAGCATAACAAGGGTGGGGGTCCCCCCTGGAGTGGAGGAATATCATTTCAGAAATGGAAATAGGTAATCATATGTGTGTACCTCTTTGTGCTGCCCAGTACACTAGAAGAATTTTATGTGTGGTTTTTGTTTCTTGGACCAAATCCATAGCTAATTATTGTTGATACTTTTAGTGAATACTGACTCTGGGAGAGTGGGACCAAAGCAGAGGCTATAATTAAAGTATAATTGCAATGGTTATAATAGTAACAATGGCCACCACAGTAATAACAATTAAATTTTATTTCATTTGAGAATGCCTCTGTGGATGCCTCCCTCCTTTCTGCGCGTGCACGCACACACACACACACACGCACACACACTCGTCTCCTGCTCAGATTAAAGTTGGTGTGTTAATTCAGTGGTGTAGCAATCGAAGCTCTCTGGCAACAATGGGAAATGGGCTATTGATCAGAACAGCTCAGATTAAGACTGGAGAGCCGAGCACTCTCCCTTCCCCTCCATTTCCTGCTCTGCTCTCTCCATTCTCTTTTTCTCTCTCGCCTTTTCCTTTTTGTACTTTTCTGTTTGAGGGCATCAGTGTCCTTTCCTCCTATTTAGCGACTTCCCTGTAGGTGTTCGCTCGGTGCCCGTCAGTGATTCTCCGCTGTGATGCTTCCTGGTACCATTTTTTTTTCTTTGTCTTTGAAGTGGTTGTTCAGATCTGATAGATTTGAACAAACAAAACAAGTGTTGCCATTAACATCAGAGCAGGTGGAAACTTGTCCCTTCAGTAGTCCACAAGGGTTTACAGAAGTAACAGGTATAGTAAGAAATACAGTAACTGCTTGCATAAGGCGTTTAATTAATTATGAATAAACATCAATGTCTCACGTTTCTTATTCATCACTTGGTCCTTTAGTAGCTCACTAAGGTTTGCAAAACTAACGGATATAGTAACAAATATAGCAACTGCTGGAGCACAGCACCTCATTGCATCATATATTCACTTTGAAAAGATTGGTTGTGGAAGTCATTCAATATTTCAATGAACGGGAGGATGCCACTGTTGATCACTGTGCACCTTATGGTTGGAAGATAGATAGATGGCTGGATGTATGATGAATGGATGGATGGATAGATGGACGGATAGATCGTTATGACAAACCAACCACAGGTGTCATTGAATATATCAAACACAATATGATTCAGTAGCAAATGAAAGGCTGAAAGTGCTGCTTTGGCCATCCAGCTTCCATGGCTGTTCCTCCAGCATCAGGTCTCTGAGGTCCTCTTTGGCCAGGGATGCCGGCTCCCTGATAGCTGGGAAACAGGACTGACTGAAGCATTCTTCTGACGCCCAGCTCCCCCCCATACTACACATTGTAGCGCCTTGATTCTATTAACAAAAGGAAGAGGTCCATGTCACTTAAATGAAGTCTGTTATTGGATTTAGATTGCTTAAATTAGTTAATTAATTAGAAAGCATGATGTACTTTTTGGTTTACTTGTATCTGGCAAATTAGCAAGCATCAGTTTCTATGGTTGTGATTTTCTGATGTATAAGTACTTATATTCCTACGCACTGATATACGACAGATATACAGTATGGCTGAGAAATAAACATTTGAGCATTACATATAAATACAAATTGAACTTATTTTCAATACCCAATCATATTTTATCTCTGGAATGCCAGTCCAGGGTTTTACTGTCTTGCTCTTGCTTTTATTACTCCGTGGAACTGGTTGAATTTAATGCGCCTTTTTGCCTCTTAGTTCTCCACAGCTGTTTATTTAAAAGGTTTATTTTAAAATCATGTGCAATAAAACGATCGTAGAATCTTATAGTGATTATGAAAGGGGGGAATTGTGGGCGTTATGGATCAAAACGAGAGGCGAAGAGAATCCAAGTTATTTTAGTGTATGGCAACTGTAATCACTAGAGGGCGCAATCGAGATGTTCGTCTTCCAAATACTCAACCAGATTGCTAAATATCCAGTTTTCTTTGTAAATTATCCATGTCTCTTACCTATTTTAGTCCATATTTAGTCCATAAGTTATTTTTCTGCCTTTCCCAAACCACTTAACTCTTCGCTGTCATTCTGTACTTTGTCTACTTGGTTTGTCTCTAGTGGAGGGCATTCTATTGCTTTATCAAAATAATTAGCTCGGCTGGTTATTTGGAACCAATTACGTGACTTCGTAAGGCCGCTATTTTAACGAGTAATCACCTATATTAAAGAAAGACCCACGGCGTATTTAGTAAGCATGTCCTCTGCCTTCTTCAATACATTTCCGAATAGTCCCATAGTTTGCCAAGTAAGACTCCAGCGTTTTCCCGAAACCTTCAAATACCATGTATTACGGGTGGTGTGAGTCTGTGGGATGTTATTATGTTACAAGTTATATTTCGGAAGTAAGCAGTTTTACAGTATGGATAACTCCCGAGTCACTGAGAAAACTGCTCTGTTATAAAATGAGCCAGCTACAAAGAAGATACATAGTATCCATCGTGCTGGATGGATGGTAGAAAGGGGACTGTATGTAGATGAATATGTCTGGGTAAACAGTTTAGGTTTCAGCAAAGGGTCCAACTGAAAAGTGCTATAAGTGCCAGTAACCATATTTCAAGTTTGATTAAGAGCAGGTAAGAAGAGGCTCGAGAGAGAGAGAAAAGTAGATATCATATATGTGTTAAAATGACAGATAAATGTCAGGTACGTTCTGTTTCCGGATTACCCTGTTGAGAATGAGCTGTAGCAAAAAGGTGGCGGTGTATTTGCGAGAAGAAGGAGAACAAGGAGTGATCGAGAGAGCGAGAGAGAGAGAGAGAGAGAGAGAGAGAAATGGGGGCGGGAGAGAGAGACAACACACACACACACACACACACACACAACCTCATATACGAGACATAGGAGCGGAAACGGGTCGAATCCTACTTCAAATTCTCTTTCCTCTCGGCTTGTCGACCGGGGAAAACAAACCGACCCGAGGCACAGCGAATGGGGATTTACTAATTAACTACTTACACAGAGAGAGGCACACCTCCCTCGCACATCCCCCGCACCCCTCCCTCCTTCCCTCCCTCCCTTCCGAGTTCCGTCAGTCGCGGTTATTAGCACAGCGGTGTTTTGCGGTCCCCGGCGCGGTGCTATGCTGGATCACACGCCGGGAGACTGATCGCATACACGGTTAGATCGCTCGCACCCTGTGTGAGGATACCAAGCGGCTGCTCGGGACAACCCAGGTACGTCAATGATTCACATTCTTCATTATATCCGGATGGTGAAGGTGCCTTATATTCCAATAACCGGCAAAAGACTATCAGCGAAAACTTTTTCCTTAGTCATATGTTACTTTGTCTTTTCAGTGCTTATTACCTGACTTTATAAACAAATGCATGATATCTTTCATATAACAACTGGATAATAATGATCCACTTAAATGTGCTACTGAAATTGTTCTGTACGTGGATTAATGGTTTATTGCAATCAAATGAAAGCGCTTAGGAAAGTTTAGTATGGGAAGAATTCAGCTTCTGTTTAAAGTGAAGGATCTGCTTTTACAGTACCTGGCCGATTCCAACTTGTTACTCTGACTCTTTTGTCATGAACACCTTGCTTCAATAAATTACGTATAGTAAACAATTTTCATGTCATATAAGGAATCTTTCATACAACCGGCGAATTTCGCGCAATAAAATGGTGGTTTCATGCTTCTTTCTCGGGCAAAAAGTATATGACTGTCCTTTAAGTAGCCTATGTCACTGACGAACAGTTTCAGCCGCTTTATGGGGGCTTAACAGCTCCGTGTATGGGGAAACCCCCCTGCTCAGAGCTGTCCGGGAGCCCTGGATTAGACGCTAAATGTCTCTATTTGTTACCGCTTTAAGGATAACCCTCACCCACACCGCGGCATCAATCAGTCAATTAGACAGGCAGTCACACGGTACCGGAACCCATTTATCGCTGACTGAGGAGTGCACGTGTGTCTTTCCATCGCCCCCCTCTCCAAATGACTAAACATGATTTACATATTACTATTACATATTAGTATTATATATGTGTTTAATGCTGAAAGCTCGACTAATCAGTCTGCACGACATTTTCTGTAACGGTGTCCTGGAATGACTACAAAAGCTATCGCTGTTTGAGTAGCCTAACTATATTTTTAAAAGATATTAGTCTGTCAAAGCTCTTTACTTCGGCTAGGCAAAATTTGCCGGTCGTTACATTGACATCTTTTATAGAATGCAATAGTTTTGGAACGCGTGCGCTATGGTAAATATATGTTGAACAGAGTTAGACTGTTTTGCATTTGATTGTGTGCCATTGAAGTACTTTTCATCCGTTTTCTCACCTGTACGTATGTGACAGCGTGAGGTAGTATCTATCTGGTAGAGAATACAGCTGATGTGGACGGCGGCGATTGACATATTCCTCTCCTGAAAGAGAAGAACCAACCAGGATGGAGGGAGCGTGTCAAATAATTGCAAAATCAGATTAATTAATATTATTGTTCTTGTTGTTTGTTTGTTTGTTTGTTTCTTGCTCTGTTTCTCTTGTACTGATTTTTGCCAGAATATTTTGAAGAAAAACATGATTTTGGTTCAAATTCGTAACATTTCTAGTGTTTGCCAAGTTTTTGAATTTGATGCCAGTTTATGCATTAATTTGGAATACAATTCGTTTATTCAGTTTCGGTGTTTGTTTATACGAAACTTCAGTGTATTTTTGCATGTGCAGCTTATAAAATGTTTCTGTAGGCCTATACGGGTTGTGGATAGATACAGTTCGCAAACTGATATGTAGGCCTATGTACTATTTACCGTATAGATTGATAAGCGAGGCAATACTCGTACCTAGCCAAGACGTTGCTTTCTACTAATTAATTTGTTTAAAATAGTATCAGTTCACGTTCTTCTGTTTTCTGATGCCTTTTCTACTGAAAACTGGCGAACGATTTCCTACGTTTATTGGAGGTATTAATAATTGCTGTTGTTCAATAATAATAATAATAATAATAATTAATAATACACTCCGTCTAGATTTTGCCTACATTTTTTGGAAGCCGAAATCTGTGCACGGAACTTGTTAAAGTGAACTTACATGTTGATTGTTTGTAAGTGTTGTCATGCAAATACGCTTACTTTTTTAGTGTCCACATGAATTCCCTGCAACACCCGACAGTTTTATAATACATTTATCTCAATGCTTGTAATGTTTATTCACCAATATTTATATAATTTCTAATTAGTTTCGAATCATGGATTTACATGAAAAATTGCGTTTGTTTGTTTCACGCCAACCCCCCCCCCCCCCCACCCCCCGCCTTACACACACACACAAACTCCATCTCTTCACCCTTCTGTCTTGTCGATATTCGACTGAAATATTTCCGACGTTAAATGGCATTTGGGGAAATCTTTCTAACTCATTCTAACTGCCCCTTCTAGATACATTGCCACAATCCCATAGATCCCAGCAGTTCACTTGACCACTCACGGCCATTACTGTTTTCTTATCCGAAATAACCTTTATTAACGACAGCGAACACTTTATACTCAACACAACAACGACAACGATAATAATAATAATAATAATAATATAATAATAATAACAATAATACGTGTATTAACGGAACATTTTGTATTGCTTTTTGTCATCTCTAATTGTTACATAACCTTATCATTCTCATTATCATATTCTTGTGGTTACTTTAATTGCATTAGCATTTATTTAACATAACATAATATACCTTTCGCTAAATTACAGCACGAGTTTAAGCTGCACGGTTAGTCTACAGCAGTTTTCGGCAGTCGCGCGCATCGACGCAAAATTTCCCCTGTAAAACATTTTACTTACCTTCACCCATTCTCTTTTTGGATCAAAAAAAATAAATTCCGATTAAGTTAAGATTTAGAAGTTGCTCATCAATGAATATTAATTTTCATTTAATTTTATGGCTTAAGTATAAACTCATCTTAGTTGCTGTATTTTACCTATAATTTATAGTAATGATAATAGATATTAATATAGTTACACTGATTTTGAACCGTAGTAATAGTTTCAAATTATTTAAGCAATTTTACCGCGAATAGAACTATTTTCTTGGCATTTTATATCAATTGAAAAGAAGTTTAATATCCATGATCATTTACTCTTATTGTCTCTCATGTGAATGATTCCTGCTTACGTGCATAAACCGCATGACCACTTCATTGGATAATAATGAATAAGAGGAATGATTATGTTCGAATTTGCGCCTGTTTCCCTGTAACTGAACACACCGCATGCCTATTCGGCACGGCTGGGTTTTCTTTTCATCTATTTCCCTTTTTCTGTTGATCTTACGAAAGTTCTAAATTATTATTACAGCGTCGACTAGCAATGCAGCTAATGAATAAGATCAATTAGGACTAACAGGCATTATAATTCCGTGGTCGTGAACAGTAAGATGTATGGCTGTAAGATGTATGATGTATTGCATTATCTGGAAAATATCAAATAATTAAATCAATTAATAAAGATAATTGTGGACACAACGGCGTAGGAGAGGTTTTAATACGGGGGGAGGGGGTGAATGAAGCCAGATTAAATATTTGAGTACACGTCTCCCCCGACGCCGCCGTGTGCACAGGTCTAAAGGAAAATGTACAATATTTAAACATGAAATACTTTGATTGTGTAGACAACACCTGACGAAATATGGTTCACTGAGATACTACTTAGGTCTGCCGAATTTTAGTGAATGGCGAACAGACACAATTAACAGTGACAACATAAGCTACTCTTCATTCACTAATGACTTAATTATGTCCTTAATTACTTCTTCAGTTAAGAAGTTAATGTTTCAGAGTCTGTTTTGGGGGGATTGTCTTTCGTCACGTCTCTTCACCTAAATACATAACCCCCTTCATAAAAACCGACGAAGTAGTGCGTAAAACGTACATTTAACATGTGAAATTTTTGCAATTCATTGAATTAGTTTTTTACCAGTTACCTTAAGCCTTTCATATAATTAACGAATAAGATACTTTTGTGGGACGAAAAGACGCATCTTAACTGGTTTCTGATATTTGATATCGCCTCGCGTTCTACAAGTAATGTTTTAAATAAATAAGCAATGGCTTAATATTGCACTAACTGCACAATTGTCCCCTAAAAGAGAGAGTAGGCATTACGCCCTTCCTAAACAGCATCTTGCATAGGCCAGTATTGATTGACTGTAAAATTGTCACCATAAAAGTAATTCAAAATATTAATCTGCCGTTCTGTTACGTAAATCATGGCAGATAACAGTCATTTTCATAAACGTAAACTTGAACCCGTTAAATAATAGCGCAAAGTCAATGTATCATTGGGATAAATGTTTGTAAAAATACTAAAAAAGATTCGACCACTTTCTGTACGTTTATATCATTCCTTACCACCATTTAGCCACGGCCCTTCGATCCGGGCGAGTCTGTCCATATATGTAGTCATGTACAGTTTCTAGAGTATTTGCACAGTATAGACAAATGACTGGAAATAAATAATGTAGTGTATGTAACTATTACAGAGACAGTGTGGGTATGGATTTTGAGTTTACCGTAGGGAGATCGCTTTCCTGAGCAACAGCAGCCTTACTTACATCACCTTCCCCGGAATGATGGTTTACGATTCCTCCAGTCACTGCTCACATCATGTGGCCAATAAGTAAATAAGATGATTGATGTTATGAACTGAAGTGGCTCAACTTGTCAGAGCCCACAGCAGCCTGCAGAGAGGGCAAAACTCCCTGGAACGTTTTCTCCCGACTGGTAGAAAACACGCGAAACCGTCATTGACCACTGAGGCTTTTACAACATCTTTAGTGGACATTGGCGGCCCTCTGTCTCAATAGTTCAGATTCACTCTCGAAAAAATAGCAGGCATAAAAAAGTAGAAAAGCATTTGACATTTTAAGTTTCTAAATGTTTAAAATATGATTTAACACTAATTTTAATTCTTACTACTGTTTTTCAGTCCTCGTTCCTGATTGTGAGAGTACCTCCCTTTCTCAAGCAAGGTCATTTGGCCGTCCGTTCCGGTCCAGTCCCGTTCCGTCCAACCAGGGTTCGGCTTCTGCCTCAGATTCGGCTCTGAGGCGGGGCGACTCGGGAGTCCAGGTGAGCGAGATCCCTTCAATCTGTCAATCTACATTTTACATGTATTTCTAGAACAGTCAGCTGGATGAATAGTTATTATTATTATTATTATTATTATTATTATTATTATTTATTATTATTATGTAACCAAAAGCAAAATCACATTAAAAGAAATGCACGCCAAATATAAGGAGTTATTGAAAGTATTTGGCAAAGACACCTGGTAGCATGGAAGCAATTA
This sequence comes from Petrocephalus sullivani, assembly GCA_026780845.1. Lineage (NCBI taxonomy): Eukaryota > Metazoa > Chordata > Actinopteri > Osteoglossiformes > Mormyridae > Petrocephalus > Petrocephalus sullivani. Next base: position 3,226,873 of record JAODKM010000126.1, on the reverse strand, counting down.
TTTGTGGATTGCCAGACAGTATAAAGGAGTCTAACCAAAAATATCTTTATAAACATTTAATTTCACTTTGGCAAAGGCAGGGAACAAAACCAAGCTGCTCCAAAATGGGTTTTATTTAAAATAGCTGCAATCAATACCAGCAGTGGTTAGCAGTGGTGCCTCGCGCCCCTGACCTGGGTTCGAGTCTCTGTCCGGGCCCCGTGTGTGGAGTGCCCTGCTCACAGCCCAGAAACCTGCCAAGGTGAATCGGAGTCGCCAGTGTCAATGGTGTGTAAGCCCTGTGAATAAGCATTTATCTAATTATGCAAATTTATCTTCTCCATTTCAGCTTTTCAGAGTAAAAATTCGTACAGTTCAATTACATTTAGGATAGTGAAGTCTTAGCTATTTACTGTCCTTGGTGAATCAGAAGCAGTCACAGTGAGCTGTAAATTTTGAAGGAATTATAGTATAGAGGCACTAGCGTGGTGGTGAGTTGGTCAGCTGTACACATACCGCTAATTGGGCCATTTGTACATGCAGTTAGGCATCAATATTTGAGCATCCCATGTAGCTGAAGAAGCTCCATTTTTCAGTTCTCTCTCTTCTCCCTTCTCCTCTCACTTTTCTCCCAGGTCGTCTTGCCTGCGTTCTCACACACACCTCCCCCACCCACACACACTCCCCTCCTCTCTCCTAGTGCAGCAGGTAACTACAAACTTGTACACAATAATAAGACCCACATATATCCATCTATCGCTCTATCTCGGTTGTCCGCAGCCACAAGAGTGGCTGAAAGACCAGGAGCCGCGAAAGGTCACTTAATCGATGGCCCACAATTTGACAAATCCCGTCGATTCTTATCGCCCGTGCGGTGTTTAGAGGAGCGGGGAGCAGGGAGATTAATGTTTAATCCTGAGTGTGGAGCAGAGGGGCTCCGGGAAAGAGAGAAACACGCAGGTACGCTGAGGGGAATGACTGTGCAAGGGAAACTCATGGACACGCTAACAAAACTTACTGAGAGAAACCAAGATCTTCTCATAGAGCCAAAGAGGGGACTGGTTGATGAAGAGTCAAGGAACTGGGTGATAGAGGTACTTACTGCGGACAAAAAGGGACACACACACACACACACACAACACACGTGCGTGTCCTACCTTAGTGAGGGCCATCCATTCATTTCTATGGGAAGACCCTAATCCCAATCACTACACTCTTAACCCCTACCCAGCCCTAACCATAACCATAAATAACCAAACTTAATACATTTTTACTTTTATGATTGCATTACAGATTTTTATAAAGTGAACTATTGAGTAGTGAGGACTGAAAAAATGGCCTCACTAGTCACATTTTTCCTGGAATTGCTATACTTGTGAGGTCCTTTGGCCCTCCTTTGCGTGTAACTTCTTATTTGATGATGCATACACACAAATGTGTATTAGATAACTAGGTAGTGAGTATGCGGTTTTACAATTGTACATTTTCTTGGAAAATTAAAACCCGCATCAAGTAAAATTAATAATTTTACTGTGAGAGGTTCAGAAAAATTAAACATAGCACCAAACAAACAGCTGCACAGAAACCTAGACTGTAAGTATTAATTCAGCTCAGATTAGTCATATTGCCTTGACAGGAGATTCTGAGTATTGTCAGTGACAGGCAATGACAGTGATGTCTTCCTGTGAGAGCTCCATATATCCTGCTCTTGGAAGTATGTGTGAGCCCAGAACACAGGGTCACCAGCAGGAGGGCTGGAAGGGAAGAGGGATGCAGGGATGAGATGTGAAGGTACCAAGATTGAAAAGTCAGTGCGCGAGCAAGAGGCTGAGGAAAGGAAGATTTGAGAGGAGCTAAACAGATCCAAAAAAAGACTCAGGTTCGAGGGGAAGGTAGGAGACTGAGAGGGGAATTTACAAAGAGAGCGATTAAGTCAGCATGTCCCTGGTCAGTCATTAATCTGATTTACGAGTAATTAAGTTCAGACCAATTCTTTCCTAAAGATACAGCGAAAGAGAGAGTGAGGCGGTGGAGTGGAGAGGGACTGGTGACTGACTTTGTAGGAAAGTAAAACTTAAGAGCGACACCAAATTTAAATATCAATGGTTAAACAGCGTATGACCAAATGGAGGAAATGAGCACGACTGGCATAAATAATTATCACTGATATATGTACAGAGGAATGCATATATAACACATAAAATAGGATTTCCCCCCAAAGTCATCAGTTGCCAAATCAGGCTATAAGAATGATTCAAGTTCCACTTTGGACAATACTGAGTTTCTCGGATATACTTGGAGAGACACAGATGTTGTAGTGTTAACACTGTGAGGGTTTCTGCCGTCGTCATCTATTGAGCATTTGTCACTGTAGCTATAGTGACTTTCTTGAGGCCGGGGTGACTTTAGCACATAGCTGTGCTCATGGGCGGTTTCCCTTTAACCTTGTGGCACACTGCAGCCGCGCCTCCCGCCCCCCACTGCTGGTTTGTGTTTGTGCGCCTGTCGTCTCCGATGTGTATCATGGGGTTAGGGTTGACAAAGGGGACCCGGCAACGGTGTCGTGCTTGTGCGTCTGCTGGGAGATCGTGGTCCAGATAGCAGCGCCATTCGACACACGCGCAACAGAACATAAATCAAAGGCGAACTCTTTTTATCTCTGCCTGTGCACTTTAAATAGGTATTAGGCTCTGTGTAGAGGACGGCTGCAGCCTAATTTATTAGACTGAGGCAGTCGCTGCTGGGCTCTTAACTGCCTGTGTGATTTCCTCTGTTGCCTGTGTACAGGCAGAGCACACTGTAAACAAGTATTAGGCTCTCTGTCTAGAGGAAGACTGCTGCCTCTTGTATTCGGCTGAGGCAGCCTCTGATGGGCTCTTAACTGCCTGTGAGATTTCCTCTGTTGCCTGCGCACTTTAAAAAGGTATTAGGCTCTCTGTCTAGAGGAAGAATTTTGCCTCGTGTATTGGGCTGAGGCAGCCTCTGATGTGCTCTTAAATGCCTGTGTGATTTCCACTGTTACCCAGGCACTTCAAATTTGTTTTAGGCTTTCTGTGTAGAGGAAGACTGTTGCCTCATTTATTATACTGAGGCAGCCTCTGGTGGGCTCTTAAATGCCTGTATGATTTCCTCTGTTGCCTGTGCACTTTAAATAGGTATTAGGCTCTCTGTCTAGAGGGAGAATGCTGCCTCGTGTATTGTGCTGAGGCAGCCTCTGGTAGGCTCTTAAATGCCTGTGTGATTTCCTCTGTTGCCTGTGCACTTTAAATAGGTATTAGGCTCTCTGTGATTTTGTCTGTTTAGCCCACTTCCCCTTTCGTTCTTGTCTCAGGACACGTGTGCACCCGCGAAAGCTGAAGCCACATCCCTGCCCCTGCTTTCTGAAATTGCAGGAATAATGCTCCTCATGCTGCTCGATAACTCCATAACCACATTTATGAGTTTTGAGAATCTGAACAAAATCTCACCTCAAAAACTTTATCCTGCTGACAATGCTCTAGGTTTTTATGTGTAGGGGCATTTTAAAGAAAACTAATCATGGGTAACAGATAATTATTACAGCCTGCAACTATGTACCTGATAAGACGTTGGATTAGGAATTAAGGATGGATGATAGATACCCACCTCATTACGTACAATGTAAGAGGTGGACCTCATTAGACCAAGATACAAATGAAAGATTAATTAGACATGACCAAATGGACACGTTTACTACCTGCGTTACCCCATGAACATATAAAAAATTTGACAGCTTTCAAATAATACTTATTATGCATTTTACATATTTCCACATTTTCTAGAGGCTTATGAACCTAAATTCCAACATGAGGTTACGTTTCCATCTCCTTCCATGTCTGCACATGGACAGAGAGCTGACATGATGGTTTTTGTTCTTTTTGCCTAGGTACAGATTAATCTAGGGAAAGATTAATCTGTACCTTCACAGGTGTTATGATGCTAAATACTTATGACATGGCAATGGATTATTGTCCTGAAATAAGAGTACTGGAGCAAAATGTTACTGAATGGGTCCTGCTGAAGAGGCAATAGAGGAACCTCTTTCCTGTCATCCAAATGGGCTGCTGTATTTACACTGACAGCTATGTTTGTCCTCAGAACCTAAGTACTACATGTTACACCCTTATTAATGGGTGTGATATTATACCTACTGCTGAGAGAAGCATGGGGCCTGAGGACACAGCTTGATAGAGAGAAATGAAGAGGGGGAGAGGAGCGGTGGATACAAGAGGAGACCGGGCCAATATTAGCATAGGACCTTCTGGAAGAGGGGAGGTAGATGAGGAGAGGATGCAAGTGGGGGGCAAGGAGGAGATGTGAGATGGAGATAAAGAAATGAAGGCGAGAGAAAGGAAGGAAAGGAAGGAAGAGGAGAGACACAGAGAGAAGGAAGGACAGAAATGGAGGGAGCAGCATGTGAGTCGGGGAGTGTGCTGCTGTGGCGTGGGGGGTAAAATTTCCATCAGGTTTTCAATTGGGGCGGATCAATAGTGTATTAGAGCTCACCTTGACCCCGCCCCCCCCCCCTTCCCACTGCTATGCCACACAGGCCAAGCTACTCTCACACACAGCAGGAGAGGGGAGAGTGCCCCAGATTACATTATGTCTTCCTTTCCTGGGTCCAGAGTGGCAGAAAAATGGCAATAGAAGAATAAGGATGGAGAGACAGAGGAGCAGAGCTGGAGCAGAGACAGAGGAGCAGAGGTAGAGCAGAGACAGAGGAGCAGACCTAGAGCAGAGACAGAGGAGCAGAGACAGAGGGGCAAATCTTGAGCAGAAACAGAGGAGCAGAGACAAAGGAGCAGAGACAAAGGAGCAGAGACAGAGGAGCAGAGCTGGAGCAGAGATAGAGGAACAGAGCTGGAGCAGAGACAGAAGAGCAGAGCTAGAGCAGTGACAGAGGAGCACAGCTGGAGCAGAGACAGAGGAGCACAGATGGAGCAGAGACAGAGGAGCACAGTTGGAGTAGAGGCAGGGGAGCAGAGCTGGAGCAGAGACAGAGGAGCAGAGACAGAGGAGCAGAGCTGGAGCAGAGACAGAGCAGCAGAGACAGAGGAGCAGAGCTGGAGCAGGGTGTAGCGGGCAGTGAGGGCAGCGGCTTGCTGGGAAATGAGCTACAATGAATGAATGGGACTGTCAGGCACTCTCAGCGAGTCTGCTAGTGATGTTCTACTACACAATGATGAAATGAAAATGCTTTCATAATATGTTGAAAATATCAGTTCCAACGTTAGAAAGAACATTGAAACCTTACTGAACCTCAGCTATTGGCTTCATTTCTTCAAAGGGGTCTAGGAAAAATTTGGGGCAAATTTCTGACACGACTGGTTAGTTAAGGGGTATTGCTAGTAACTTAGGTGTAACCCCACTGGGGACCATGCATTACAGCATCTTCTGCATGCCACCAGGACAAGCACACAAAGCAATGCACACTGACTTATTTGCAGGCAAATAAAAAAAAAAACCCCTAAAAAATGAACTTCTAACCCCTTCTGTGGAAGAGGCGCGAGACAGAGAGAGAGACAGAGAGAGAGACAGAGAGAGAGAGAGAGAGAGACAGAGAGACAGAGAACGAGGTAGAGGGAGGCTGAATGAAAAAAAGGGAATTGATCCAGGAATTTAGCATTTAGACACAGTTTACAAAGTGAGCTGGGAAGGAGGGGTAGGGTTAAAGAGGGGAAAGAAAGTTAGTGGGGTAAACACTTAACCTATAGCTCAGCTCTACCTACGTCATTAAAGTATATTAGTAATGCAAATATGAAAACTATCACTTATCATTCAGCCGTGGTTCCATTTGCATTACAATAAATAGTATCGTTTGATTACATATTAATGTGAAGCACTGTTATAATTTCAGAAATAGTGTTCAGTGTCTATGCATCCCCCCCCCCCCCCCGTGCCCCTCCTAAATAGGTATGCTACTTGGGTCGTAAATTAACGTGTTATTATTATTATTTTTATCATTATTATTTACGTATGTGGCCTAAAATACGCGGGCTAGAAACAGGCGAAACAGAAGCGTAAGCTGCCTGTCCCTGACGAACTCTTACCGGGGTGCGCCGGGTGCTCGAGGCGCCGCAGTTGGTGAAAAGCAGCGTTAACGACGGGGACGTACAATCAAGCTCGTGGAAGCAAGACAGGCTACACAAGAAAGCAAAGTGAGTTACACATTTGTAAGAACTGTAATGATGTAACTGCAAAGCACTGCACAAATAACTTGTCGGTTTTAAAAATTGTCTTTTGTTTCTTAATGCTGGCAATCTAGGGTACTTCCAGGACTTTCAGGTCAAATGCATCTGCCCCCCCCCCCCCATCAAGACAACTGGCCTCAGTCCACCACCACCCCCCC
>JAODKM010000126.1:3207978-3220427 GCA_026780845.1 Petrocephalus sullivani | reverse complement strand
CACCCCCCCCTTCATTGAACCTTCATTGAAAAAAGAGAATTTGGTTTAATATCAAGTTCTCCGATGCTAATGTAATAAAGTATAAAAAAGGAAAAATAAAAAGTTGTCTACGGAAAATATCTAGGCCCACCGCTTTTGGTTCCTCTGGGCGTGTATAGTTTGCTAAAATTCAGGGCACATTGTACCCCCGGCCCGGACACACGTAAACACACACACACACACACACACACACAGAAAGCATGCAATCTCTCACTATGCCTGTCCCTCTTACTGAGGGAAAAAGAAAGAAGGGAAAGAAAAAAGAAATCGATCGCCGGGGATAGCGGTGCGCGTCGGAGGATCGTATCTTGTCAAAATAATATATTACCCTCATCCCCGGCTGATCGATGCGGCGGATTAGGGACGGAGGGCTTCTCTCTCCCCCTCTCTCCGTCTCTCTCGCTTCCTCCCCGGCGCTCCGCGCGGTTTAATATTTACCTCCGCGAAAGAGCGGCAGCGACGGTGCTCACTCTTAATTGATTCCGACACTTGGGGCTGTGTGATCGGCCTGTGGTTGAGGGTGGGAGGGGGGTAGGTAAGATGAAGAGGGCGAAAACGGAGAAAGAGGCAGGGGAAGTGTAGAATAATATCTGGGATTAAAGAAAATAAAGGTATTTTAGAGTCAACAAAAACTGTGGAAACGCAAAACATTGAGGGCAATGGTCTGGATAGTGCGACATCTAGTCCATTTAATACAGTAAAAAAGGAGCAATATTAACGGATAGATTACCGATGTATGAAATAATGACGGGTTATATTCAAAGTGAATGGAATTAACAAACTAAGAATGATACGGGGTCGCCTCTTATATCAGGATATAAGAGATAAGAAGCGGGGGAAACGAAGGGGGACCGGTGTGAAGGACGAGAAGCGAGTAAAAAGGTCCAGAGAATGAGCAAGATTAAGGAACGGGGGAGGTCGTATTTATGGAAGATTCATAGGGAAAGAAAGGGACATGACAAGGTAACAGGTGACACCGATAAAAGGGGGAAGGAGAAAATAGGTGGCGAGAAAAGAGAAGGAAAGAGGTGACAGAATGATAACAAGGCGATAGAGAGAGAACAGGAGCTCTGGGAGAGAAGGAGCCGGACCATATTTTCTATTGAAGGAACTCGGCTGTCATCCTGTTCCGCTAGTACGGAGCGTATCAGTGAAATACGAGGCAGGGCCAGGGCGCAGTAGATGACTTATGTGTGTATCCAGCCTCTATCAATATTTCTTTCTGTCCTTTTCTTTCATTTTCTCTCTCTCTCTCTCTCAGATTCACATAACTATCTCCACGTGTGCGTTTCCATCATGCTCCCTCCGTCCACATTCGTGTGGAAGCACAGTATATAATATTCGCTTGGCCTATAAAAAGTTATTAGGCTCCCTGGGCTACGGAGCACTCTGGACTCGGACATTTACTGGGACTTGCAGGACTGTAACACGAGCGTGAAAAGCAGACGTGCTGTATGGTAAGACTTCTTCCTTGTCATGCACGGATGCAGGCCCCAGTTCACAGGGAACCTTCGCATCAATGGTGAAACAACCGTGCACAGGGCGCTGGGCCAAAAATGGACCATGGGCCGGCTCCAGCCCCCACTCCGTCCCAGCTTCCTGTAACTTCATTCAATGTTACCTGAAGGTCGTCTCAAAATTAGCAGGCAACTTTCTTACTGTAACATTAACGGAATGTTATTTCCACGTTTTGCATTTTAACGAAGGTTCTGTCAAAGTCAGCACGATATCATTGTTACCGGAGCATACTTTAAAAACAATTAACGTTGAAAACTATAATAATAAATAAAATATAAAATGTGTAATAAAATATCATTTAATGAAAGTTCCATCTGCGTATATCACCAACGCGCCATCCAGCCTTGAACCCGATCTTCAAATGGTAACGCGCAGTGTTATCTACTACCCTTTGCAAAGACCCTTCTTTTTTAATTATTAGTCTTAATTGTACTTCTAGTTGTAGTAGCAGGATGACGTTCTGGGAACATCAGGAAAGTCTGACACTTTGCACGTTGCAATACATTCATCGTCACATTTGTAAACGTTCCTAGCTTCTCCGTGAGACGTATCGAAAATAATGAGTATGCATCTCCATCTCCTATACTATCAAATATATACAGCTATATATTGTTCCCAGGTCACTGACCCCTAAAAACTGACAACCCAATCATTAAAATAATTTTAGTTAAGGACCGATTGTAATATTAAATATGGGGGGAAATATAATACGCCGACACCAATCAACAGCTTCGGTACCTAAATATAAGTATGTCTTGTTCAGATGAAAAATGTACAGAATATAGCATTAAGCTTCACGTCTCTCTCTCCATTCATCTCTCATAATCATCACTCGTGTCTTTTTTCCCTTTCCTCCCGTGGTCTTTATACTTTTTTTCAGGCTGCCCTTCAGCACACAAAACGGTAACGTAAGTGTCACTTGTCATTATTTGTGTAATGCAGTCATCTGTCATCGTGCACTGTGCAGTGTGTAATGCGACAGAGCGGCAGGTGTAACGTGTGTCCGAAAGCGCATTAAATTTAATACAGAGAGAGAGGGACGGGGGACTCTGCGGATGGTGCGTGTGTGTGTGTGGAGGGGGGGGGGTTGTGGTGTATACAGGGGGTGTATGCAGGGAGTTTTATGAAGATCGATGGCTGAAGTGAAATATGTCGCAATACATGCTTGTTAGCAGGAGAACACAGGAAATACTATATCTCAAAAAGTTATATAGCCTATGCATACGTCTATTGCATTCCAAAAAGTATATACAGATAACCCGAAAAAGTAGACGAGTAGTCTACACTTTATCCCAGAGATGCTATATACACATACCATACTAAATCCCTGAGAAGGTGTATGCACACTAAAATATAGCGCAACACAACAGGTCAAATTTTTGTCACTTTAGCTATAATTGCAATATAACCTGGATTGATACCTGTTATCATTGTTCTGTTAATCGGTGTTAAATATAAATCTGAATTTCTCTTTAATGTTCCCTCTCTGCTTCCCTCCTCATCTGCCCCGCAGTACTGACTCATTATGCCCCAGATTTCATTTTACGCGAATCAGACGTGATGCTTTTAATGAAAGATAAGATGCAGACGGGTCAGCAGTCCGGCACCGAGCTAGAGTCCATGTGTCAGAGCAATAGCAGGAGAAACTGAAACGTGTTTTAGAGATTTGTGAGCTTTGTGGGTTAGTTTTCCGAATGTTAGCTGTAGAGTTTCCTTTGGGGGGCATTGCGTTCTTAGTAGAGGCCGTGTAAGTGAATACGTGACGTTGCAGGCGTATATGTCTAATTTTCTGTGTTTTTATCAGTGGCAATTTGTATGGGAGGCTGCGCTACCCCAGAATACCCCGCAAGGGAGCTGTGGATTTTTATCTTACCAGCCCTGCAAGATTTTAAATCCGGTTGCTGTTGTGGATGTTTTAAAACACTTTAAACTATCAGAATATAACTCCACCTGGCTTTTTCTGGATTATCAAAAGTTTGCCATCGCTGCCTTCACTGTCTCGTCTACATTTATCATGTTTAGTGTATTTTTAAATACATTTACTACACGAAACGTCAGATTTATATGTTTTATACTCAAAAACCAATCCAGTAATTTATTAACAATTGATATGAAGTGACACAGAGCAAGTCCGGAATTACTAATACATTTTCACGGAGAGACGATAATAATAATAATAATAATAATATATTAATAATATTAATAATGATAATAATAATGTCGGACTTCCCATAAGACAACGCGAGACAGACTCCCAGGACGTATTATACTTGATATTTAGTTAACTGATTAAATGTATATTATTTAATAATCCTAGTTGTACCTTTGCAAAGACAGATGTATATTCGTCATTGTGTATTGGTGGGTGTCCTGGATGTTGGCCTGGTAGCCTATGTGCTTCCAAGTGGGGTCCTTTTCCAAAGTAGCTTGAGTAATTAGATTGAATAGCGGGGATTGTTACATAGCCGCCTTAACACTCGATAGCTCGCGTAGACACCGCTAGAGATTCAGCTACTTATGTTGCTACAAATATTAACACTTTGCTCAACTATTACTGCTGATAATAATGATCCGAATCTGTGATTAAACGCTTCAGGTAATCAATGAAGAAACGAGGAAAACGTAATGTCATTATTCGGTATTAATGCTGTTTCTGCAATAATAAGTGTTTTACGACGGCTTGATACAAACACTGTACGCAGTTCCCGAAGTGTTCAAATACATGGAGATTCACATCTCTCGTGTAAAAAAGATCAATTAACGAACACACTCGAAACAGTTTGTTGTTGGTGGTGATGGTGATGGCGGTGGTGAGAAATTTGACGCTGATTTCCTGTCACACAAATCTAAAGAAATTTTCTAAAACACCCCTTAAACTTTTAACTCTAATCTAATCACAGTTTCGTCTTTTGTGTAGTGTCATCTTAAATGTATCAACATTCCAACCAAAAACTTGAAACGCAAAATCCAGGCTTTTCGGTGGACACATTGGAACAACCCGACAGCGAACATCTTGACGTGTCACTTCGCAAACGATGCTTAAAGGAAAATACAATTAAATGAAAATACACTTGTTTTATACAGTTGTTTGGGTATCGGTGTGTTGCGTTAGATTAAGCTAAACTGACTATTGTTACAAGTGAAGCGAATTATGGGCACCTAGTGAGGAAAGGGTAAGAACAATCGCACAGCACACAGGTAAGTACATTTACAGTGCGAGGGGACTAGATTGATAGTACCTGTTGAGTTGTTCTAGCGTATAATCTCCCACTTTATCACTGCCGTTACGACATAGATGAAAAGGGTAGACAGAGGAAAGGAAACTGCACGCAAATATGCCGACATTATGTATCCCTGCTGATAAAGTGCGGACGATGCGAAGGACGGGTGCCTACATAGGGTCGGGAATAAGGATGTTTCCATGTGATGTGAGGGGGGGGCGGCTAGATGATGGATAGACGGAGAGACAGAGGAGAGCAACATAAAAGGCAGAACAAGAAGACGGTCTTGCTTTCAGGATGATGGAAGCTTAATTAAAGTATATTAGCTAACTGACCCTGCGAGTAACCCTTGTTACGCAGTCAGGGGACGAGAAAGACGGCGTTATACGAGCGGGACTGCAGACGGGAGCTGACGGGCGAACTCTGCATAACACGCCGACAAGTCTTACATATTATACCATACGTGCTATTCATCCACAACAACTGACTGGCCGGCTATTGGGATGTAGTCTTGGATTCAGTTAAGTTTTTAGGTTTAGGTTAAATGAATGAGTGCTTACCGAACACGAATGGATTTACGCGTAAGTGTATATTGGGAGAACAATCTGTAATAGTCGGATGTAAGTAAGAATTGAAAAATCAAAAATATTAATTGGGACGTTAACTTACACTCCATTTATTGATGCGATAGACTACAGTAACATATAGGTAAATTCAAGATAACTGCGTTAATTGTGAGTGCTCGACCTGGGAGGAACGGGAGCGATTCGGTTCGGTTCGGTTGTTGTTGACCGCGGCTCCCACAAGCCGTCAAGTTCGCAGCGTTCGATTTGCCAAACTTGTGGCCCCCGACCTTGTCACACTTGATATTTGATTTGATTTGTTATGATTGTTTTTCCATATGCATTTCTCTTATTTCAATAACCACCTCTTCTATTTTATTTCATTACGTTATGTATCTATGAAGTACCGTTTCTGTTTTGTATAGTTATAATGTCATTTAATACGATAATTATTTGCTGACATCGTTTATACGTTTGGGCTTATTTCTCCCTTTTTTCGCTTCCCTTCTCTGTTTTCCTGTTTCTCTCATCTCTTTCTCCAATGATTATCTCGCAGTCTAATTAGAAATCGATGGCGAGAAGCCGGCGGGTATTTGCGATGTGTTTGTGGACGTTCAGAACAATTCCCCGGACAGAGGGGGAAAGGAAGGAGTGGAGAACACGCGCGCGCATACACACACGCCGCCATAGCGGCACATCCCTTCCAGCGATTCTCCTTTTAAAAGGAAGGAAAAGGAATCCAAATAAGAAATGAAGAGAATATAGTTTCTTTCCCGTCTAACTAGTGTGTCGAGGGAATTTGTATGGTTCCCGTTTACAGTCCAAGTGGCTAGTAACTTATACCTTTACTTTAAAGTCTTTTTAATTATACTATTACACAAATAAACCGAAGACTTCATATAAAATCACAAAATAACGTACATTTTGCATAATCCATTAATTACAAATCTTAAGCAAAGGCCAGCTCCACTTTACAAACTAGCACCCGAAAATAAGATTATTGTAAAATACCAATATCGATTAAGGTGAACCGATTATAATGTTTTATTGTATATACATTTTCGACTAACCACACAATTGAATGTTAATCGAGAATATATAGACTTAGATGACTCTATAATGCAATTATGTTAATAAATTAATGGGATGGAACGACTCATTTTTCATTTAATGTAAATACTCGAGTAATTTAAAATATTTTTTAAATCTCTGTGCAGTAGAAACTAACATTTTTTTTTTATTTACGTTTTTAATTTTCACATTTTTACTTTCGCCTTGAAGAAATGCAGAAAACACTAGCCCAGATAAATCAATCTAGATCTAGTAGCTTAAATAAATCCACCGATGATATTCAAATCATCATTTAGAAAACTGTAACATTTCTTCGCATATTGATTTTTAAAAAGACACAGAGAAAACGTATACATTAAAGGTGCGGAGAACGAAAAAGAACAAAGAACATAAAACCTAAGCGAATTAACTACGCGCAAACGGAATTGAGACCCTGCATTTATCCGGCGCTGTCGGATTCCCTTTCTGTCGAACTTTCCCGACTCCCCGAGCCGGCGTGCAGCTCTTCCGCCGGCTTGGGCGGCTGAGGTGGTGGGTTAGCGCGATTGCTCCTTTAACAATCGAAGCTAAACGGATTAAACGCCCAAATGTCCAATCGTAACAGAAAGTGAAAAAGGGAATAACACCATGCACGTTTATTAGTTTTACTAGAACTTCTATCTGTTTTGTGTTTGTATTTTCTTTACTTGTTTCCCTTTCAGGGGAGTATGGATGCCTCTGGCTCTATCCTTTGTTGACTTCTTCACAAAAATGTTTTTTTTTTACTATTTTTTCAAAGTTCCCTATGGACTGAGATCTCTTACTGTCAACGAGGACTCCTAGTAAGGCTGTAGTGCTTTGTGTTACGAAAAGTCTCAGCATGGTCATGGTAGGCAGAAGGATTTAGCACATTGGACCCAGTCTCTACACGTGTGAGGGTGTCTGTATCAGATCGGGTGTCGTTTTTGTGTGCCTTCGGACATATTAATAGTAATCCACACAATACGGCTCAGATAGACTGTGTATTCAAGTGAACTGCTGGTGTGTTATGTATATGTTTTCTTGTGTGGATCCGTCAATCTAATTGAAGACATCTATGTATGCTCGCGCTGAGCCCCTCGGTGTCTGTATGTCTGTCTCCCTTTCATTAAACTCCCCTCTCCTCCCTCTCCTTTGCTTTGTACTGCTGTCTCTCTCTCCCTCCCTCATTTATTCGCCCCGCTCTCCCTCCCCTTTGCCGATGGGTATATGATCGTGAAAAATGTGTTTACAAAACTTGCTCCTCACAGATCAAACCGAACTATGAAATCAAAGAGTCGGGAGAGAGGGAAGGGGAGCGCGGCCGCGCGTGCATGAGAGGGAATGTGTAATTCTGCTGGTTCATAGTGTGTTTCCAATGCATATTCTCTAGAATATTTTCTTAACAATTTTAATCCATTTCACAGAAAATATGACATTATGTCAAATATAATCTTTAATCATGAATTACCTGTTTTAATTAGGCAAAGCTTAAGGAATTCTGACACACTAACATACTGAAAATATCGCACCTTATAGATAACTAACAATGAATAAGTGAGTTTTAGAGTGAAATTTGTCCATGATGGAAGTGGATGGAAACAGTCTGGTCTTATTTTTATTAGGTAATGTTCGGGGTTTAAAAAAAAAAAATCTTTTTTTTTTAATTACGTTAATTATAGAATTGAGAAAGCATTAACGGGGAAGAGGGGAAGATGACCGGAGCAGGAAGGTAATGGGAGAGGATAAAGCGGGTGGAGGGAGGCGAGACAGATAGCGTGAGGGAGCGATTATAGCCGGGTTTATGTATGAGCTATTGATTGAGTCAGTGGTGACTTCTTGAGTGGTTAATTCGGGAAGTGAGTGCGATAGAGAGTAAGAGACTGACTGGAGGGAGAGCGGGAAGGGAGAGGAGGATGTAGAGCAGGTAAGGGCTGGGGAAGCAGGAGTGTCTAACACACTCACACTGGGGAAAGCCACGCAGAGCAAGGGGCAGCAGAACGAGGCAGACTGCGCCAGAAATACAGTGAGAGAGGAGAAAAGGAAGCATTAGCCTAGTCCTGGCACAGGAGAGAGATTGGGGTGCATTCAAGGGCAGAGATTAGGCGATGGACAGTAGGGACATGCCAATAGTGTGAGGGTACCCTGTGTGTTTGGGGGGCGGGGGGCCTGGGACTGATTTGGTTGCTACCAACAATGAAAGCAAACTACATGCTTGGTTGCATTTCAACATTTAGACCACCGACTTCACTACACTACAAGTTGTTATGCCTGTTTTTCCATGTGCCACTGTTCTCTGTGTTCTGCTTGTGTCTATTCCACACTGTTACAGACGCAATCGGCCTTATTTGGACCCCAGCACCTTTCCCACTGTGACTTCGTCACCCTCCCTCTGTGTCACTGACACTTTCTCTCCAAGTCTTCCTTCTCCTCCCACCTGCCTTTGACTCTTTGGCTTAGGGCTGAATGTGAAGTCAGGCCCTAAAGACACTCAGCTGCTCCTAAGACACAACAGATGGTTCCCCCTCTCCTGCAGTCTCACCCTATTAACAGAAGTTGTATCTGAGCGAGTAAAGGAGTGTGCAGTTCTCAGGCTTGGTGTAGATTGATTGAGATGAGAATCATTCACAAAAGTACTATTAATAATAATAATAATAATTATTATTATTATTAATTAGTAGTAATCAAAATAACAACAACAACAACAATAATAATAACTAGTACTTATTGATTACAGAGAATTCCAGAATGTTTATGCTCTGTGTCATCGTCTCCCAGCGAGTCACTCCTCCAGTAACTTTGATTTCACCTAGGTTCTTGTAAGCAAAAGTGCATTGCACAGATAAGCTATTGCCTATGTCTTGCAAGAATGATGCAATTGGAATTTTAAGAAATCGAGCTCGTTCGTCTGGCGATGTCATTCCATTGCTAATCTTAATTGTTGGTAAATATGCGACGATCGGTATGCAAGCGCATCCTGTGCGTGTCTACGTGCGTGAAGTTTACGGTCCACATGCAGGCGCCGTTTCTTTTCCTCTTTCTTTAACCCCCCTCTCACTCTCCCCTCTCGTGGAGGTTTTGATCTCTCAGCCGCGAGATCAAAGGCGTTCTCTGGCTATTAGTCAGCGCGAGCCATTGATCCCTCATCGATCCACGCGAGACACAAACCGCCGCGTGAACACCGCACGAGGCTCCCCTTAAAGCTCCCTCGCGCGTCGGGAGCGAGACGGAGCGAGGAGACTGAGCGCGCGAGGGGGGGTCTCCGCGCATGTGTGTGTGCGCGCGCACGCCGCTGTGTGTGTGTGTGTGTGTGTGTGTGTGTGAGTGTGTGCGCGTGTGTGTTTCTTCTCGTGCTCGGGGAGCAGCAAGCTCGAGCTTTTTCTTTGCCGCGGGACATGAAACAATGAGGCCCGAGCCGGTTTTAATAAAGCGCGCTTTCCCTCCTTTCAACTTGGGTGCGAGGCGGACAAGCCGGCAGCGGAGAGCGATCGATAATTAATGACGATGAATAATTTAACCCTATCGATTGATACTTTTTCTTCCGCTTTTTTTCTTCTATTCCTTAT
The DNA here is from genome assembly GCA_026780845.1 of Petrocephalus sullivani. Classification (NCBI taxonomy): domain Eukaryota; kingdom Metazoa; phylum Chordata; class Actinopteri; order Osteoglossiformes; family Mormyridae; genus Petrocephalus; species Petrocephalus sullivani. The sequence goes on along the minus strand of JAODKM010000126.1, from coordinate 3,210,452 downwards.
ATCTTAAAGTCGGTGGTCTATACGATACTGATACCATATCGCATAAACACACTCTCCCATAACCCCCTTCTTTTACTTTTTCAAGAATACTTTACCATCTTTTTTGAAGTATACTTCACCCTTTTGATTGCGTCTTTAACATTTTATTTCAGGGCTTCTTTTTACGTGTCCTTTCTCCAAAACCACACTGCAGCTTAATAGGGAACACTCGGTAGGCAAAGCACTGAAAAAAGTATTAAAAGAAGTCATGGGAGGTACGACGGTGCAGGTGAGGGAAAGAAAGTCTAACGTCTGCTCCTGGACTGTGGCCTCACTTCTTTTCACTGATGTCAATCCATTTTTTTAGCTTTTACATTTGTGGCTAACCTGGATATCTATCCAAAGGGCAACCTCTTCATCTGAATGCTTATTGTAAAATAGGCCTACTATAAACTTGCAGAATCATACTGAGGTTTAATTGGAGTTAAGCTTCAACATTTTTGGGCTGAATTAAACAATTCCTGGTAAATATATTTAGAAATTACTTGAGTAAAATTACGTCTTCAACTGTATATAGACTGTCTCTTAGAAGAGCCAGATGGCGAAAAGCAGCATATCAGTAATACTGCATGTGTACTTGTGCAAATGGCAAAAAAGCATCATCATAAGAATAGTTATTTAGATTTTTTTAAGAAATTGCTGAAAAGTTGTATCCTTGGGACCGGCATACATATATAGAATATCTAAACTGATAAAATGGAATCTAACAGAGTCACTGCAATTGAGTCAACTGGACAACATTAATTACTTAATAAAAAATGTACACAGACTGAAACCTCAATCTGAACATTTGATGCATAATTTTGCCAAGTAGCAGTGTTTAGTTATTATTATAACTGATTTATATGCTGGCAAACTGTCTCATTGGCCTCAAGTAATTATTTTGTTTTTATTATTAGTATTATTATTAATACAAATAATAATAACAATAATAATAAATATTATTATTATTATTATTTAATTATTGTCTCAATTGCAGTATAACAATTATTATATTAAGGATAAGTAAGATCCCGAAACCCTAAAAAGGAAAAACTACTGCATGATAAATGAGAGCAATTAATAAGAAAAAGGGCTATAATTGACTGTTACATACAAATTGAAAAATACATTGATTGTAAAGGCATCGGCGCTTATTTTCGTGCCTTTTACACATGAAGTACATCGTATGTAACATTATGACCGTTTTGTGTTATCTGATTTTTCCCTTTCTAAGACCGGTGATGTTATGAACCTCTCACACTTACACTTGGACCCTGTTCGACAAAATGTACCTGTTTTTATTTCCACCTTCCTCCCACTCCTCCTAGGAGCAGATCCCCTCTGTCCCTCCCTTCTCAGTCCTTGGCTCTCTCTGCCCCTCCTGCCCAGCTCCTCTCTGCCGCCCTCGGTCCCACAAAGCTAACTCCACAGTCCTCTGTTCTTCGACCCTGAGGCTGTGCAGAGTGTCACTGCAAACCAAAGAAGCAGGAACACAGAGCAAGAAGAAGTGAGAGGCTGTGCAAGGAGGGAGCTTCTTAATGGCAGCCGAATAAAAAGGAATGAGACAGAGTCTGTTTCATCTCCAGAAAAGTGTGCGGGATACCAGGCTCAGTGCTCCCCACATCTCTTTTTTAATTTAGTCCAATTTTTCTTTACCCTCCATATTTGTACTTTTGGGCCATTGTCCGAAAGTATGAGCTTCTCTGCCCAATACGTACTTTGTGTTCCTGTGGTTTTAGCTGAAGCGATATGTTCAGTTTTGGGGGTTTGTTCTGTACTTAGTTGTACTTAGCTGCTTATGGCTCAACGCCAGTATCATCTCCTGTCTGTGGGAGTCCCTCAGTAAAGGCTCCCCAGCACGCCGGGATCAGCAGCACACCTACCCTGCCTTGTGCCACTGTGCTAGCGTGGGAAACACTATGGCATCTGCGTACTGACGTTTCTATCTGGGCTACAGCATTTGGGCCCCATTTTACAAGGCAGAAACTCAGCCAGGCTAATGAGTGCTTGGCTTTTTAACTCTGTGTGAATTTCTGCTGCTGGTGTGAGCGCGCATTTCAGTTTCTGCCGCATTTCTTATGCATGCCTCTCTTTGTCCTGTAGCGCTCAGTGTTTCAGCTGTTTCTATTTCCATTTGCCTTAGATTTCACTTTGGGTCATCGGTTTGTGTTTTGTGTGTGTGTGCGCATGGGTGTGCTTGTGTGTGTATGTGCATGTGTGTGCGTGTGCGTAACAGCACACGTGTGCAGAAGCACCTCAGCCATCCCTCCCTCTGCCTCCCTGCTACAGTGTGTGAGGAGCTGTATTCCCTGGGCTGCTAGTTATAATGTTTCTGGGGGTGATGGGGGGAACTTGAAAGCCCTGTGCTGCCCAAATCAAAACTAACAAGGAAATGATGGGGGCTCCTTTATCTCCTTTCTGGCCTGGGGGGGGGGGGGGGGGGCACCGGGGGG
>JAODKM010000126.1:3171043-3181217 GCA_026780845.1 Petrocephalus sullivani | reverse complement strand
CGGTTTTTGGGGAGACGGGAGCGCGCATGTCGTCACTTCCGGCCTCTAGGCTCGTAATCTGACTCGGATTCCGACCTGTCGAGGGTAAAGGAACGCACGATAAGTTTCCCCAAGGGGATGAGGTGATGAGATTCCCCCAGGCGGGATGGTGAGTATCCCCGAGGGGATGAGGTAATGAGTATCCCCCAGGTGGGATGGCGAGTATCCACAAGGGGATGAGGTGATGAAATTCCCCCAGACAGGGATGAGGTGAGTATCAGCCAGGGTTTGCATTGTGTGACCATATGAACACACCCTCAGCCTCAGCCTCCGCTTCCCCGCCTAAACCGATCAGGCCCCTGCTCTCCCCTTCATTCATACCCCCTTCCCTCTCTCCTTTGCGACAGCGAGCGTCACGCTCGCCGCTGGCTGACCTCCGGCTTCCTCTGCACTGTGGGAATGACCTGCAGGGCTCTGCTTCCTCTGCCTCTCTGCCTCTCTTTGTTTGCATCTCGCCTCATTCCATCGTGCTCTTTGTGCCGGAAGTCAGATTGATTTGACTGGTTCCTGCTACTTGCCGTTTCAGATTTTTTCTTTTACTTCTCCTTTTTTCTCCTCGCCCCACTGTCTGTCAGTGTTTGAAACTGATCGTGTCTAAACATATACGCGGGGCTGCTTTTATGTAATACTGTTTTTTGTTCAACTTAAAATACTTTTTATTGATGTATGAGAAATTGTACACGTTCAATACTGCCATCTGGTGGAATTTTTTTTCTGTTCAATAGTATTTAATAATGTATTTTATAGATCAGTGGTTTTCATCACCACTGGAAATGATCTGGCCCACGAGAAGCACTGGTATAGATGACACTCCCTGCATAAATTACTATCAATTAAAATTAATTAAAAGATAAATACCTGTTTTTTTTTACTTAGAAGTCAAAGGTATGCTTTTAATCTTTTAGTAAAGATAGTATAGTATATCTTTTAGTATATTTCTTAGTAGTTTTGTCATCTGAGTATTTAGAGCCACGTCTTTGAGTGTCTATGTCAGCAACATGGACGCTGACTTTATTTTTTGCTGAAATTGTTTTGCAGGTTCTCAGAGTGTCCATTCCTAAGCACGTAGCCTATGATCTGGGTGAGTCGGTGCAGACGAGCACTCTGATTGGTTACGTCTGCATGAATGCTATGTTTGAGCTCATTGTCTCTGCTGCTCACCTAGACCGCTCCCGCCCAGAGCTGCTCAGTGACGACACGCAGAGGCGCTACGCCCTGGACATCCAGAATAATGTCTCCTCCGATGTCGTCAAGCAGCTGGACGACTTCAGGTGCCTGGCATCTTCTTTGCCTTTTTGGCTGGAGACATGCATTTCGTGTCCCTGAAACTGGCTCTTCCATTCCACCAAAGGCTCCATTTCACTGGCTGCTTGGCTTTCGCAGGCCTGGGCTGCACATTAGCCCTTTTTTATAGGGGTAGCTAACTTTCACTAAACTTATGCTTTGATTATGCTTTTATGTTTTAAGGAAGTCAGCCTGAATTAAGTAAATTGTGCTGTTATTTAGACTGTCATTTCTTTAGTATTGGACGCCTGCAGGTTAATGCTTGCTGCGTCGATGCCTGGTGGGAGGAGCCATGATGCAAACTGCTTGTGTACCTGTACTGATCCTGGCCCAAGCCCAGCGCTGCTCAGCTGACCCGGACTGAGCGTGTGCACTAACAGCCCCCCATCCCCCTCCCCCCTTACATGGCCAGAACCAAAAGGATGATGGGGATGACGCCGTACGAGCACGAGCTGAATGAGGTAGAGAATCACCGAGCCACTGAGAGGATCCCGCTGGAGATGAAGGAGAAGGCCATGGCTGAGACTCTGCTGGACAGGATGTTTGACATCCAGTGAGTTCCCTCTCTGGGTGGGGGGGGGTGGCTGTGTGGGGAGCTACGGCGGGGAAGTGGGTCGTGGCTGGGAGGCAGGTTCTTAAGGGGCCAAGGGTGGGAGTGGGGAGGGCTGTGGCGGGGGGGGGCTTTGGCACGCCAGGTCCTCCTGGACCTTTGACAGTGATCTTGGTTTCTCACACTCACAAGCCAGCATCGCAGTTGGTATGAATGAGGGCGCCAGGGAGTCTTCTCCGTTTGATGGGGAGGAACTTGGCAGCACAACTGAATGGCTCTACTGTGGAGACGGAAGGGAGGAGGGGAGAGGGCAGCAAAGGAGCAGGAGTATCGGGGACTGAAGGGGGGCAGATGCAGGCAGAATGTCCTTTGGGAAGATGGGGGGGTAGCTGTGTCTGGCTGTTGCCTCTGTGAGGGGGCGATGAAGTCAGCAGCGCCACGTTGGCTGGAAGCTGTAACTCTGGCGGCCTGCCAGAGCAGGGGGGGTGGGCGGCAGGAGCTGACGTGGAGAGCTGAAAGCCCGGCTCATACACACTGGTACATCACAGAACCAGACAGTCTTGGCTTAAGGAGCAGCATTTTATGCTGAGGTAGTTTTCAGGATGGTGTCAGTCTGAGATGGGGTAATCTGACAGGCATGCAGAACCTTCCGTTTGGTGGTCCCCCCCCCCCCCCCCTGCCGTAGGTGCCCCCTGCTTCTCACTTTCACGATGATGTCACCTCCCCCGCCTCCCACTGGCGGCCTGAAGCCGTCTGATTGGCCGTTCCCGGGGAAGCCCTCTTCGCTCTTTTGTTTTCGTTGAAAACACTGGGATCCGATTTCTTGATTCTTGCATGCTTGTTGCATCAGACAAGCACAGTTTAAATACAGGTTTCCGCTGGGCTCAGGCCTGATTCTGTCATTTCACCAGCAGGGAGATTATATTTTTTTGTTGCCATTCTGAAATACAGGCATAGACAGATTATTGTTCTTTTTCATTCAGTTGTGTGGTAAATAACTTTGGAACCATTAGCTGCACCTTTTATGTCCCAGTGAAGTTATTCTTTTCTGATTAATTGAAGGATCCAAAAAATATATATATATATATTTTATATTTATATTTTATTTACATTTTTTTTTTTTTTTTTTTTTGGAAGTATCAGAATATGTTAATATCCCTCTGCTCTGAAGCCAGCCACACCGCAGCTTGTTTGGATTTGCGAAGGGGAAAGCAGATTTTTAGCTTTCACCGGCCCAAAGCAGCACAGTTTCTGTTTAGTCGAGACAGAGAGAGGGAAAATGCGACTTGAGCGGTGAGTCTGCTGTGCTGTGTGCTGCGAGTGCTCGCGTTAAACCGGCTGCCCTTTTACATTATACTGCTGTCTTTTCCAGACCCACCATCAGCACAGATGAGGAGAAATTGTGAGTATTCACTTTTGTTGTTGTTGCTTTTGTTGTTATTATTATGTTTTTATTATTAGGATTACAAAGTATTTCCCTGCTTGTAGGCTGTGTTTGGGCTCCTTCAGTACTTTGTGTATGTTTTTCTGGCAAACAGTTCTCACAGGTGAATAGTTATTCATTTTGGACTATCGTACCTTGTGCTGTAGGATTCTTATTTAACTGCATGCTAGTGAGGGAAGTAAACATGATTTATCGGGCTATTCTCTGTAAGGGTTAGTGCAATGCACGTTAAGATCATAACAGACAATGTCGGAAACGCAGTGGAGCTGCATGTGTTTATGGGGAGTCTTTAGCTTGCAGCCTTAACTTTGTGTGCATGGTTTATTAGTTCTCCTGGATGTTGGGCAGTCATATAACCACATAATTAGGGTGCAGTGCTGTAATTTTGTGTCATTTTTCATATAATGATGCCCAGAGGTCCCGTTGACCCAGCTTTTCTCTGAAGTTGAGCCAAGCCCCCTCACTCAGCCACACCCACATCCTCCTTCTCCCATTCTCTTGGCCACGCCCCCTCTCTCAGCCACACCCACACACAGCCTCTCCCATGCTATTGACCATGCCCCCTCACTCAGCCACACCCGCACACAGCCGCTGCCATGCTATCAGCCACTCCCCCTCACTCAGCCACACCTACATCCAGGCTCTACCATTTTATTGGCCATGCCCGCTCATTCAGCCACACCCAGCCTCTCCATGCTATTGGCCATGCCCCCTTACTTAGCCACACCTACACCCAGCCTCTCTTCTCTTCATCTTATTGGCCACTCCCACTCACTCAGCCACACCCACGTACAGCCTCTCCCATGGTATTGGCCACTCCCGCTCACTCAGCCACACCCCTTCTGTCACACCCTTTTAAAAATCTTGAATCCTCTCACTTTCTCATAACACCTATCCCCCTCTTCATTTTTTATTTATTAATTTTCACCCTCCTTTACAAAGAGCATCAGACACATTTGCATTCAGTTACATGTACTTACCTTCATTTAACCAACACTGAGGCCCATCTCCTCACCTTTCCTTTCCTGCAGTTCTCACTTGTTCTTTCCTCCTTGTGTCCCACACTCCATCCTCCTTGCCTAGAGAATTGGTGGAAACGGCAGGAGAAGGTCTGAGCCTATCTCTGTCTGTGTCTGTGTTTGTGTGTCAGCTCCGCCATCTTCGGCGCGGTCGCCTCCTACATGAAGCACCTTGGAGTGAAGGCCAAGGCCACAGACAACAAGAAGTCAAGGAGCTTCTTCTGGAAGGTCAGGATTTTTCTTGTCAGGTCTCATACTGCAAGTGAGCAGGCTCTTGCCATGAACAGGCGGTCACAAGGCCGTTCCGGTCCTCTTCCAGATGCCTGGCAGGAAGCCAGATGACTCCAAGTCCAAGCAGAGATTTCCCAGCATCCTTAGCGACCCATCGCGCTGGATCGGTGGCGGCAGTAAGTTTCCCCTCCTCTGGCCTCCGCTGATCCACAACCTTTCTAACTGCTACGCTAATCATAGCATTTTTGTTCTTTGTCATTATCGTATGTATTACAATGCATAAATTGTAGTTTTTTCCTACAATCAAACAGCCACATACACCTTAAATATGCCATTCAACAGACCAGGCTGCAGATTTTGAGCAGCATGTTACTTTAATTGTATAAGGTGTTTGTTTACTCATTCGTTCATTTGCCGTTTCGTTTGTTTTCTGCCCTGCAATAAAATAGCCTTAATCAATGCAAATGCAAAACACAACATTGCTGCGTGAAATGTAAATATTAGAATCATTGCCACGGTTTCTGCTTTGTGTGTGGAAGGTTCTGGAATATCGGAAAAACCAGGTTGGTAAGTTTTGTGAGATCTGATTTGTCCTGTAGGACTAGGTGTTATTCAAATAGCAAAATTGCCTTGCTTTTTTGTCCTTTCAGATGAAATCAAAACTAGACTGGACAATGAAGGTACCATGGTCTGCCCCCCCACCCCCACCCACAAACTGAATGGTTTACCCCTTTACTAATCAGGTTGAATGCTGGCATGTCCCTGTCAAGCAGGGAGTGGAATGATAATCACGTGGGAGGTGCTTTGTGGCCGCATGGCGCTGTCTCCTCCTAAGCACAGCTAAGATGAGCAGACACTGTGCTCATGGTAGTAGGTGTAGTCCCATGGAAACGCGTTTGACATTTGGCCTATATAATGGCCATTGTGTGCAGATTTACGCCAACCCTTTAGGTCGAGCTTCTATCTTCTACCATGCATCTGTCAGTGTCTGCATGTCTTTGTTGAATGATCTGGTAGCACCTAACCAAACCTAACCCCCATCCTTACGACAGAGGCCATGATCTGCCTCCCTGCACCTGTACGTGGGGCTGTCCCATGCGGGCGACACCTAACCAAACCCCCCCCCACCCTAACCCCCATCCTTACGACAGAGGCCATGATGGGCCTCCCTGCACCTGCACGCGGGGCTGTCCCCTGCGGGCGGCCCCATCATTCATACCACTAATGGTCCATGAAAGGGCACAGCCCTCTGTGTCTGTCTGTCTCCCTGTCATTTTCTTTTTTTTTTGACTTCCATACTATACTTGTGTCCCCCCCCCCCCAACACTTGCCAGTTGACAAGGAGAAATTTAACCAGGACCGGAAGGGTTCAAGTGCCCAGTTCTCCCGACCCATGGCCCCAGAACCCATCCCTGCGAAGAGACCGTCAGCCGCGGGCATTGCCGGCGTCACTCAGGGGCCCGAGAACACCGATGGGCCCGGGGTCAGCATTAGTGTCATCACCAGCCCGGAGCCCCCAAACACTGACCTCGGTGAGGGTTCCTAGGATGTACTTTTGAGGGACAGGGTTTGTAAAATCCACCCTATTTATATGCTTTGTGCCTGGCAGAGTTAAGGGTCAAAGGTCAAGGTCACCCTAGTATTAAGCCTCTTCTTTTATGTCCCTTTGTGGAGGTGTGACCAGTAACCGCCTGGACCCCCCATCTGTATCCGAGGTCGGGGAAGTGTCTCCAGTCGGGGTGGTGGTGCCCATTTGGGAACCAGCTCCCGTGAGTGACCCCCCACCTGATGACAGCCAGGACAAGGACAGGTAACATTTCCAAATGTGATGCGGGTTGGCTTTGGGAAAGGGATCACGCAGTAGCTTTCACCATATGTTAAAGTGGCCTGGTCCTTGGGGGCTGTGTGCTTTTGTCCCAGTGTAGCCTCAGGGGTGTGATGCTCCCTTGGGGCGGCAGCGCTGAGCCCTCGCGGCCTGCTTACGCTTTTGCTGCCGCTGGGCCTCCTGCTCCACCTGCTCAGAAGGAATCCTGCATTTGCAGACAATCCCTTACCAGCTCCTTTATACGCCAGCCACCCCAGCCCTTCCCTTTTTCCCTCCCTCCATCCCTCTCTCCATCTCTCTCTCTCCCTCTCTCTCTCGCACTTTCGACTCTGCTCTTTCTTTCTGCTGCGATTCTCTTCGCCCCATAACTCCCTTGATACTGTCCTAAGTTACTTTTTGACAGTAACTAGTTAACAGTCTGGTTTAGGTATTCGGCAGACTGAAATAAACCAGTGTGCAGTTTTAACCTGACACAGAAGCAGAAATAAATGTAAGTGTTGAATTACATTTTTATAGACTCCCCGGGGCTGAAGTGGCTCTCCTCCCTGTTCCGCGCATTGAAATGTTGCTGCTTGCGTGAGTGCGGCTTGCATGCTGGTGGTTTCCTCTATCGCTGCCTCACCTGGTATTTGGTTACGACCGGTACGCCACTCCCACAAGCCCGGAGAGGCTGAGACCCCGGCTCACCCTTCTATCTGTGAGCTGGAGCAGAGCGGAGCTCCTGTGAGCCTGGAGAGGCTGAGACCTCGGCTCACCCTTCTATCTGTGAGCTGGAGCAGAGCGGAGCTCCTGTGAGTCTGGAGAGGCTGAGACCTCGGCTCACCCTTCTGTCTGTGAGCTGGAACAGAGCGGAGCTCCTGTGAGCCCGGAGAGGCTGAGACCCCGGCTTGGTTCCCCCTGCAGCAGGCAGACTGCTCTGTTTACATTGACTCTTAAGCGTTACTGGTAGGGAGTCGCATATTGTTAATTACCAGTTGACCTATGGTGCATATTCCACAGTTGCTTACAAAGTATGCTCCAGTCCCAGGGGAAAAAAGAGGGTACTTTTTGTACAATGTATGGATTAAAAGAACAGGAAACAGCTGGATTTTAGATCCCCCACCCCTCCATTAGCTGCTGGAATGTTTACAGCGACTGCTGTGCTGTTTATAGCCTTTGTACTTTGTTGTGAGAACTGGGCAGCCTGTGGCCTCATGCCTCTAGGTATGCGGGTTTGAGCCCTACCCCCTGATTTCTTTGCATGTGGAGTTTGCATATCCTCTGGGAACTCTACAGTCCACACACATAGGGTTAGGTGTCTCTAAATGACCCACAGAGTGTCAGTGTGTCCTGCGATGGACTGACATCCCGTTAAGGGTGCACTGCACCATGCTGTCTGGGACAGGCTTGCTGTGAACCTGCCAGGTAAGCAGCCATGGATGGGTGGATGGCTGTATATTGAGAGGTGTCTTACTGCTCTTCGCTGTGTAGCATGCTTGCAAAGACTGTGCCGGGGAGGGGGGGGGGGGGTTGTCCGTGGGGCGGGAGCAGCTGTGCTTTGCAGTCCGGAGCGTCTCTCTACGTGCAGGGTGGGGTCAGGTCTTGGGCCCGCGGGGCACGCACTGGTGTAACTGGGCCCTATCACGTGTTTTCACAGACGCAAGCCAAGGTGGGGAGCCGGACGCTCGCCGTGGCCCGAGTATAAGCGACACGCCGCACAGGAAACAGCACGTTAGCCGCACATAGTGAAGGAAAGGCTCACGTAGACACTGCCGGCCCTCACATTCCAGGGCGGGGCATAACCTCCGAGGGAGGGAGGCTTCACATAGACACATCACATGAGCTGAGTTTGTGGGGCCAGCAGCTTGTCGGCCGTGGTTTCGCACACGCATCTCAGGCTCGTGCCCGAACCTCAGCACTCAGTCAGGATCACTGTAGCCATTTTGACTTTGGCATGAGATGCAGCCACATCGATGTTCCGCAGAAAGGCCATTTACTGCGGCCGCGAGGTAACCGGCCCGCTGGTTGTGTGCGTGACACGTGAGTCATTTTTCAAGGTATTTTTTTCTCTCCCTCTCTGTCTCTCTCTCTCTCTGTCATCTCTTGTATTGCCTGCTCTCCTTCTCCCCGTCATCCCTCCTCTCTCTGCTCCCCCCCCCTCCCCCTCCCCCGTTAACCGCCCCCCGCCCCCTGCAGGATATCGGGGCGCCTGGCTCGCAGCGAGAGCCTGTGTGTTGAGCGGCGGCGCTCGCACCGCGGCAGCTCCACGCGCGGGAAACAGTCGCGCTCCCGCAGCGACGTGGACCTGCAGGCGGCGAGCAGCCTCGCCTGCCCCCACTCACCTTCCCAGCCACACTCGCCCCTGTAAGGCAGCCCCCTTCCACTGGCTGGTGGCCATGGACCCCGCCGTGCAGCTCCCCGGGGGACAGGGGCCTAAGGGGAGGGCTGAGGCAAATCAGGGGGGAGTTTTGCGTCTCGTGGCCCGGTTGGCAGTAACTAGCTGCATCATGGCACCATATTGCCATATCTGGAAGTTAATAAACTACAGATGCTGGAATTAGATGCCTGGCTGACTGGGCAGGACCGGTGCCATTTTTATTGGCGTGGGTGTTTTGTTGATGTGTGTTGTGTTTACCCCACACCCTTCTCTGCTCCCCCAACCATGCTTCCCCACGCCCCCCTGCAGCAGCAGCGATCCCAGCACGGCTTCTTCCGACAGCCTGATCCCCATCCCGCTCCCACAAGAGGAGGTGGAGCCTCGTCTCCTGGAGCTCGAGCAGGATCCACCCAACTGGAGAGATCAGGTGCCTGTAGGCGTGTTCAAGGGGCTGAGCAAGAAAGAGATCAAGAGACAGGAGGTCATCAACGGTGAGAGGGGCAGGGGCCAGGATGCCCTATACACACACACACACATACCATGTATACCTATCTTTATCGGGACACTCCATTCATTCCTATGGGCATAACCCTGATCCCAACTATGACACCCTTAACCCTTACCCAGCCCTAACCTTAACCATAAGTAACACAATAAAATATGAGAGTTTTGGCATTTTTAGCTTTTTGATTTCAGACACAGATTTTTATAAAATTGAGTTTATCCTTATGGGGACCAAAAAATTTTTTATCACACTGTGGGGACATTGGGTCCCCCCAACGTAATGTAAATGTCCACACAGGCACGTGTGTGTGTGTGTGTGTGTGTGTGTGTGTGTGTGTGTGTGTGTGTGTCTGTATGCTTGCCTGTCTGTCTGGCAGGGAGGGTACAGTTACAGCAGGTTGTATGATGAGGTGTCTGTCTGCTGGGTTGCCATGGTGATGCCTGACATACTGCCCCCTCCAGAGCTGTTCACTACGGAGCACGCCCATGTGCGCATGCTGAGTGTGCTACAGACTGTCTTCTTCCGGCCGCTCGAGCACCGCGAGATAATGACGCTCCCTGAGCTCAGCGCTATCTTCCCCAACCTGGACGACATCTTCGAGATGCACTGTGAGTCAGACCCTTTCCTTAGTGCTCTCGTCTCACGTGCCGCATTTGTTTACATTGGTTTGTTTGATTCCCGTTTTGAAGATGCCTTTTATGAGAACCTGAAGAAGCTCAGGCAGGAAGACAACTTTATCATCAAAACAATATCCGCTACTCTCCTGAACAGGGTGAGTGCGGCCGGGCACGGCTGATGGGGGGGGGGGGGGGGGGCTTGTGCACGTAAGTGGGCAGGGAAGTGGTCTTCAGCCCCCTCTCTCTGACGTTCACCGGCCCGGGGGGGGGGGGGTTCCAGAGGCTGGCGGCGCGCTTCTCCTGC
>JAODKM010000126.1:3141261-3154303 GCA_026780845.1 Petrocephalus sullivani | reverse complement strand
AGTACCAAGAGAAGGGAGAAAAAGCATTTCCATTCTCCCGAATTGACAATAACAGACTGTTTGATTGGATTTGATACCCGCTGTACTTGTGATGTGTTTCATGTGGTGACGTAATCTCAAGGACTTTGAAGCTGTACTTGTGCTGTTCCCATGACGATGGCATCTCCCCCAGGTACTGTGTCGCTTTGCTCTCTGGGATAACTGGAGAAGAGGGTTGTGACTTTTACCCCGCAGCTTTGTGCTCACAGAGGTCAGCATCCCAAATGTCACACTGATCTTGTGAATAAATCCCAACCCTTGGTGGACTTGTTTTTCCATGTAGTACATTTGGCAGAATTTGCATCCCCTTTCTTGGTGGCCTGTCACATAGAAGGTGTGTCTCAGCACTTCAAGTTTAGCATTGCTGTTTTTCTCAGAGTTGTTGTGCACATATTTGCGGCAAGCAGCCTAGCAGCCAAATCCCATTGTTGGCATTTGGCCAGCAGTGCCAGGGCCATCCTGAAATTGAAACACTCTAGATTTAGGGCTTCTGACCTCTCCCTCTGTTAAGCATCTTTTAAATACTAATTCCTGTCTTTGTCAGATGTAACAATCCATCCATTTTCAATAAACACTTGTCCAGTTGAAGGTGACAGTGAGCCCGGAGCCTATCCCAGGGAGCACAGGGTGTATATCACCTTAGATGGGATGTGCTTTCAGTATGGTCTGAACTTTTTGTTTTAATTATTCAGAATCAGTGTCAGACTTTATTCGCCAGGGACCCAACGTGTCTGAGGAATTTGTTGTGGTGAACTGGCCATAATGAGTACACTTGACATATAAACATCACACAGAACTTAACTTAAGAAACTATAGAATATTAATATTCCTATTTTAAATATACAACCACACTTGTAAAATTAATTCTAAATTCTGCTTAAGGTAATTTAGGTTGTGGTCATTTGTTGTCTTATTTAGTCTGATTTTGTCTGAAATGCGAATGCAGGTGTTGTCTCAAAGGAGGCTGCTTTTGCATTTTCCTCATAGGAATAAGTGGTTGTGCTGAAGGTCAGTGATACACACCCCTCTCTGGGTACTGTCAGGACAGAGTGAAGCTGAGAAGAGGGTAAACAGCAGGGCAGGGCTTCGGGTGTAGATGTGGAGGGGGGCACACGTGGCTGGTGTCTCTCCCTTTTGTTTGTCGTTTCTGTCAAAGGCCAAACGTGTCTGTGTGCCCCCCCCCAAGCTGTGTGAGAGGTTATGTCACTGCAGCACAGGGAGTGATGGTATGTCGATAAACACAGCATGTTCAGTCTTGGGCGGGGGGCGCAGGGGTGTGGAAGGTTAAAGGAGAGTGTTGTTGACAGGGTTACGTATCAGATCTTGGCCTCAAAAGTAATGGGGGGAGAGGAAACTAAGAAATTTGGGAGTGGGACAAAGGTTGGCGGGTGGAACAAAGAGGGGAATGGAAACGAGCTTTGTGGAGGAAAGTGTTTGGCTATGGAGACAGGCGGTGTCCAGTATCAGGGTTCACCCTTCCCCCCTCCCTCTCTCTCCCTCTCTCTCCCTCGCTCTCCCTCCCTCTCTTTATCTCTCCCTGTTTGTCACTGTGAGGAAGTAGTTATCGAGGAGAGACTGGACAAGGACAAATCCATGGGTTCAGACGCTGGTAAAACAACTTCACTGAAAATGCTCTTTTGGTGGAACTGCTCTTTGTTGATTTGTAGGTTATGCATCTGATGACCTTCTGCTTTTCTTAAGTCACACACGTGCCGTTTCTGCATTGTGTTCTTGCTGTGAGACTCGTTGGGATGGCACACTTGTGCTTAGTAACTTATGTTTTACGGTCTTTATTTATTAATTGGGTGTCAGATGCTGACAGGCTTTCAGTGCTGCAGGGGTGGCTGCCCAGCTCCGTGGGATCTTGTCTTGTGTAGGCCAGCGGGTATGGGCTGGGTTTGCCATAACACACCTGCTGCATGTGGCTTTGCTATCATACGTGCTGTGGGAAACAGCGGCTTGCCCTATGGGGTGAAGGCCATGCCAGCATCCCCCTCCTCTCCCCGTAGGAAGCTGTATGCTGCTGTAGGAAGTTCTGCCCCCTATTGATGCAGGAGAGGTCGTCAGCATTCAAGAGTGTCTGTGGCACATTTCTGCAATAGTTTTCCAATAAGTTGTCCAAATGTAAGCATTGGTGCTGCTGTGGGGTGTGGCCTTGGTGCAGTTTGGGGTCTATCGTTGTGCGGCGATGCTTCAGGCTGTTCCTCAGGCCTGGTTTCAGCTTTTCATGTTGTGTGGGCCACAGGAAAATCTAACGGGGTGGATTCTCATGTGTTTGCAGCTCATTTATGTTTCAGACATACCGTATGATGTTGTTGTTGTTGTTGTATGCAAGAAATATAGTCACTAAGGGTATTAATTGCTAAATACCAATTTTCTGAAATTTGGAGGGCCAAATACTCTCCAATCCCCCACTCTGTAGAGCTGGGCCTGCATACTTGTGTTTTGTATTTCTAGAGCTGGATAATTAATTAGGTGATTGGATACAGTAAATTATTAGCTTTGTGATTTGGAATATGACACCATGTATCCACTGCTGTAGCTGATTGTGGTGCTGCAGCCGCTGTTTAGGCCCGTGGAGCCGTTTCTGGTGCAGCACGCCGGCCGGCACCAGTTAGCGCATGCGTATGCTTTCTGTGGCTCCTGGTGAGGCTATTTCTCACCCAGGCCAGGCACCATCGGAGGACTCTCAGTCCCTCTCTCTGCCTCTCTCTTTCACCCACATTCTTGTCCCCATTTACCTCGTTTCTGACTCGGCTATCCAATTTAAAGGTAATGCCAAAATAGTGTTAGTTGGATCAGGCAAGCATTAAAATTCAGCCCAGACAATAGAATAAGTCTGAGATGTTCATCTTCCTCTTATCCCTGACGCGAGCTGTATAAAAAAATAAAGTGTTTTATCTGATGGGATTCCTTTGCACCATTGACCTCGGTCGCAGTGCAGACGCATGCATGCTGCCCATGTAGACAGAGTGCCGGGCACTGCCGCCCCCCCACCCACCACCTTTTTAAGGGATTCCCAACTTGCCTTGGTTTTCAATTTGGTAATATTAGCTTAGAATATTAACTTGGTTTTACTGGTCTTCTGAGGGAATGTGATCATTTCAATTTGTTTTTTTGACTCAAACTTTGAACTTTGCATTACTATCCATTGTATTCTGAATAACAGTAAATGTAATAGGAGTGTCACAGAGACATTCACACACATGGAATCTCACTTACTCCCTCCATCTCTCTCTCGCTCTCGCTCTCTCTCTCTGCCTCCCTAATTCTCACATGCTGGCACAACTTTGCCCCTCTCTCCCTCCCTCCCTCTCTCCCTCCCTCTCTCCTTCTCTCAAGCAGTCATTCTCTGAAGTTGGCACAGCTTCACCCCTCTGTCTCTCCCTAACTCCCTCTCTCTCCCCCTCTCTTTCTCTCATTTTCTGAAGCTAGCACAGCTTCACCCCTCTGTCTCTCCCTATCTCCCTCTCTCTCCCCCTCTTTCCCTCATTTTCTGAAGTTGGCACAGCTTCACCCCTCTGTCTCTCCCTATCTCCCTCTCTCTCCCTCTCTCTTTCCCTCATTTTCTGAAGCTGGCACAGCTTCACCCCTCTCTTTCTCATGTGCCCTCATTCTCTGAAGCTAGCACAGCTTCACCCCTGTGTCTCTCTCTATTTCCCTCTCTCTCCCCCTCTTTCCCTCATTTTCTGAAGCTAGCACAGCTTCACCCCTCTCTTTCTCACGTGCCTTCATTCTCTGAAGCTGGCACAGCTTCACCCATCTCATTCTCCCCCTCTCTTGTTCTCCCTCTCTCTTGCATGCCCTCATTCTCACATGCTGGCACAGCGTTGCCCCTCTCTCTGGCTAACTATAGACACCAGACCCGTGACCCAGGGATGGAGAGAAGTTATTTGGAATGAGGACAAATGGGATTAGAACCGTCCAGGGAAGTAAGAGAAAAGACAGAGAGGGGGGACGACCTGAGGGTTAGTGTAGCACCCACTCCGGTTCCGTTATTCATTTTTAAAGCCTTATCATTCTTTATGAGAAGTATGTTTCCCTCTCTGGGGAAAGTCCTTTGTAGGAAATGAGGGGTAACTTCAGCATTCAGCCCGGATCAGTTTCCCCCCTTATCAGGTGACCCATCCTGGAATTTCAAGACATTTCACTAGCAGTGTCAGTGGCAGCTGGTCTCTGACCACTCCTTCCCAGGTTACTGCTGCTAACAGTGATAAGATTGGCAGGACTAACGGACAATGGCTGTCACCCATGTGGTTGCACTAGGGTGAGGCCACCAGAACTGCAGGCCCTATGGATGTTACGGGGCACAGGGTTTGGAAACTTGATCACCCGTGATCCAGCACCCAACAATGCAGCTGGCTCGGAATAGTCCCTGCGCACGTGACCTCCCTGCTGGCTGTTACGTCTTCTTCATTGTTCGTCGTCCTAATGGCTCAAGACCAGATGTAACCTGTAATTAACCGCAGTGCGCATCCCCTCTCTGACATCATGCCTCCCTCCCCCAGTGATGGACACCAAGGCTGTGTTTGCGGCCCTGTACTCCGTGTGTGAGGAGAACGTCAGTTTCTTCACTGGGGGGCCCAAGGGCTCACAGGGGGATGCTGCCCGGCGGTTGGTGGAGGCCCTGACCCTCATCCAGGAGCATGCCCGCAGCCTGGAGCCCGTCGTCTCCGGCTTCGTCGCCATCTACCATCATTTTGACTTCGACCCTCAGATTCCTGCCAATGGCTACCGTTCTCTGGTCAAGGTGCTCCTGCATAATGGAGGGAACATGCACTCACACACGCAGTTACGCACTGTGCTTTCATGTCATGGTGGGATCCCACACACACTCACACACGTAGTTACGCACTGTGCTTTCATGTCATGGCGGGATCCCGCACACACTCACACACGCAGTTACACACTGTGGTTTCATGTTATGGCGGGATCCCGCACACACTCACACACGTAGTTACGCACTGTGCTTTCATGTTATGGCGGGATCCCGCACACACTCACGCGCAGTTACGCACAGTGCTCTTGTGTTATGGACGGAACATGCCCATACGCCATTACGTGCTGTGCTTGCACGTTCTCCCTCCTTAATCTTTCTTTATTCACCCTGTCTTTTTCAACTTTTTGTAACTTACTTTCTGGATGCCTCACTGGCTTGCTTTGTTTCCTGGGGCCCCCTGTATCATGTGAGTTTGCTCCCTCTGGCCAAAGATGCACAGACGGTGTGTGCACCTGCCATACCAAACCCTGTGCCCTCTGCTGTCTAGGACATGCACCAGACCGCCCCCCCCCCTCCAAGCCACACCCAGGTTAGGTAAGGCTGAACGATGGCTGGATGGTGGGCTTTACACTCTGCCTTTGCACTCAGGTGGTACGCTGCTGCCTTCTGCACATCATCCACAAGGGGCGCTACATCTCCTCCAGCCGGCGCAGCATCTTCTTCCGGGCGGCGCACAACGCGGGCGAGATGGAGGCCTACTGCAGCGCCCTCTGTCAGCTGCGGGCTCTGCTCTACCTGGCCCAGCGCCTGCTGCATGACAACGGCCATGGCAACCTCTTCTTCCAGGAGGAGAGCGGCCTCAGCCAGAGCTTTGTGCGCGAGTACGCCTCCATGCACAAGGGCTGCTTCTACGGCCGCTGTCTCGGCTTCCAGGTGCGCCCAGGCCGTCCCCCGCGCCCAGGCTGTCCCCCGCGCCCAGGCCTTCCCCTGCTCCTGCCCCTGTCACTCCCCAGCATTGTACATGGCATCAGGGAGCTGCTGATTCTACATTTAAAAGGGGACTGACAGTCCCTCTGTCTCTCTCTTCTTCTCTCTCCCCATCTCTGCCTGCCTCTCTCTTCCTCTGTCTTCCTCACCATCCCCTGTTTCACTTTCTTTCCCTCTTTATCTCTCTCTCTCTCTCTCTCTCTCTCCTCCCTCTCTCTCCTCTCTCTCTCTCCTCCCTCCCTCTCTCTCTCTCTCTCTCTCTCTCTCTCTCTCCCTCTCTCTCTCTGCCCCCCCTCTTCTCCCTTCCTTTCTCCCTGCCCCATCTCCTCTCTCTGTGCCAGTTCACCCCGGCGATCCGGCCTTTCCTGCAGACCATTGCCATCGGCCTGGTGTCTTTTGGGGAGAACTACAAGCGGCACCAGTCTGGAATAGGTCAGTACACCAACCCCCCCCGCCCCCCCCGCCCCAGCCAGCGTGCTCACGCACTGGTGCGCTCGTCAGGCCGTAGCCCTAACCCCCCCATCTGTGTGTTTGTACTGCACGCTGCCCCCATGCACAGTGGAGCCGGGCACTCCTCCATATGGTGAGTCTGGGACAGCACCTCACTCATGTCCCCCCCCCGGTTTCCCTCCAGCCCATATTCATGCTCTGTGCACTCAGTGTCCTTGTAGATATTCTCATTTTTGCAGGTCTCCTCTACTCCCTCTTTCCTGACCCCCCCTCCGATTGTCCCGTAATTCCCCCAGTCCGCTTGCCAGCTCCCACCATCTCTTTCTGTCACTCCCCTCGATTTTGGGCAGGGGTGGCTGCCAGCTCCTTCTTCACCTCGGGGAAGTACGCCATTGACCCTGAGCTCCGCGGGGCCGAGTTTGAGCGTATCACGCAGAACCTGGACGTGCACTTTTGGAAGTCCTTCTGGAACATCACAGAGATGGAGGTCTTGTCGGTGAGTGGGGGGTGTTTCTGCCGCTGCTCCCTGCATGTTCTTTCACGGAGAGGACGGTGCCAGTTCTCCGCTGCTCGTGACTCCGCCCCTTTTGTCATGTGACTCCCTGCCACCCCCTCCCCCTCCTCTCAGAGCCTAGCCAGCATGACGTCCACCCAGGTGCGTGTAAACCGTGCCCTCAGCGTGCCTCCCGGCCCCTTCGACCTGCCACACGTGTCAGACCCCCTCGTCTCAGTGACTGTGAGCCCCCCAGTGGCGCACTGTGGCCCTGTGCCCATTCAGATGCGGCTCATTTCCCACGAGTTGCGGGAGGGGCAGGTATGGATGCTCCTCTGCCTGTCTGCTCTTTCCTCTCCCTCTCTCTTTTTTCAAAACGAATTTCAGTTCCTTTATTGACATGGCTATAATGTAGTAATAATGACAGATGATAAACATGACCAGGTAAGTGAGGCATCATGGTGTAATGACACTTAATTACCTTCCCCGAGTGTCAGAGCAGTGTGCTCTTCCGCCCCCCACTCTCCATCTCTCCTCTCTCTCTCTCTCTGCAGGACAGCGAGGAATTGCTGGCCATCTCCCGCTCGGAGGGGCTCTCACTGGGCCTAAGGGTCCGGCCCAGCCCCCCCTCACCCTGGCTGCTGGTTCACTACCATGGTGGGGGCTTTGTGGCGCAGACCTCCAAGTCACATGAGGTATCTGTCTCCCCGGGCCAGACTGGGGGTGGTCTTGGGAAGGGCTGAGGGAACCTCTCCGATGAGTAATGTGAATCGGCCTAGGTGGACTCGCAGCCTTCGGTTCTGCTGCCACGCTCCCCCCAGCAGATCCCTCGCCTGTCTCCCGTCACCTGCCAAGCGCTGGCCGACTTGCAGATGCTGTAATTATCGCTCTGCCATTCCAGCATCTGCCTATTGTGCTGCCGTGGCTTTCGGGGAGGTGTGGTTACCGTACTGACAGCGACACCAGGGTGGGGTCCCCAGGATGTGGCCCCTTCGAGCTTCTGTTTCTTCCCGCGTCATTCCAGCTGCTCTGATCCCACCCCCCCAAACCCACACCCTCTGGCGTACAGCAGAGTCAGAGCCGGCTCTCTCTGCTTCTCCCCCTTCCAGCCGTACCTGAAGAGCTGGTCCCAGGAGCTGGCTGTGCCCATCCTGTCGGTGGACTACTCCCTGGCCCCCGAGGCCCCCTTCCCCCGAGCTCTGGAGGAATGCTTCTATGGCTATTGCTGGGCTCTGAAGAATCACCACCTCCTGGGTTAGTGCCTGGCTCTGCACTCGCTCCTTCATGCCTAGCCCTGTGTGCTCTCACTCTCACCCTCTTTGTCTCTCTCTCTCTCTCTTTCGGTCTCTGTCTCCCTTTCTGTCTTTGTCTCTTTCTCTCTATTATTGTCTCTCTCCGTCTCTATTTTTGTCTTTCTGTCTCTGTCGCTCTGTCCTTTTTTGTCTCTCTTTCTGGCTCTCTTTGTCTGTCTGTCTCCTTCCATCTGTCTCTGTCTCTATTTTTGTCTTTCTGTCTGTCGCTGTCTGTTTTTCTATCTCTTTTTGTCTCTCTGTCTCTTTCTCTCTGTCCTTCTATCTTATTCTTTCTCTCTCTCTCTCTCGCTTTCTTTCTGTCTCCTTTTTTGTCTGTCTCTGTGTCTTTGTCTGTCTGTCTCTATTTTGCTGGTACCTGTCTAGCACCGGGTTGGTAAACCGTGCTAATGCTGGGCAGTATGACCAAAAATTTGTATTGCAGTTTTTTTTTTTTATATATATTTCTGGCAGTTTCATGGTATATCACAGTATCGGGTCCCCCTTACTGTAGCAGTAAGTGTTTTGTTCAGTAAAATACGTTTATAAATGTCTTTTTAAAAAGGTGTAATTTTATTAATTATTATAAAAAATAATTTGCATTCAGCTTAGTGTAACTGGCATGGTTTAAGTTTATTTTTAACTTATAGCAACAAGTTTTGTTCAATTTATCCGTGTACTTAGCTTGATAAGACTTGTTTTACTGACATGTTTAAATAGACTAATAATTCATATTTTGCTAGACAGTGACACTATAATTGTATATTTAGCACCATATAGAAGTTTTTTTTATTATTACCATATATTTAGCTTGGTAACAGCATGATTTTTATCATAATTATTACCATGATAAATCGATAATAAAGGATTTTGCTTTACCAATATGCATTTAATTGCAGTTATATTACATGTAATCCAAAATGTCAGGCACAGATTGAGGCAGTAGCCATAAATAATGCTGAACATTTATACATGGAGAATTGTTGTCTTATAAAGTTATAGCTGTTAGTAAGAAGGGTTTGCACAGTTAACAGGGCAACCAAAGCAACCAAGCAATCAAGCAAACAAGCAAAGCAACCCAGCAAACAATATTATATAATTTTTTGCCTATTAAAGACTTATAGCTGTCATTTCAATTATGTTGCTGTATGGCGGTATATGATGGCCGAATGGCCTCCACTTGTTTGTATATTTCTTATTTCCTATGATTAAAACTGGTATACTGCCCAGCACAAGTGCTAACCCATCTATCCATCTTGAAAGCACTGATCCGTGTCAGGGTTCCGGTGGCAGAGGCGGATGGGACGTCATGGTAACAGTCATGCTTGCTCTCCGCTGGCCAGGATGGACGGGCGAGCGTGTGTGCTTGGCTGGCGACAGCGCCGGGGGTAACCTGTGCCTGACGGTGTCCATGCGGGCCGCGGCACACGGCGTGCGCATGCCCGACGGCATCATGGCCGCCTACCCTGCTACACTGCTGACGGCCTACGCCTCGCCCTCGCGCCTGCTCACCCTCATGGACCCCCTGCTGCCCCTCAGCGTGCTGTCCCGCTGCCTCAGCGCCTATGCCGGTGAGCCGCCGAATTGCCGGCTGACCATATTAACTGGGCCAAGTCGGCAGGAGGCCTGTGTGTGGAGGCCCTGTGTACCCCACATCATGCCAGGGTTCCCAGGGTCTGCCTCTGATCCTGAGAGCATGGCACCCCAGGGGAACTTGTTCCTACATTCTGCAGATGCCAGCGTGGTTTTTTGGAATGGCATTTATAACTTTGGAGGTTCTGGGCCTTCTGTTACTGTTAAACATAAAAGATTTGAGGATGAAAAGAGCTAAAAGTATTTAACTCTAGCCAGTAAAAATCTAAAACCCCCGATAACATAATCTGCTAACCTAGTTTAGGGATTAGCAACATAACCTGTGCCCCATTTCTTGACTGTCTTGACAGACTGAACAGAATTAGCACTATCATTTACACATTTCACACATTTTGTACTAGCTCTGATGTTACTGATGCCGGTCTCTAAATGACACTTAATGATTTTTTTATGGGTGTGACAAGGTTTAATTTAATTGGCTGTTTTTTGTCACGGGCTTTAACTTGATAATTGCAAATCAGTTCTGTAATTAAATGTGAAAGATGGCCTGTAAATGCAGCTTCGTGCTGTTATTTGGGCCGTCCTCGGTGTCATGGCTCCGGGCTGCTCAGCTGCGGTTCCTCCTTCTGGCCCAGGCACGGAGCCACAGACGGAGAAGCAGGTGGAGAAAGTGAGCGCGCTTGGCATGGTTAGGAGGGACACAGCCCTGCTCCTGAGGGACTTCAAGCAGGGGGCCTCCAACTGGATTCAAGCCCTACTGGACCCGAACCGGGCCTCCGCCGGTACTGGGACCCCCGTGTGTGTTCGTGCATATCCATGTGTGCGTGATTGTGGTGGCACCAGTGTTTGTAAGGATGACGTCGATCATAAGCCTGCCTTGTGGGAGATTGGCAGGCATGGTGAATGTGATTCCAGGCTTTTCATCCTTTCATGGCTTTTCAGGCAGCCAGATTTACCATTTAATCATTTAATCAACTGAGTTATTGTGCTACGTTTCCCATGTAGAATGGGCAGCTGGCTTCTAATGAATTACGCAGCCAGGTTGTAGAATTGAGATGCTAAGTGTCACAGTTTCTCTCTGTACATTAACAGACTATTTGGCCTTTGCTGTCCTATCCTGCCCTGCTCCTCCCTTAGCCTCTCTCGTCTCTGCAGTCTGTTGCCGCCTGTGGGCGTGTCTCAGCCGCCGTTTGACCGTTGTGGTGACTTTGCTCCGCCTTCCCAGCTCTGTCCCTGCTCCTGGTAGGAGGATGTGTGTGTGGTGTCACATAGCAACCACTATTGTCTCCACCCAAACCATCCTCCACCTTCCCCTCCTCCATGTTTGAAATCTCCTGCCGGGGACTGGCCCTCGGGATGTTAATCACAAATATTGGTGACCTTAGCATCCTTTAAAATGGATACTCTTAACCCATTTGAACCTTAAATTTCCCAAGGCTGTCATCATGGCACCAAGTCTCCTTCCATTAGCTCAACAATCAGCCTTGATTGGTCTTTGAAGCTACAGAAAGACCTGAGAAAATAAGGCTTCTCACCCAGGCTGGGTATAAGTAACATTACCAGCACTGCTACACAGGCCTGCTCTGTCTCTGTTTATTTAGGCTAAGTAGACAAGGCACCCTCGGACATTTATAGGAACAACGGGTCCAGTCAAGGGAGACCAGGCACATCCATGGCTTCCAAGATCCCTTTTGTTTCTGCTAAGGATACACATTCAAGCTTATCTTAGATGTACAAGTCTTAGAAGTTTCAATATGTATGGCACAAAGAAGCTATTCACCAAATCTGTAAAGTGTGTTTATTCGTAAAGGTCAATTCTCTCATTCTTTTGGGCTGACTTCCACATTCAATCTTGCAGGAACAATGCTTTGCATTCTTGTTGCCTGTCTGACCGTTGTTAGCATTCAACTGGAGTAGTACAACCCCCTCCCGAGTGGTATAGCTTTAGTGCGTAAAAAGCCTGTGTGCAGTGCAATGCAGCTATGTAGGTATAAGTCTTTAGGCAGCCAGGCATTATCCTTTAGCAATGCAAATGCTAGTCTTTAGCAGTGTAGGTGTTAGCCTTTAGTAATGCAGATGTTAGCCATTTGCTATGCTCGTAGTTTATAGACATGCATGCATTATTCAATTCAACTTTATTTGTGTAGCACTTTTGACAACACTACATTGTATCAAAGCACTTTACATTATCCCTACTCAAAGCCCCCAATGTGACAGTGGCATGGAAAAACTCCATAGTAGGAAGAAACCTTGGTTCAGTATAGGGCTGAACGAGTTATCAATTTCAAATAGAAATCGTGATTTTAAACAATGCAATTAGGAAATCGTAAAGGCTGAAATTTAGGGTATGCATTATACAGCACGTCTGACCCAGGGTTTACAACTATCGTGAGAGTAGTTTTGCAAATTCATTCCATCCTCCTTGTGTATCAGTCAGTCTCACCAGTCAGAAGTGCCGTGCTCCTCACGTGCCAATCATGGTCACCAATCAGAAGTGACCCAATGTGACTGCGTATACGCCCACAGACACGTGAAACCCAAGGATTCGCAGTGCAAAAAAATATTGGTTTCGCTGCTGAGCTGTAAGTGAATTGTTCACAGAAAGGTCCTATTATTAGGGGTCCAAGCAGCATTAGCCGCAAGATCCCTAATGTTTTTATTACTGGAATTGTTTTATTTTCATTATTTCATGTAACTTAACACAGTGGCGGCTTTTGTGATAGTAGTTTTACTATCTATTTACTAATTTGACCCTTGTGTGCATGGGACTTTCCAGAAGCACTTTACTAAGGGTAAAAAGCGGTCTTAAAATGTGCACGTGAAAATACAATCACTTTACCATGTTTGGGTTGCTAGAGAATTGGTCTGTGGTTTATTAGGTGTACGTTCTATATAATTTTAGAATTTAGAATAACTATATTTTGGATTGAATTCATATATTTCTATTCTTATCTTTGGATTAATGTATATCGCAGTTCAGATTTCAGTGTACGGTTGTGCTCAATTACAGTTTTTTATACACATATAAAGAATACTGAGTTTAAAAAAATTGCAAATGAAGTGTGCAGTAGCAGGGCAGGCAGGAGAGACGTCACAGACAGAAAGGCGTGCAGACCGAAAGGACGTCAAAGGCAGTAGAGGTGTCACAATCTGCAAAGTAGGAAGGGCATCTTGATTTTGTTGGGTCTCCTGGCAGCACACCCCAGGAGGGCTGGTGATGCAAAAAGTACATTAACCAAAATAAGGTAGACTAGAAGCAGTACTAACCGTGTAACTAAGTGAGTTATACGGCTATGGCAGCATGAGCAGGAAGGAGAGGCAATTGGGAACACAGACAAGGGGAGTCCTTGAATGTCAGCACTCCAGTTCTATGGGGGAGTGTGAAGCTAGAGTGACGGCACTGACAGCATCCAAGCCAATGGCACGATCCCCAGCCAGGCCTAACTGGGGCTGAGCAGTTAGCTAGAGTGA
>JAODKM010000126.1:3097201-3108019 GCA_026780845.1 Petrocephalus sullivani | reverse complement strand
GAGATCAGCCCACACCGCGAGCCATTCAGGTTTCCCCGTCATTCAGACATTTCATCTGGGCAGTATTCTAAATTAATCGTGCGCTTCACCAGGGATGTGTTTAGTGTAACTAGGTTATGCAATTTTTGTTGTGTCGCTGGTATAAGTCGCGAGACCTCAGGTCCACGCGCTGACGTGCTAGCTGTTGCATGCATCTCCCCACCTCGATCATTCCGTCTCACGCACTAACCACTCTCCCGTGGATGCGTGTGTAAATTTCTCCTCCAAAGTTTGGCTGCTTTGTTCTCCACCACATGAGGAGAGCACAAAGGGGCTGTAAATTTCCATATTGATCGCGGAGACGCAGATTCCGGGAGTATGAAGTGCGGACGCGCTGATAAGCGCTCTTCCCCCCACGAGCACACGCATTCACACTTACCCCACCACGGGTTCACCGACACACCTTCCAAGGCACACACGCCGACACAGACACCCCTGCACACACACACACACACACACACACACACCTTCACCCCAGATCCCTGATTGAATCAGGGACTAGGCGCCGGTCACCATTGTTTCCAGTAGATTGTGTCACCATTGTTCCATCTGTTTGTTCCACTGTTACTGGTCAATAAACACCATCTTAATCAACCCTGTGTTCCTGACCTTTGGAATTAAATTATCAACTTCGATTAAAAATTGGAGTTATAATAATAAAGTAATTTTATGAGACTGATTACTTTATAAGGGATTATACCCATGGCACCTACACATGGATGAGCGATGACTCAACAGAACACCTTTGGGATGAATTAGAGCGAAGACTGCAAGCTAGGCCTTCTTGTCCAACATCAGTACCTGACCTCACAAATGCTGTCTTGCTGTCAAGAAGAAGGGGGGACCAACTCCATATTGATTCTTATGGATTTAGAATGGAATGTCATAAAAGTTCCTGTGGGTATAAGGGCTAGATGTCCCAGTACTTTTGTCCATATAATGTATGTTGTATTGAATATATTTTATATTTAATTATAAATACTCTGCTCTGGACTCACCATGTTTGTCACCTGACCTATACCTGAAGTCATCACAATGAATAATAAGACATAATTCGCATAGAGAGAAATTTTATGCTCAACATTCCTTGTCTTAATTCCTCTAATATTATTACTGGAACCCATCTGGGCGGGGTGACTTATTAGAGGGCATAGATCAAAGGGCTTTTAAAACCTCACCCAAAGAGAAAAGACCATTAAGAATCTTCTTTTGACAATATTTTGTGATTTACAAAGAGATTCATAATAATTTCTAAAAGTACTACTGATAAGTAAAGCATCATATATATTACAGCCATCTAGAATTTTTGTCTCGTGACGCCGGGCGTGCCAGGTGCGGAGCAGGGAAGCAGGAGCAGGACACGGAGGTTTGCAGGCGAAGCACAGGGGTTTATTCCAAAGACAGGCAAGGAAACGCACACCACAACTATAGACGTCAATGACCGGACTGGGGAAACAGACTTAAACGCAGACTAAATACACAGGATCATTAATATACAATGAGACACAGCCAGTAAAACACTAGGATTCGCACAAGGGCAATGACAATTTTGGACGTGACAATTTTGATGTAATAGTCCTCTCAGTCTGCTCCTTCTTACTCTGGAGTGCCAGGTGCTGGCCTGACAAAATTTATTATATTTCTGTTTAAAAAATAAATAGCCACATTTTTTATATGGGTTGTGTGCTCCAGATTAAATTTTCTTTTTAGCACGACGTAACAAAGACCAATTAGATTCTGAGGGTATAGTTTCATGTAAGTTTTCTAGGTGCCAAACTTCCCTCTCCAGTTCCTGGTTTTTCTATGTTCTACTCTTCTTTTAAAATGAGCAATAAGAAATAATATTACCTTAGATTGTGGTTTTGATCCTGTACCATGTCTCAATGACATCAGCCAGACTACGGGTTCACCGTCCCATGCATAGGCTAGTGTTAACACCAGCGCAGAGACGGCTGCATATGGAGTGGTGCCATAACTCGGAGGACTGATGGCAAGTGGTGTTGTACCATGTTCAGCAATGAACTGGGGAGCACAGGACTGGGAGGCACTTTATAGAGGGTTGATGAGGGGGCAAACAATAGGCAGCTGGTGTGATCCACATGAGAAATTCAGAGCAGGCCCATTGCAGAATTCGGTGTTGGGTCCTGGAAATGAGGGGGTCATGCTGAAGGAGCCAGGGGTGTCCGAGAATGATGGTTTGTGAGATAATGGAAGTGGCCAGGAACTGGATGGTCTCGTGGTGCTTGTCGAAGGTGAGGGCGATGGGTTGAGTGGGTGATGGGACTGGTGGTGAGGGGCTGACCATCGTCAGCAGTAATCTGAATCTCAAGCTCCTCCCCTAGCTGTTTGGCGTAGGTCTTGTCAATGAGGTTGCATGCGGCCGCTGAGGTGGAGAAGAGAGATAAGGGACCTGGTGAGCTCGTCTGGCTGTTTCTCGGGTGGAGAGGGCAGATAGCGTGGTGGTGATTGGGAGAGGCACAGTAAGTGCAGAGGCCTTCCCTATAGCTTCTCTGGAATGCAAACACCAGATCCAGCACAGTTGACCTCAGGGGTCTGGATGCTTCATAATATTCAAATAAATCAGAAATGTGTTTAGGCCCGAGACCATCTTGGTGTTAGTGAGACTCTCGAAGCAGCATTCTGGATGAGCTGCAGCTATCCGATTTTCACAAAGACCTGTAAAGACACCGTTACAATAGTCTCACTTGCAAAAAATAAATGCACAAATATGAATATTATCTGTGTCACGCTTAGCCCCGCCCTCCGTGTCTTTTCCCCTGTTTTGCCCTCAGGCATGGCATGGTTCATCGCACCTGTCCCTTGTTGAGCTTTGCCTTACATTCTAATCCTCTCGTTAACCCAGCACACCTGCCTTGTGTTTGATCCCTGATGTGTTACCCTTTATCAGTCAGTCTGCGTCCAGTCACCCGGGTCGGATATTTTCGATGCCTTCTGTGCTTGCTGTCATTTTTGCTCCTGTGTTTACCCATACCTTGTCGAATAAACGCCCCCTTGGAGGGATTTTTCTGAACAACCTGCATTATGGGTTGTGACTCCCGCCGCAAACGTGACAATCTGTATCTTGTTTAGACATAATCCTTTAATTCTTGCTATGTTTTTAAGGTAGTAGTAGGTTGATTTTGGAATTGTCTTTATGTTGAAATTGCCATCCGAGTCCAGAACTACACCACGATGTCTAGCTTGATGTTACGAACCCCAATCTAGAGGGGTTGGGGAGTAACAGGAAGGGTGTGGGTGCGTGCGAAAACCCAGCAGGACATAGTACACAACACAGGCTCAGGGGAAGAAGGAGTATATATTTGGCAGGGGTACAAGTATTCATCACAGTGTATAAACAACTTCAGGAGTGATCCAGGCCAACACAACAAACAAAACAGTCTACCGGAACACCCTCATTAAAGAAAAAGAAACAAAAGGCAATAGTCCCTAAACAAAACATACACCAAAAGCCAAAAAGAAACCAAGCAAAGAAAATGGCAGTCACTCCTTACAATATACACATGCTAAACCAAAACAAAAGACAAAAAAAGAACACACTCGAAGCGCAGAAACCGGGGACCACGCTTAATCGTGGTCGGTGAACAAGCGGAGGAGCTGATACAAGGGAAATCAATAAACCAGAGCAAAAGTACCAGGGACGAAACGAAAATTGAGAAAGCCGGGAAACAAACCAAGGTCATACACAATTAGCAAATCCGAAAAAGCACAAGCACAAATAGAAAATAGCAAAAACCAGCAAAAACTGTCAGCCTCGGCGTCTTCGACCCTTTTCACGGAAGTTGCAAATGGCAACTTCCGTGAAGGGAGGTTCAGAGGGAGGAATGATGGGCGGAGCTGGCAGAGCCTAATGAATCCTGGACACACTTATGCACACACATAACAGAAACAGACACGCACCAAACCCCACACAGTACCGAGAAACCTTACGGCACGTAACACTTCATTTGTAGGTTTTAGTGTGATGGATACAAGGTGAGAAATAACATTCAAAGAATGCTGAATGTAGATGTTGGAGTTACCAAATCGTGCATGTGTGGGGGTCTGGTGTGTGAGTGTGCCTTGCGATGGACTGGCCTACCATCCTGGGTTGTTCCCTGCCACCCACCCGCAGCTTCCAGGATAGGCTCCGGACCCCCCCTCACCCTGAACAGAATAAGCGGTTATGGAAAACGGATGGATGGATGGTTGCCACCTGTTCCTTGTTTTATGAAATTCCTTAATAAAACTATGAATGATATAAATAAATAAATCTGTGTCCGTATGGCATTTTCCGTTGCACATGGCATATGGTGCAGAGATGCATGCTGTTAACATGAGGACATGACATCCAAGTATTGCACAATTTCTCGTGCCTCACGCACCACCCGAAGTAGAAATGGTAATCAATGGTGCATAGCTGACATTTTGAATATTGTCATTTAAGTAGTAATATAATCTAGAGTAGTTATTCAAGAGGAACTACATATACCCAAAATAATGGCTATGATACAGGCCATGTAATGACTATAACTAATCGGGGAAATATCCATTTAAATTTCTATGATGCTAAAAAGTTATAGTGACACATTTGTGAGGTGTGCTTTGTTTGTTATTTATTATTTAAATTAAAGTTTTTTTCTAAGAAATATCATTAATAAGAGAAATTATCAGAGAGGGGAGGTGAGGGGCCAAGAAGGAGATTCCGCTTAGGGTCCTAGTTTGACTACAGGCAGTGCTGGGTGGATGCCATTCATTGCCAAAGTGTGTGTTTAAAAACATGTAATTATTTAACATCCCTACATATAATACAATACCCTCTCCTATTGCTATCTGTACATTGAGCCTAAAATATAGGTTATCGTTTGTCATGAACCTGAAATAGTTTTTTTATTTAGAACAATGGATATCTTAACTTTTTAGGTGCATTATAATGGTTATTTTTTACTGTTTTCCCCAAATACATTGAATAAAAATCTGTAACTTAAAACTACATTAAATGTTTTTAAATCATTCAGCTTTTCAACAATAAACAATCAATTTGTAGGATAAGATATATTTTTTTGCTTATTTTTTTGTTTTGTCACTTTTCCCTCATTTCAGTAACTCTTGCCTGGTATTTTATGACATGCTTTTCTTTAATATAAATATTAATGGTAACATAAAATTGACTAACTACCTTAGAGGCAAAATTGACTGTGTAGACCAGGGGTTCTCAAAGTCCAGACCGTGGTCCAGATGTGGACCTAATCACAAGCTCAGTATTACTAGTAAAGTATTACTCAGCATTAAACAGAATTTTCAAAAAGAGCTGTTCATTCAAAAAATAAAAAATATTGAGTGAGCAAAAGTTGTTTTATTCAGTTAGTTATTGACACTTTGATGGGCAGAAAGTATTTCCAAAGCGGAATCTTCAATAACTGGAGAGTATTTCATGGATCCAGGGCAGCAGGGTGCAGACCTTGGTATAAACACCAGGCCGGTCAGGCTGAGCACAACCATAACCCCATGATACGATGCCCTGCAGCGCACCATCACACACCAGGGGGCCGCCGGAGTCACCCTGCAGGGGCGTTAGGGTTAGGGTTAGGGTTAGGGGGTGAGTTGCTGTCAGAATACCCCCCCACAGTGTGTTGTATTGATTAACCTCCCGTAACACAACCATCTCACTAACCACACCGACAGTATACGGCAAACAAGACAGTGGGAAAGCAGCCATCCTGTACCTGGCAGGCATCCTTTCCACCTTCCAGGTAGCCAGCACACAGCATGTTGCTGGTGATCTGGCCTGGGTACGAGTTCTCACACTCCTGCTGGGACAGGATGGGTACATCTACACACTGGAGGTTGAAGGGGTTAAATACTACAGGGGGAGGATTGGGAATAGAGAGGATGGGAGGGTGAGTCTTTTAATACCTGGGCAAAATAAAATTAATTAGACATGTAAATATAAAGTCTATGATAGGCTGGTGCACCATCCTGGGTTATTCCCTGCCTTGTGCAGGGAGCTTACAGAATCTTTCTGCATTTTTCAAATAAAAAATTACAAGACATGAGTTGAGAGATATTTGTGTGTGGATAGTAAAACACATTTGTGAAGTCTATTACACACAGATCATACTATGTGAATTTGTCAGTATTGAGAATAATCTTCCTCCATAATGAATAATATATAGGCCTGGATAAAATGTGCCATTGCAGAAAAATTAGTTACTGGTTGCAGCTGCTATTCTGTTTACCTTCATTCATATCAGCTGAGCAGAGTTTCAGAACATGGTTGAATGTGGTCATTGAAAGTTATGTTGTTGAACTGAAATTACTTAATTACAATACTTAATGATAAATATTCAGCATAGCTTTGCGTAAATGTTCTAAACATTAGTGGGTTGTTTATGTTGTGGAGCCTATTTTGACGGATCGTTATAACTGATAATACATATGAGTAATTTGCTATAAACTGTCAGTGTTACAGATCCATCCCCCACACTTCCAGTTCAGGATAGCAGTCAGATTGGAGCATATCCCAGGAAGTCAGGCACGCTTTATGCAGCATTCTACATCTATTAATATTGTAATGTGAATGATTAGGAGTATTCCTTAGAATGCATTTGTAATCATTTCAGTGATTTAAGGTGCTAGCGGCAATTTGTTTCAGTGCAGCATAGACAACACAAGCCAAGTGCAGTCTCACCCTCGTCAGAGTAGATGTTCCCCCAGCCAGACACCACACACATTTGCCCTGCGGCCGGGCAGCTTTGGGGCAGGGCCACTGGTCTCACAAACTCATTGACGGTTACCGGGTGGGCCAGCTTCATCAGCATGATGTCATAATCCAGTGTCTTATAGTCATATTTTTCATGCCAGTAAATGGCATTGACGGGCATGTACTGTTCTGTCCCCTCATACTCCCAGATGTGATGATCGCCTAGGATGGCAATCTGGGTAAAAGGACTGATACAGGGGAATTAATTGTTAGGTTGCTTAGGAAAGAAAAGCAGAAATGGGTGAATTTTATGGTGTAATACTCACTTCATCCAGCAGTGGGCAGCAGAGACGATCCATTGGTCATTTATGAGGGAGCCGCCGCAGAAGTGATATCCGATGTTAAGGGACACTTGCCAGGGCTGCGAATGGACTGGGCACTCATAACCCCCAACTATCTTTTCGCTGACGGGACTCGCAGCTTAAAGCAGGAAATAAAGGACACTTACTGCACTGTAAGAACAGAAGCCCAATTTGTCCCCCCTATTCATTTTAAAGTATGCCAGTATGGTACATATGTGCGGCCATATTAATTTTTATTCAGAAATCTGTAATAGGATACTAGAACATTTGCGTCTCTATTAAGGCAGACCCACTATAAGTGAAGCAACCAAACCCTGTAATAAAGTAATGCCCATATACAAATATTATGAGAATAATATTATATTATGTGCAATCTTTCTACCCCATCTTTGTGTGCTGTAGCTATTTGACTACGTGTAGAGGTAGTATCTGAGTGATATATCTGGACTTGAATGTGAGGTTCCGTGGCTGGATTAGTTTCCGAGTAGGTGTTACCTGCTGCACCCAACAGCAGAAGAACAATCAGTATTGTCATGTTTCCGGCTGAAGTCTTCGTGGAAGGCTGCGCTGCTCTGCTCTATTTATAGCTGTTTGTTTATCTGTTGTCCACCCCGCTAGTGAAATTGGTTACTGTTTAACAGGTAATTCACCTGGTGTGACATCTCATATGTAATGCGTACTTACATGCTCTGAGTGTGTGTTTGGTGTCTCCTGCTGATTCTCCTTGTTTTTTGGTGATAATGTTTTTACTGTTAGCAAGACTGTAAATACAACTTTCCTTGTTTCTCATCTGATTTTTTGGCAGATAGTCGGTTTAAAACCTGCAAGCAGCAAAAATTGGCTGATCATTTTGCCAGCAATACAGGTGACAGTTTTACCAAGATTACCCCCCCCCCCATGCTTGTATAACAACTTCAAGGATGTTCTCAATGTCTGCACACATTTGTGTGCATTGATAGAGTAATAATTAGCCAGGGGGTTTCTGAAAAGTTCCACCTGGCCAGTGCCATTCTGCCAAAATATTTTGGAGAAAATTGACACTTCAATATTTCACTGGATTTGGACAAAAGATTAGCTCGCCCTACAGCTCAGCCTCATCCTCTGTTTACCTTGCCCTTATGCACAAGCATACACTCCATCCTACCACTGAGCTAGAAGATGCTTTTACCCAAATTTAATGCATCACAAATTTTGCATAATGAACTGTTATCTGACAGGATGCTTTACTTTTACTGAATTGTTCGCATGAACTCTCTCAAATTCATTGAACTCACAGATATGGCATGAGTACCCCTGCTTTTCCATCCCTTCTTGTTTCAGTACAGGGTGGCTGACAATCTAGTGCCTATTCCAGGACGCATAAGGCCCAAGGTAGGTAACAAGCTGGCTAGGACACATTAATAGAACATTAACTTGTGTTTATATTAAATCTAACCTGTATAAAATGTGGTACATGTTCAAGCTGAGCCTGTGTTTGGACAGAGTCCCAGCTCAGTAAAAAACATCCTATGTGGTGCCAATGCCACAGACTCAGCTCCCCAAGGGACCTGGTTACTGCAGACCAGGGGCTCTGACATTGCCTCTCATGAAGACCCTGGAGAGCTTCCTGGTGAGTCCCTTAATGGACACCCTGCAGTTCGCCTACCAATCATACATCAGGGTAGAGGACACAGCCATCTTTCTGCTAGAGAGAGCGCTTGCACATCTGGACAATCCGGGAGCATGGTAATGCACACGCTTTTTGACTTCTCTTGTGCTTTCAATACCATTCAGCTAGCATTACTGAAAACAAAGGTGGATACGGGAGAGCTTGGCCACCGTCCGCTGGCCTGGACACTACATTACCCTACCAATAGGCCACAGTATGTGAGACTGCGGGCCTGTGTGTCTCAGATGGCAGTGTGCAGTACTGTGGCCCCACAGGGAACTATCCTGGCGCCGTTCTTCACATTTTACACAGCAGACTTCAGGTTTAACTCGTATACCAGTAACATACAAAAGTATTCTAATGATTTGGCCAGTGTGGGGTGCATTGTGAATGACAATGACAGGAAGTACCAAGGGGTGATGAAGGACTGGTGCTAGGATGAGCACCTCCAGCTCAATCTCAGCAAAGTCAAGGAGCTATTGGTGGATTTTCACAGAACTCGTCAGAATCCAGTCAGCCCAGAGAACATCCAGGGAGTAGCTGCCAGTTCTCAGTACAGTGGAAACTGCTTATAGTGATTATGGTTATAGTGATCAACAGCTTGTATGGGTCAAAAAGCATGCTACAGAATCATTCCTGTACAAATATGGTTTAAATAATTCTCTTATATTAATCAAATAGTCTGCTTACAGTGTTCATCTAGTGTTTTGTTTTTTTTACACATGACAACATATGGAAAAAATTAGCGTAAAACTAAAAAAACCCAGAAAACATGAAGGGAAAAAGAAAGTAATTTACTCTCAGTGACAAATCTAGACTCATCAAGGTTTATGATAAACTGTCAGAAGTGAGCCTCTGAGATGCAGCAACAAAATTACTTGATGCTTATGGCTTCCGACCATGGCTGTATATCATTATTACTCTTACTGGATCTAACTGCAGCATTCGATACTATAGACTAGGGGTGTGCGGTATAAGCGGTATAAACGGTATACAGTATAAATTTGGCCAACAGGATAGATTTTGATTACACTGGCCTACCGCGATAGTGGCTGTTGTTGACCACAGCATGTGAGCGGTGAGAATTTCTGGTCCTCGCCCACGAGGCTGTTGGCTCTGCCTGCTCCTCCGCTCAATACCGGTTTAAATAAGTATACACATTGGATGGTCTTCATATGAACTGAAATGGAGTCATGCAACTAGCTTAATTTTATTAGTTTTATAGCCTTTGGTTCTATGTCTTAATTGCTTTCTGTTTACCTACAGTTTACAAAACCAACCTGTATTTTTAATAAAAGCTATTTTGGTGATACAAAAAAGTTATTTTAAAGGTTTTCCATATTTTTTTTGCACAATAAATATTCTTAAAGTGATATTCACGACTACCTTGAAATGTGTTAACAGTTTAGAATACAACTTCCTGCTGCAGTGCATTTGCTATGGGTGTATGTTACCCATTCAAAAACAGTTATGTTGAAATTTACATACCAAATTGTATACCGCAATATATACCGTCTATGGTTCAAATTATACCGCAATATGAATTTTAGGCCATATCGCCCAGCCCTACTGTAGACCATAATATTCTTTTGGACCGACTAGAATCTTGGGTTGGCATTAAAGGGGATAGCACTCCTGTGGTTTCGTTCTTTTTTATTACTGATCGTTACCATTTTGTCCATGTGAACAATGAATCTTCCAGGCCCACTAAAGTCAGATATGGTGTCCCACAGGGATCAGTGTTGGGCCCACTACTGTTCACTTTATATATGCTACCACTTGGTAACATTATTAAAAATCATAAAAATTATGGTGTTAATTTCAAAGTCAAAGTCAGCTTTATTGTCAATTCCTTCACATGTACTAGACATACAAAGGAATCGTTTCTCACTATCCCATGCGCAGACAATACACACAAAACATGACAACGTAGGACTAACGGTAAAGTGCACAGGCACAACAAAAAAACACATCCTACAACAAACACATCCTACAAAAAACACATCCTACAACAAGAAACACATTCTAGCAATGAGTACAAGTAAAATAAAGTGCAGGTAGCTTAAGGC
>JAODKM010000126.1:3050531-3066173 GCA_026780845.1 Petrocephalus sullivani | reverse complement strand
TCTGAGCTATTAGTTAAGTTCTCCCCAAGCGAGCTTGATGGGCTGAATGGCCTCCTCTCGTTTGTATAGTTCTTATGATCTTATGTTCTCATCTCCTGGTGTCCTGCTGGTGCTTGTTTCATCTCCTGCAATCCTACTGGGTCGCACCTTGTCTCCTACTGTCCCGTTGGCCCCCGCCTCATCTCCTGTCATCACCTTCATCAGTGTCGGCTGTGGCAGAATCTGTAAAGTTCAGAGGCTGTAACATTCTGCTTGTCATGTCTGACTCATCCTCCTCAAGACCATCTGTTTCGAGATCAAGAAAAGATTGAGGGTCATCCAACCTAGACCAAGACAAGATTTTTTTTTTTTAATCAATTAAAGAATGCTTGATGGGCCGAATGGCCTCCTCTCGTTTGTATAGTTCTTATGTTCTTATGTTCTTATACCGACACTTGAAAATTCAGAATCAGAATTCAGAATTTGTTTTTTGGTAGAGTGCACCTATATTGGGGTTATATGTTCATTTATGTAATTCCAAAAGACCATATTATTGAAAAAAATTTCAAATTCACAAACAAAAATGCATATATTTATATGTGAAATAAAAGAATGTTTTTTTTCTTTGTTAATTTTCTATTATACCTTTTGCATGTGTAACATCTTTTTCAGTTTCTCAATGACATTTAAGTACAATATTTGCATCTTAAAAAAAATCTATTGAATGCTTATAAATAGTAATAGTAAAAGTAATCGTAAAAAGTAAGTAAGTAGTAATGCATTTCAAAAAGCATTATGATCTATGTAACAGTACATAACTGCACTTAAAGAACACAAAATCCGGTAACATTTTTGCTCCCATTTGGGCACAGTGCAGTCTCAAGATAAGACCCCGCCTGCTGAAAACACGTTCAGCAGGAGTTGAGGTTGCAGCGCATATCCAAATTGTATGAGAGCAGATGAAGCCCACATTCCTGCAGTTTCCCCGTTTTCCGCGTTCCTGCTTTTACCCATCTGAAGCTGCCCATTAGCGTTATACAACATTTTTAAGTTGTCCTGCTACAAGAGGACAGAGAAGGAAAATTCCGCATACTGAGGGGAATTAAGTATATTTGCATGCCGATTCAGATAATATGTTTTGTGATATTTCGAGACTTATGGGCAAAACCAAGGCTAGATCAAGACAAAACGGGCTCAAGGTCGAGACAAGGCTGAGATCAGGTCTAGACCAAGACTGGACCTCGAGAACTACAACTCTGGTAGACAGATGTTTCCATAGAGTTTGCTATCTAAACCAGCTACCTAGTCTTGCTACATGGCTATGGCTTGATTAGCCCCAAAGCAATGCTTCTCTTGTCTCGATGTTAAAACAAGCAAAGGGCTTATTCATGGGTTCATTTAAAAGCAAATCGTAGCTTTTTAGACTAGCCTGGCTAGCCAGCGTCCTCCTGTCGCTAGCCTGGTCTTAAAAAACAATGAAAGTAAGAGGGGACCCCTGCCTGTTTATGTTAGCCATTGCTAAGCTAGGCTGAGCTAAGGACATAACTATAAAACAGTAACATCCATTTTATTTCTAATGTCACAGAATGGTACAGAAGGGCACAAAAGTGTGTCCAAAGCTCATTACCAAAAAGTCTTTCCGTGCCTGCTTTGTTTCCCGGGTGTGAAGGCCTGTATGGAGGGCTCCTGTTGGAGGAACTACAAGGCGTCTTTCTGTGCGGTTAAATTCCCAATCCACAGTATGTATTTGAGGCACATAAGAAGTATATGCCTGGGCAGAAATATATTCCCTACCCTGCATTCCATGCAAAGTGCCTTATCAATATTATGGGATTGCTATTAAATCTGTTTTGTAAGATGCAGAGGACAGGATAATATGGGTGTGGGGACCCCCAACAGGAACAGCCGAAAGATGATGATGATTTGTAATTTGTTACACTAAATCCAAGAAGAGTTAAAGAGAATTAAAGAAGAATTAATTCCAGTTCAACAACAACGTGGCTCAGGGTGACCTTTTCCAAAGTCAAGGAAATGGAGCCACTTTCACCCCGGTTGCCAGACCTGTGGGGACCGACCGAATACTGGTCACACTGAAGTCACTCATGACTTCACTCATGTCACCTTGTGGGCACAAATCAATCACCAAGCAAATCTGCAAATAAAATGTGCGTGTGACTCGTTGAAAGAGGTGACATGCACCTCTGGCACAGCCAGAGAAGTGATGTTGCCAGCTGCCTTAACAATCCTCTGCAGGCTCTTTCAGTCCGCAGTGCTGGCACTGCTGTACCAAATGGAGGTGCATCTGGTCAGGATACTGTCTATGGTGCCCCTGTAGAACATGGTGAGAATGGGAGGAGGGAGGTTTACTGGCTTCAGATGACTTAAGAATTGAAGGTGGTGCTGTGCCTTTTTAGTAAGGGAAGAGGTGCTGGCGGTCCAGTTGAGGTTGTCTGAGATGTGCACCTGGTATTCTTAGAATACCTTCTTAGAATCTCAGAGTCCAGGGATTCTTAACTGTCTCTACTGTGGAGCCATTGATGCTGAGTGGCCTCTCTGACAGAAAGCCCAGGATCCAGTTACACAGAGAGGTGGCACCCCTCTGCACTCTTGTAATGCACCCTGTTTTTTGCATGTCTATTGCCTGTTCCAATCCACTCTGTCACTTCTGGGGAATATCCGGTCAATAGGCTCATACCCTGAGCCTCGCTTAGGTTTTCATCATGGCTGAAAGGTGAATAAGTTGAATTGCACGTCATTCAAAGGTTTCAGGGAGCTGCTGTCAGTTTTCAAGAGACTCCAGGAACTTTTGGGAGAGATGGGATATCTGGACTACTGGATATCATTAAATAACTAGCAGTACCTAGGTGTTACCACACAGCACGCTGACAATTCATGGTCATTTAATTTGCTTGCCCTTGGTGTAGGGAGCACTGAGCAGCAGAATGGGACATCAGTGACAAAATCACAGCCATGAATACAGACAATGCAGTTGCAGTAACCAATCTCATAACCTACCAACACATGGCAAGCATTACATGTGGTTTACAAAGGTCCATTACACTTTTACTTCGCAAAAGTGATGTGGACAACCTACCAGGAAAACTTAGAAAATTAGCCAGACCTTATAAATTTAGCCCATCCAACTCAGCTAAACTACAAAGGCAGCCGCAGATGAATGGCCAAAGTGCAGGTGACATCTCCGCATGGTATAATTCCACGCTGATGATGATCATATGCTGTGTGCTGCAATGTCTGAGTAGAGGAACCACCCTGCCATGCTGACTGACCAAGAGTTTGAAAAGATTACCAAACCTGAGGAACTCCTTGAGGCTTGCAAGCGGAGGTAGTCAATGCAGGTCCAAAGAGTTAAAACCCAGATGAGGATTTTGTTAGGCCCTGAATTACCCACCTCTGCTTGCAAGTAAGCCAACATAACATAAATATTCAAAATAATTTAAGTACCTTAGAGAAAAATAGGCCAGGCTAAATTAGATGTACTGTAATGTAAGATTTAACTCACTGTTTTAGTTCTGTTTCATACTTCTCCACTACCCATGTCCCATAGCCTGAAGATCTCCGGCATGCTGAGTTTGGCAGAAAGCCCTATACTCATCCTCGCGAAAGCCTGCAAGCACCTTCATCTCCTGTGATGGCTAAGGAAGTGAAAGATGAGCGAGACCACACTCTTTTCACAGAACATTATTGAAAACCTCCTTACCAACAGTATTACAGTATGCATGGTAAAACCAGTACAGTAAGGCCATGCAGAGAATTGTGAGGTCAGCTCAGTAGATGGTAGTGACCTAAACAAAAGTATTCGGATCATTGAATTCAGGTGTTTCATTCAGACTCATTGCCATCCATCCATTTTCTGAAAATGCTTTTCCTGTTCAGGGTCACAGGAGGTCTGGAACACCATTCAGTCACACATTCACACCTATGGGCAATTTGGCAACACCAATTAACTTCACTATGTTTTTGGACTATAGGGTGAAACTGGAGGAAACCCCATGACAACATGGGGGGAACATGCAATCTCCATATACAGAACCCTGGTGGAGAATTGAAGCCTAGTTCCAGAGGTGTGAGGCCACAGAGCTAACCACTGCGCCACCATGCCATACCAAACTCATTGCCACAACTGTATTTACATGTACATTTACAGCATTTAGCAGACACTCTGAGACAGAGAGACTTAGATAACTGCTTAAAGACTCCATTAGTGAATACTTTCTGATACTGATTCAATAAAACCTAGGCTAAGAATACTATCTCTGACTCTGCTGGGAAGTACAGGATTTTTTTTTATTAAGATTATAATACTGGAAGTGCTAATTCAAGTACTTCTGAAAGAGGTCTTTAGATGTAGTTTGAAGACACCCAATGACTTAGCTGCTCGGACATCTAGGGGTGTCCGAGCAGGAGTTCATTCCACCACATAGGTGCCAAAACAGAGAAGGGCCTTGATGCATGTCTTCCTTGCACCTTGAGGGCTAGGGGGACCAGTTGAGCAGTGCTGGAGGATCGGAGAGATTGTGGTGCAGTGCGGAGTGTGATGAGATCTTTTAGGTAGGAGGGTGCGGGACCATTTTTGACTTTGTATATGCGAGCATCAGTGTTTTGAATCTGATGTGGGCAGTTACAGGAAGCCAGTGGAGGGAGCATAACAAAGGAAATGATGTGGGAGAACTTGGGAAGGTTGAAAATGAGTCGAGCAGCTGCATTCTGAATCAGCTGGAGAGGACGAATGGCATTCAGCAGCAGACCCGCTAGGAGAAGGTTACAGTAGTTGAGGTGTGAGATGACGAGGCCTGTGTGGAAAGAATATAAAATATATGTACTTTTAGGGATTGTCACTATCAATTATTATCCAGTAGTCATTTATGTATAATATAATATTATATAATGTAATACAATACAATATAATACAATTGGGCGAAATGCCACGTGTGCACAGGGAACATGCAGACTCATCACAGATAATGTGGCCTTTGTGGTGTCAGGACCCACCACCACCCTCAGTACTAGGCTTGCATAGAGTGCAATGTTAATATTGACATGTCATTTCAGGTACATGTAACTGTCACATCACAAGGACCTTGATAGTCTGCTGGGGTCACGTCAATAAGTTGCTCTAAAACATTTTTGGTCAGTCATTGGAAAGAACATTTAGAAAGGTTTACAATTTTAATGATGGCTCAGCTGTACATTATGTAGTACTGCACAGGCGTATGTAAAAAAAAAATCTGTCTAACGTTTTTGGTTTTTGTATGAGCTCTCCATGCGCTCTCTGAGACAATCATGATCATTCTCAGAGCCTTGTTGTGGGAGTCACTCATAGACCGTGTGGCGCGTTTGTGAGAGATTTAATACAATTTACTGAAGAGGAGAAAAGAACTGGTGATGAAAACCTATTCGCCATCCACTGTATGGAAATATTTTCTATTCCATAGAGCCCATATTGGACAAAAGCAAGTGACTGCCAGCACTGCTGTGTGTCTGTTGGCACAGCTAACGGCAATACCACCAACTTATTCGACAGACTTTGTTGGTTCTATTTGACTATATAGTTCATTTTCTCTTAAATGTCGCACAACCTTTAAATATGGTAACTTTAAACTTTAAATATAACTTTAAACATTTCCATTATTTTTGAATAAATCTGAAGTCAGTCTGACCTTCCAATCCAGAGATGGAAGTAGAGGTATTTTGGCAGTGAGGAAAAGCACATTACCAAATCACCCCCAACCCCCTGCTAAAACGAAGGCTTTCCAGCTACACTCTTGTAATTTCTATGGTATAAGCTGGGAGTCAGGGGATGTCAGCAGAATAAATTTGAAGTCAGTGTGACCTTCCATTCCAGAGATAAGGGGGTGGAATTATTTTTGGAGGGAAGAAAATGACATTGACAAAATTAACAACCCCCCCCCCCATGTTGCACTTGTGTATCTGCGCATTTTACATAAATCACTCGTCACCAATTTGAGAGTGTCATAAGTGTGAATAGTCAAGAGCAGTGCATATTAAAGTAATCTTTTGTCTGTCGGATTAACGTATATTTTACTTGGGGCTGAATACCATAACACGGAAGTTTACATAAAGATGATAAAATAGCATGACGGACACTCAATAATTCGTGTTTCATTTAGGTATATACCTTTAGAAACCTAAAATTTTGTTTAAACCACACAACGGATGCTTTTGCGCTTAATTAGGGCCCTGCGCCGTAAGTATAGACCAAACTATAAAGACCACAGATTCATCAACTAGCACGTTGGTTTTGTCCGAGTTGCGACTCGGAAAGAGATAAACGAACAATTAGAGTTACTGAGCGGTGAAAATGGACAGAGAAGCTGTAGAAGACACAGAAGAACTTTTCTTTAAAAGAAGGAGCCGTGTCTGTTGTCTGGTGATATTTTTATGTGGAACAGACAACCATTTACTGCAAACACTGTCAAACTAAAGTTGTCGCCGGATTGTTTACCTTAACAGTGTAGTTGGTTTACAAAAAATATTTCCTATTTACTCCTTTCCTAAGACTTGTTCAGTGCAATACAACTTTTGACAAGCACCTCTGGATATTTTACTGTCTAAATGCCTCTTTGGATGCTTGAAAATTTTAGTTTTTAAGTTGTTTGCAAAATTTGTTCAATAAATAGGTTGTATATTTTGACTACAACTGTCATGCAGTGCGATTCCTTCTCTTCATCAGTGCCACCCGCTTGAAAACTGTATCACTTTATGGGGCCAAGCAAACCTGTATTACTCGTGTGCAAATTGTTATTTTTTGTACAATGTATAATTCTCATGACAGTAGAACAGGTCATTCCTAGCCAGTCTACTGCAATAATTGAAGTGGAAAATATGGTTAACACCCACTGATGCATGGGGGAAAAATACCGTGAAACCGTCATAATTTTGAAAAATACCGTGATATAGAATTTTGGTCATACCGCCCAGCTCTATGGCACGTTATCTTTGTTTACAGCAGGACTTTCTCCATAATCCAGATCCTTGATCCTGAGTGGACAAGCGAATACTGGACACTGGTTGAGGGAAGAAGGGTTAATCTTAAAGTC
Organism: Petrocephalus sullivani; assembly: GCA_026780845.1. Classification (NCBI taxonomy): domain Eukaryota; kingdom Metazoa; phylum Chordata; class Actinopteri; order Osteoglossiformes; family Mormyridae; genus Petrocephalus; species Petrocephalus sullivani. The sequence continues at coordinate 3,059,115 of JAODKM010000126.1, read as the reverse complement.
AGCTGTTATGGCTTTTCTTTTATTTCACCTTTTCCTACTTTTCACAGCATGCCGTACCGATGTTTTTCCACCAGAGGGAAGAGTTTTACGTGACAACAACAAAAACACTCTATTAATTTTCTTAGATTTAATTTCAGAAAAAAAACTCAGTAACGCAAGTTCACTATCATTATTGTAGTTTAACAGTTCTAACAAAAGCCCGGGAAGTACAATAAAAATGCACATTTGATGATGAACCTATATTTGTATTTATATTTGGTTTCCATTATTCCGTGCATATTCTGTGCATTTTTATTAAGGATTTTGCTACTACTTGGAAGTTCTCCTTTCATTACACTTTTGTTAAGTAACACTCAGCCCAACACAAAGAAATAAATCGGCTCAGAACCATTATGTGTAAAATGCAAACCCCAGATTTAAAGATGCAAACGTTTGGGACATTTCCTTAACCGCAGTTACTTACATTACATTTTTAGCTAATAGACACTTGAACTGAACTATGAATAATGGCGAAATTGTTAGCTGTGTGGGAAGAGCTTTTCTGGGGAATTAAACGGTTAGTCTTACATTCTGTTGATCATTCTATACCTCAATACATATGTGGAAAGTCCCAAATTCACCCAGGTAACTAAAGCCCCCCAAGGGCGAATGCGAGGGGTTTGAGTAGTACGGCTGCAGATCCCCGCTAATAACACAGAAAGCTCCACGAAAGCGGATGCTTGGTTGGTGCACCCCGCCCCTAATGAGGAGTCATGCCCGGCATAGTGTCGCTTGTACTTTAAACATGAGGGATGAGTGACAAGATCAGGTGACCTACAGACACGGAAAGACGTAAGAAGACGTATTTCAAAGCATGGAAATGAGTGTGAGGGTCTTCTAGCTGAGATACTGTTATGCTACAGAAATACCTGATTGTCACCCACGTAGACGCAGTTATCTGATGAAGCACATATCAGACTGAGAGCCCCCATATGCATGAAGAGATGTCGCCCACAAGAAATGAGCGCAAACTGTAACTGAGGGTGCAGTGACAGTCACCGAACAGCAGGTGGCGCTAGAGGAGAGTGAGCCGCGATGCATGTGCGAGGCGGCTTTTGCGTGAGCCTTTAACAGGTTAAGCGGTCGCGTCTCCGAAAAACAATAAGGTCCGTTTCGCAAGAAAAGGCTGGGCATGCTATTGACATTTGCTCGTGTGCAGATTATCAGTGGGAGAACTGGGCTGTTACAACAGCGTTTCCTCATATCAGTGAATATGCAGCTAGATTTGACACGTAAGTCCAGGTATTTTAACGCTTGGACTCTTATTAATTATGTATATGAATAAACTCAAGGTTGCCAATTTTCAATCATTTTGGCGTTACACTCGCGCTTTCAGACTCACGCAAGAAATCTTACGGCAAATTATATTATTCCGTTATAAACCTAAAACGAGCTATATCAAACGCGTCGGGGCACTTTGCAAACCCTACAGACTATTCACAAGGTAATAAGACTGCGATGCATCCATTTAAATGCCTGTGGAGACTTGCCTCGAACTGAAAATCTCACTCCAGCCAGCTGACCGAAGTTGCCAACCCTGGAAATTACGAGCGTGAAGAAATGCAGGAAGCACTCCCCATTTAACAGCTACAAACATTATTAATACACCAATTTTGGAGATTTAGTCATTCATGCTGACTAAAACTGTTGATCGGGGTCAGCTGCAGCTTCACACACTCTGTCTGCAATACAACCAGAGAGGAAAAATGAATCACTCTTGAGCTATTATTCAATGTGACTGACCAGCAGAATAGTTTCCGCTTTTCTCTCGTCTCCGTCCAAAGAAGAAAAAACATCCAGTAAATAAAGATCGTTGTGGGAATTAGGATGACATGCTTTGTTCCTGATAAGAGCTTATGGGGAGATCCCCGTATTTCAACAACCTTCCTACTGTAGGCTTCAATCTCCAGAACAAAGATTAACCTATTTCACAACATAGATAACCAGAAATAGTGGATACGGTGCCGTTTAAGAGGCATATAGCGCAGATCACGGCTTTTGCAGACGTTTTCGTCCGATTCGCCGTCAAAAGTTACTGAGAAAAACATTCAATTGGGCTGGCTTTTTGCCTTCAAAAAAGCATAATTTTCTTATCACAGTCTATTATTTAAGGTGTAAAGTAGACACTGAAGGACCGATAGGTCCGCATACGACAAGAGGGAAACCCCCAGCGCAAGCTTTGCCGTGTGTGAATGAAGAGAGAGAGAGAGAGAGAGAGAGAGACATACAGAGAGAGAGAGGGACATACAGAGAGAGAGAGAGACACATACAGAGAGAGAGAGACTTGCTGGCTCCTGCATCAGACAGTATCAAAAAGCGAAGGGCATTATCTCACACTTGCTTGTGTGTATGGACTGATTATACCTGCGTACAGTTAGGCTACCGCGTAACGTAAAATAGCCAAATCGCAACGCTGTTATGTGTTGATAGTACTTTTGGACTGAGTGAGAACTATGGACGCCTGGCGTTTAGTCTAGTCTGGCTGCTTAAGCCTCAAATCATCTTTGTAAAATGATATTTTTTTAACGGCTGGGGATTTTATTTGCAGTGCTAATGCGCATATTGCACTGGATGACAGTATTTGCAATATTTACAGGTAGGTCGAGACAAGACATCAACAATATGTCACTTAATATTGATGGTTGAATAAGTGGTTTAAAGCAATCATTGTTGAAAAAACTACAGGTTGCATTTAAACCGAATTGTGCTTTTTCGGCATGTTCGCCCTTCCAGTCACCCACGTCTTTTAAAACACCGGATGATCGATGCTCAGTAAACTGATTTGCTGTTCATGTTGTTATTTACTCTTGTTTTCATTTAACAGTCGAATGATAGCATCTCTACAACGGCAACTATGACTATGAAGGGACGCCATCCTCCTGTTATGCCCGGACCACTGGACCTCACAATTAAAGACAAAGAGCGCAAAGACAGGCTGACAGACGGCCTCCCTGCTCCAGAAATCGACACTGCATGCCACACAGACTCAAAACAAAATGTTGTGAATAATAATCAAATGGACTCCAAGCCACTGGCAAGAGGACATGACTGGAGTCACAGAATGGACCATTCAAGCTCAGTGCCTGGCGAGTCTCCCTGCACTGTACCTGCAACAGCAGTCAGTTGCCCAGTTGTAAATAGGCCTACTCTTCCTGACCCCCCACGTGATTCCCGCAGATCCCCCAGTGGAGAGTCTTCTGTGAAATCTGAAGCTGCACTTGTGGAGGTCAGTGCGATGGACAATGATCCCAAGTCCACAAAAAATCCTGTGTCCAACCTTCCTTTCCGAAAACGTCAGTTTCCCACTCCTGATATTAAAATGGAAACCCCGGCAAAGCGGACGAAGTGCAGCGTGGACCTACAGGACAGCCTGGAAAAAGGAACGCCGCATCCGAAGGCCGCCTCCAGCCAGCATCCGCATAAGATCCCCAGTGGCTCTAGTCACATGTTACAAGACCTTACATCCCCCAGTAAGTGACGGAAGAAACCTCAAAATGCCCTGATTAATGCAGCTGTTGTAAATATAACTTTACTATTATATTGTTATTGCATTTAGACGCGTGAGTCTGGCAGAACCAATATGCATGAAAATGTATAAGAATAATATACAAAGTTCACCATGGGGATGAAATAGGGTGATATAATGCATGCTGGAAGCATATAGGCCCTAGGCTGGAGAAAATTGCACAGTCTGGGATAGTCCTGACTTTTGAACTTTTTAGTCATTGTGTAATGGTCCAAACATTGTATTATAGGCATGGGAATAAAGTTTGAGTTCAGTGGTTTATGCATGTTGCGACACATTTAACGGTAACAGTCCCGATAGGGTCCAGTTACCGTTATTTTATTTTCGTTTCCTATGAGATTGTTATAAAACACAGAGTGAAGGTTGCCTAAAATCATGCTCGCTGTATTGTGCAATTCGGTAATATCCATCATGCCCGTCCAAGTCATTGAATGCTTTGTTTCTCTTACATGAACTTCATTTTCGTGAATAATGTTCACTGGTGTTTCACACTGAACAAATGATGACTCAATGAGCTTGTAGTTGATGCTTCTCTCCATATCCCCTCCTCAGGCAGGCCTAACAGAATTAGCCATTTCCGCCTTGTCAGCCTGCCCTTGGTCCCATTCCCTGTCTTTCCAGCGGAAAAGGTGGAGCTGTCACAGGAAGTTGTCATGGCGACATGGCAGGATGATGATGGGGACACGTAAGTTGGTGTCCTCTAAGATTCTCTTCTATGTTCTGCCATTATGCCTTTTTACAAGCTTTACGTTTAATTCTGCTTTTGCTGTCTGAAAAGGCAGAGCTTTGAAGTGCTGCAGAGCTATCTAATTACTTCGGCAATACATCTTAGAAATTCATATAGAAACTCAAATACTCTACTTAATTTACCCCTTAAACTTCATCTTAATCACCCCTTTACCTTTCAAGACCTCGATTTAATTAGAAAGTCAAGTGAATGACTTCCTTACCCCTGTCACATGATCCTGATCACTATAGAGATCAATGTCTCATGGGGACCAGCAGCATAAGAGTAGCCCTGGAGAATCCAAGAGTATAGTCAGTAAGAGAACATCCTTAAGAAGTCATTTATGTGTCAGAAGAAGGGATATCAAGTATCAAGCATGCTGGAGTAAAAACAGACTGAATCATTTGCTAAAATACCAAACAGCAAAACCAAATAAATCTGCTAGCTGTTTTGGCCTAGAGTGGCATCTTATATTTATGCATTTACTTTGAATGATCAATTAAACTGAAAGAATCCAGGAGAATGTGCACAATATGCACTGGGCCAGCATGGCATTTTGAGCCTGTTTCTTTTCTTGTTTCATTCAGTTTAGTCTGTTTGTGTAACGCTGAGCTCTGATGCTGAGCTCTGATGACAGGGTCCTTGCACATTTGTTTTAGGGACACTGGCCTTACATTTCTCCTGAAGGCAGAAAAGTGATAGTGGGTTCTTTATTAGGTCCTAGTGATTCACCCTCAAGAAACAGAAACGACATATTGTGATTGACGTGTGTGTGTGTGTCTCGGGGGGGGTTATTACCAGATGCATTTGCCGCTTTCTTTGCTGCTGTTTCACTTTTTTGTTTGTGTTTCATTGATCTTTTCACCGAGAGTATGATTCACTGGCTATATATGTATTCATGTAAGCACTGTGTATTTGAATATGAAGATATTTGAGTAACGGTCACGTTTCAGACTTATTTACTGGTTTCACCTATATCCCACTGCAGCATGGTAATGCGTGTCCATGGTAATGCTTGTCCATGGTAATGCGTGTCCATGGTAATGCGTGTCCATGGTAATGCGTGTCCATGGTAATGCTTGTCCATGGTAATGCGTGTCCATGGTAATGCGTGTTGGTGATTTTCCCTAGAGGAGAAAGATAGAAATTTCCAAAAACCACATGTCGGGGCTCCTCGAAGTCAGCCACATGCAATTGCTTCATGAGCCCGCCTAAAGTGTTCAGACAGTTGTATAAAGTCATTTTTAACTTCGTTGGTGTCTGTGTAGTTACTGGTGTCAGTGTTATGCGTTTTAAAAAAATGGGATCTTTGCATAATTGCAACCAACCAAAATACGCCCGTGTGATTTTAATTGTGGTACAAAATTCAGTTTGTTGTGTCATGACGATTGCACAGAACTAAGAAACTTGGCAATTAGAATTTAGCATTGATAGGTGCTTTCTAAAGCTTTGTATACTTAATTTGCTGGGCTGTAAATGGGTGAAGGTTCATACTACTGGTACCACAGACTGAAAACAGGGTAGTAACTGGCTGTCTTGGATGACTAAATTCATCATTATGGCAATTCCGCATCGGAGTTCTTTGTTAAGATGCATTCTGAATGCACCATGCTCATAAATTCAGGGTAGATTCTAGCCAGGCTGTGTGGTTGCTTGTCTGCAGGAGCTTTGTTACCCATGGGTATTTGCAAACATAATTTAAAAATTTCCTCTACATCTGATGATAATGAGAGACATTGGGGATTTTTCTATTAAAAATTGATAAATAAAATCTCCAGTTGCCACTGGGACGACCCAAAATGCGGTTAAAGCGCGACAGAGTGAGATGTCCATCGCCCTGCGCCCCACCTCTTTCCGGCACTCTGTGTGTTGCTCTTGCGTCAAAGGAACGCCGGCGATGCCGGCCTGTCTCGTTCTCAGCGCCTCTAGCCCCTCAGTTTCGGGAAAACCTGCGAGAAAGCGCAATCGGAAGTGGCCCGGTGGTTTCCTCAGGTGCTTCTGTCTTCTCATTCTCTCCCTCTGCCCGAGGAACCATCTTAGATGAATGAACTCATAAACCCAAACATCCGCAGCTCACTTCCTGGCTTAGCCCTCCTCCGGCGAGCCTCCCGCCCGCCGCGGCACCCTCCCTCTGCCGCTTTCCTGCCAGGCCGGGCGGCAGCAGGCACGGCAGACAGGTGTGCACCAGAAACGGGGGGAGTTACACTGTCACATGTCCTGCTGACTGGCTGACTTCTGGTAAGCTCTCGGCAGGCTCTCATTACCATATCAAGCGAGACTGTTTACATCATCCCCTTGCTGCTCGGCTCTGACCACATGGGATACGAGCCCCCCACCCCAAAACAAGATACGCCATCTAATGGCATCATTGCGGTCTCCTCTCTCTCCTTCTGTCTTTCTAAAACTCGCCTGTGTCTACACCCGGGTTTCTGCGTCAGTCAGCTGAGGTTATCTGGGGCTGTGGTCAGCGCCTCTTCCAGGAACAGAAGAGTTAGGTGCAGTTTCGTCTTCAGAGCTGCAGCCGGCAGAAAGGCAGCCCTTACTTGGAGCATTATCAGATTTAACCTTGCTGTGTCTCAATAAAAGATAAGAATGTTTGTATTTGAAAGGTAGTGACATTAGGGGTAGTCACTGGATGTTTCCATGCCTCCATAATAAAGGTGTGGCGCCTCTGCCAGTCAGGAGTTCTCTCCAGCTTGGTTGCATGCAGCAAACGCGTGACACCTTCCTCACAGACTGTTATCTTCCTTAGTTCATTTGATATGACTTTCTTGTTGTATTTAATTGGCAATTCCTGGCTCAACTTTTCGAAGGAGTTTAGAATGAAATTCGGTTTCCGGGCAGATTACTATAGTAAATGTTTACCGGGAATAGCTTCAAGTATTTCTTTTAAAGGGCATAACCTCACTGTAGAGGCAGCTGTGAGAAAAAATACAAAACAAGAACCGCTTCTCTTTTTCAGAACCGAGTTCTGACTTCAGCCTTTATTCCCATAACGATGCCGCAGGTGCCCAGTGCTGCTGGCCTTCATTTCTCTTTCCCATTGTTGTTAAGTCATCATGCACATCTCCCATCTCCTTCACATTTTATATTTATTTCATGCTTAATACTTGTGTGCATGCAGAAAGCGTCTGTTTAGAGCACTGAGAGCTTTCTACCCTTTTTACTGCAAGCAGATTTTGGCTCAAAATAGCAACAGCATCTCAGTCCCGGTGTGAGGTACCAACAAGCCTGCTTTTGCCCTTTTATCTTGGAGCAGGATCTGCTCGTTCACCTGGAGTTACATTTACCATTCAAATATGTATGAGAATCTTGTCGTTTTTCATTATAATTGCTTTAAATTACTTCGATTCGTGTTTCTATTGCTCCTTTGTGGTCTCTCATTCCCGTGGTTTTCATTAAAGAAAAAAAAAAAACACTGAAAGAACCCACAGAAAGCCCCTGTAGAAGCAGTAATAATAATTATTATTCAAAAGAACCATCCGTTGTTCCTGAACACAGGAAATGACATCAAACAGGCTTTGCTATTACTGGAAGAAGGTTAAGAAAAAAAAATGATGAAAAAAATGATGGTTTCTCAAGGGCCCCTCTTTTATCCCCTGTTCCTGCTAAAGCTGTGAAAGAGAGCTGTGAGATGCATGATAACGACTTCCTTTTACCATGTACTTTCTGCATACATGGATAGTGTGACTGGCAATGAGTCATATGGGAGCCAGTCAGCTCAATAGGTCAGTCGGAGTGCCAATCAATCACTGTAACCCTTACCAGTCAGACTGTGAATCAGTGGGCCATCCGGTTTTAAGTGCAGCTGTGCTGCCATTATGAACACACAGTCTTTTCCATGGCCAGTGTTAGCAGCCTTTAACAATGTGCCACACACTGTCGTTCCAGGGCTCTGCACATTGCAGTGGTGCGGGGGCTGGAAAGCATGGTCCAGAGGCTGATTCAGATCCTGCTACAGGCTGGCAAGGGCCTGGACGTCTACAACAACCTACATCAGGTGAGGGATGGCAGTGGGCAGTACCACACGGGCAGGCGGAGGCTCAGATCTGCTCAGCAGCAGGCAAATCTGGCAACGGGGTGACGCAGGGCCATGCTTATTTTGGTCAGGGTAACTGAGCTGGGGAATACCTGGATGGGACATCAGCAGGGCTTATATACACACACTCAGGCCCGGTTTAGGGACCCCAGCAGGGCTTATATACTCACACTCAGGCCCAGTTTAGGGACCCCAGCAGGGCTTATATACTCACACTCAGGCCCAGTTTAGGGACCCCAGCAGGGCTTATATA
>JAODKM010000126.1:3020849-3047652 GCA_026780845.1 Petrocephalus sullivani | reverse complement strand
CCCCTCTTTGCTCGCGTTCTGCGCGCGCGTCTGTGGCCCCTCCCCCCCGCCGGCGCGATGCCCCCCCCCCCCCCCCGCTCTATCTCTCTCGCCCTCTCCTGCCCGATCGTTATCAGCGCTTCTGCGTCATGTGGCTGCTATTGTTGCGCCTGTGATCTTCCTTTTAGGTCTGCAGGATGGTTATGATCGTTATAGGTCAGTGTGAGGATTACAAACAGCCAGCAGCTCATAATGCTCTTTCTCTCTGGATCCTTCTTTCTTCTTCAATTCTAATTCTGTAATTTCGCAATGGATTTTACCCCCACAGTCTTTGCTGTTTTGTTTGTGTGCACTGAAATGTAAATCCCAGGCCAGCGCTCCTGGGGAGAGGAGTGGGGTTTTCCCTCTCTGTCCCACCCCGAGTCAACCCCTTCAGGCACCAGGACTCCCCCACCTGCCTGCCTGTCTTCTTCCCCAGTTGGTCTGGTCTCTCCCAGGCATATCGCCTACTATACGTCAGCATTTCCTTCTTACTCGCCATGGAGTGTTTAACAGGAGCCTACAGGAAGCAATATACATTGCTGACAGTTTATTATGCAGCTGCCGACCTTTGTGATTGCTGAAATGTCCCTGGCTCGTCCTTGCAGTGTTATTCCGCACTGAAACACAGCGAAAGACTGCGGATTTCCTTAAGCTAACAAAGAGTTACGCGTCATTGTATACAGTAAAAGGTAATTTTAGTGTGATGACGTTTTCTGTGACTGAAATATGAGACAGCACCAGGATTCATAAGATTCCAGGGAATTCACCATAAAAATACCCACAGCGGCATTCCTAGCCTGCGCTTATATCTACTCGGAGCGTGTGTCTGCCGGTATCTGTGAGCAGGAGTGAGTCAGAGTGGATTCAGGGAAATAGGAGTGATAATTTCACAGGAAGGGAGGGAGGACAGTATTTGCTGTGACATGGAAGGAATTTTTCCTTTTACTTTGACCTTTTTGCTCTGACCTTGCGGGAAGGGTATTATTCCTGCACGGTCATTGGAAGGTAAATGGATACATTTGTTGAAATGGGCAAACGCCATTCTGTCTCCTTGAAAAAGGCACCTGTTTGAGCTTTACAGATTATTTTGCACATACTGAATAACCAGCATTACCCTTCTATCTGCATTCTTGTAATGAGGTGCATTATTGTTCTGCATTGTAATGCTAATGCATTTACATATGGGCCTTGGTTCGCCAGGGTGATGTTGGCCTCTTATTCCTTCTTTCAGCCCTCTGAGGCTGTATGGCAAACCTCCCGGTGCTCTTGGCATAGCAGACAGCACCCTGGATGGGTGTGTTGCGGTCGTGGCACTGGTGTCTTGGTTAAATGAGTCGTGTGGAGATTTACCCGAAGAACAGGTTCCTGCTGACAGAGACTTGCCAGAAAATTCTGGATATGACTAAGACCACAGGGCTGAACTGGAGTGCTAAGGATTTGATCCGAACACGTCCACCCATTGTCTGCATGCCCATCTATTGTAGCTTGGAGCCGGTCCCAAAAATGCATGGGACAGGGGACACCCTGACAGACATACTTATATTTTGGGCAGTTTAAAGGGGCCAGTGCATATAAGTGCATGCAAACTGTACACGGTCAAAATGGGGTGGAATCAGAGCCCCCACCCTGGAGGTCCATCTGGATATAATGCCTCAAAACACAGGCTGTTACTTCTGACATGATACCTCAAAACTAAGGCTATTACTGTTGATCTAATGCCTCAGAACTGTTTACATATTTCCAAACTATTAACCAAGACAGCATTTAGCCATGCCCATAAACTTAGCCGTGTGTAGCATATATATCAATTGGTTTGGCCCTGTCTCAGCGATGGCACCTCATTAAACACATGATTTAATTGATCTTGTAATGCTCACAGTGATTGTTTTTGAGCAACACAATCAGTATTCATCTTCCATTCATACTCTGTGGTTTTTTTCATTGCTTATGCAGCTTGAATGGTCTTCCTGCCTCTTGGTTTGGGGTTTGATACATTGCTGGTTTGGCGGATATGCTGTACAGAGGGCTGTCCATGACTCAGGCCCGTGACAAGGGAAAAATTCCCCTGTGCGGACACGATTTTGCTGTATAAAGAGTCACTATTGTACTTTGGTTGTAGTGTGAATTTTGTACAGTTTACGAAAAGACATTTAATGACATTTGACAATAATGACCCAGCCATTGTTTTTCACTTCCTGTGTCCCTTCTGGGTCACCTGTCCTTTCACAGACACCTCTGCACCTGGCTGTGATTACCCATCAAGCCCCGCTGGTGCAGCTCCTGCTTGGTGCTGGGGCTGACCCCACCATACTGGATCGACATGGCCAGACCGCCACCCACCTTTGCTGTGAGCATGGCCTCAGCTCCTGCCTGGCTCTGCTCCTCTGCCACCCCGCGTCCCAGACCTGCCTAAAAGTTCGCAACTATGAAGGTGAGTTCTGCCACTCATATCCCACCCAGCCTCCACTCGTCCAGCCAATAGCTTGCCTTCCCTTTACTTTGTACTAACCCCCCCAACTGGCTAGCACCGGTTTCTGGTAGGTGATCTTGAAAGAGTCCCTTTTCTGGGTTCCAGACACAGGGAGAAACAAAGCCCCGCTTAACTCAGTCCAGCAACACTGCAGCTTAAAGCCCAAAATGGCAATCCTCAAGCACTGGCCTTTTCATCTCATTTTCAGCTGACCTGCCCCCTGGTGTGTTTGATTCCAAAATCCCAGGTCCTTGACCATTGTTAATAATATGGTTCAGTGTAATCATTGCACGGCGTGGGGCAAAATAAATCATTACATGTTACTGCACACTTTAATCACCTCATGGTACGACCTGGATTAAATCCCAGATCACTACAGCCCAGACTAATCACCTCATGGTATGACCGAGTTCAATCCCGGCCCTCTATGGCCCAGATTAATCACCTCACGGTACGGCACCGTTCAATCACCTCAGGGTATGACCTGGTTTAATCCCAGATCACTGCGGTCCAGTTCAGTCACAGTTCTCAAGGGTCCAGTTTAATCTCGTTATCATGTTATGGTTCGATTGTGTTTAGCCACTGCTTTGCTTCCGTCTGCACACTATACCTCACATTCGTGACAGCATGAAGCCGGCAGAGCTGATGTGTTCCATGTGCATAGATAATGTAGCCTGTCTTGCTACTCGATACACTCTGGCACATAAAAAACTTTCCTGCCCGTTACGTACAGAAAGCCCCTAAAAACACAGAGAGGGCGAGTCAGCTCTCTTCTGAATGGGAGGCCACTGAGTGTCCACTTTCACAGTATAGCATAACATGGTAAATTGTGCCTCATGACTTGTAACACAATGATAGAGCAGTGTTGCACAGGAGTGGCACATCACCGTGACACACACACCTGCTTCTGAGCTCTGGTACATCACTCAGAATCTCTGCTGCAGGTCTTACCCCGCTCCACTTGGCTGTCCAAAGCTCAAACAAGGAGCTTGTCAAGATGATCCTGGACAGCGGAGCTGACATCAATGCCGCGGTTAGTACTCCTTCTCATCTTCTCTGCGTTTCTGATTGCCGCATTCTTCATTTGCCACTTTACTGCTTGAAAGTTGAGTTCACCCAGCTGGTGGACATCTTTGCTGACATCTACAATATTTTAGCCTTACAACAGACAGCAGAACCATGCATATAGAGGAACACAGGAAAGAGCCCCTAGCTTTCCCCTTTCCAATCAGCGGAGGGTCATTGATTTTGTTTGCACATCATTGTTAGGTATGAGGGTCTACTGCTGCATGGTCATTGTTCTGCTGCTGGCCCTTTAAGGCTGAGCCCGTGAAACACTGACTCTCTACATGTTAAAACCCATATAAGAGGTGCGGCGGTCAAACTGTCCACTGTATCCATGAGCCTCCTCCATGTTCCTTCAGGATTTCAAAAGTGGACGGAGTGCCCTCATTCATGCTGTGGAGAATAACAGCATGGAGATGATCAGCCTCCTAATCGAGGTGGGTCTTCTCTGTGAATCAGTCTCTGTTGAGTCCTCATCGCCATACATGACTTTCTCCTCATCAGCTACTCATCTTTTCCTTTGTTCTGTGATTTTGCAATTTCAGTGTATATTGAATGTTATGACTGACGTTCACCAGTAGGAGGCACTCTTGTGACATCACCCTCTCCCACTGCCTTCGATGTGTGCCTCTGGCACACCACTGACCCTGACTTCCTTCCCTGCGCCCCATGCAGAGCGGCAGCAATGTGAACATGCAGTCCTACAGCGGCAACACGGCCCTGCACAGCGCCTGCGGACGGGGCCAGGTGGAAGCCGTCCGTGTGCTGCTGAAGAACGGAGCTGACAGCAGCCTGAAGAACTACCACAACGACACTGCCCTGATGGTGGCCAAGAATAAGAAGGTGGCAAAGGGGGGTAGCTGTAGGAGGCGTAGGCAGGTTATGGTGAAAACTCAACATGCAAAGCAGAGACAATGGTAGCAATCTCAATAGCTGGCACAGTGGCTTAAGAGAGATAGAGGGTCACCTTAGTGGGAGTCAACAGCAGATTTATTGTTTTTGATACAACTACAATTATAGTGTACTGTTCTTTATACCCATGCAAGTATGTATTTTGTACATTCTTTGGAAACACTCCCCTCTAGTGGTTATTATATATAGATGCATGTTACCTTACAGTAACGTAGGTTGGGTTTTTCTGTATTTCTTTTTAACACTCAATTTTACTTCTTGCAGTAGTAATAATATTTTTGGTAACCTAGTAATTCAGTCTGAATCATTCTGACCATCACTGTCACCTTTCTTCTGTGCTAGTTAGTATATCTTTAGTATTTAACTGGCTTGGGGCAGGCAAGTGGTGTAGTGGTTGGGGACGCAACCGTGTAATCGAAAGATCGCCAGTTCGAGTCCCTGACCCGCAGGTACCGCTGAGATACCTTGAGCAAGGTATTGTCCCCAAGCACTGCTCCCCGGGCACTCACATAGCTGCCCCCTGCTGTGCCACAATGTCACATGGGTTACATGCAGAGGACACATTTTGTTGTTGCGTGCTGTGGTGTGTCAACAATGACGATTAATCACCATTACTTAAGAACATCCATTTTCTAATTCCAGGTAACAGATGTGTTGCGCGGTAAGGGATCACGCAGCCAAAATCCAAAAATGGCAGAACCCTCTGATTCCCTGTCACCTCCTCGGTGCACGCCACAATCCTGCCCACATAGCACCAATGGTGAGAAAAGCGTGCTCACACACATGCAGCCGCACACTTTTGTGTTGCAGGTGGTGATAGTGTACGTAATTAAAAAACATCACCCTAAATCTAAGAAAACTGCTAATCATCCATTTGTCCATCCACCCATTTTCCATACTGATTATCCAGTACGGCTCACATTATGGGCATAACTTATTTGCACACCTCTCTCTCTCCTAGGGACCCCAGTGCAGTCTCCAGGCCACAGTCTCTGTCCCTCTCCGTTGGCCACACCCACACAGATAGCTCCATCTCTGCGCCGGAGTAGCCCTGGTTCTCAGAAGGCTCCTCCTTCTCATTCTCCTGTCACCCAGTCAGCTGAGGACCACTCAGGTAGTCAACCCATGATGGAAAAACAAGAAGGCAGAGACCAGCACCTGCAGCACACGCAGTCCTCCATGTCAGTGAACTGTGAGACGGCACAGAGAATGCACGTCCAGCCACATCGCCATCTGCCAGTAGACTGTGCCACTTACCCATCATACTTCAGAGACAGCACTTTGGATCCCATAATTCCCTATCCTGAGTATCATAACTTTTTACACACTGTCTTCCCCGAGCAGGCATACATCCTTCTCCCACAGGGCTTCTCGCATCAGCTCAATCACACCCAGCCGCCCTGTTACCATCCCATCCAATCACGGCCCTCCAGCCGAAGTAGTGACCAATCGGATGCCTCAACAATGAGCATAAGCAGTGGGGGCAAAGGTGAAAGCTGATATTTGCTCACCAGCCCGTTACTCTTCAAGCCTCTGAGTGAATCTCAATACCAAGAACACAAAGACAGTACTTGTGGTCTTGGCAAGACTGGTCTTGCTACCTTGCCTCCCAAGAACAAAGTTAGTGTGCAATGAATCATGGAACTGGTCTTAAATAGCAAGGATATAACCGATGCATCCTTGATATTTGGGGCGGAGCAAGAACAACATCCGGGGATTTTTACTGTCCTCTGTTCATGTGATCGTTGTATTGGAACTGGTCGTCGGCAGTGGAAGATGCTGAAAAACGGGTACATGAGAACATAAGTATGGTCAAGTATGCATATTGAGATTCACCCTTTATTTCCTAAAACTGGACGAGCTGAATCTGGCCCGAACTGCAAAAATCCAGTAGCAGAAGGGCGCATGTGTAATAAAAAGTGGAGGCAGCAGTGTGTAATAGTATTATTTATGTCTTAATATTTATACTAACAAACTGGCAATATGTAGAGTTTTTTTTGCAGTCCACATTAATTAACATTGTCTCAAAACTTTTTATTACCTAAGGGTTTATTTTTGTTACAGCCACTTTACAGCAATTTTTGAGATTACAAATAAACAAGTGATTGTCGTCATGATGTGTTAGAACTGACCTTTGAGAGGGTCTTCGCCAACGGTGTGTGGTTTAGGAAGGATGATGTCACATCCTCTGTGTGTGGTTAGGAGCTCTTCGTAAGCATCGACACACACACACCAAAGGAGTCACAAACACAGCTTTCTCTGTCAGAGAAAAAAAGCTGCATGATGCAGACAGAAGACTACATAAAGCAAAGTTTTTTCTTCATCCAGAACATTCAGTTAAACTGTAAAATGCCATCCTCTTGGTCTTAAAAACTGACTGATACAGAAAAACTGCTACTGCTACTCCTAAGAAATGCTTTTTATGTCTCAGATAAGTTTAATGACCAGTTTATGTATCTGGCCAGAAATCAGCTCTTCATCAGGAACTCTTGTCTTCTTAAAAACAAACCTGCTTTGTTACCTGAATTAACCACAGAACCGAATCTGAAACCTGGGTATCTTTGCCTTGCTGGGTATTGTCGCATAGCAGTTGGGTTACTGTAATCTCAGTGTTATCTTAATAAACATAAGAAATTCACAAATAAGAGGAGGTCATTCAGCCCATCGTTTGAGGAGAATTCCACTAATAGCTCAGGGTTGTTAAAATCTTACCTAACTCTGATTTAAATGAACCAAAGAAGACTATTCCATACTCTAACTACATGCTGTGTAAAGGGTACTCCCATTAATTTACACCTATGGTCACAAGTTATTTTATTTGAACTAACCTAAACCTAAAAGGTAAGACTCACTTTCTACATGAAGCCATCGAAGGCTAGAAAATACACCTATGAATCCTTAAAATTACAGCAGAAAGTGTACTTATTTGCCAAAATACACCATGATTTTATATGCCTGCCATACAACTATTTTTTATGTTCACTGTATTCCAACAATGTAATATTTGGTACATTCATAAACTACAAATTTAATGTTTAAATACCAAACATTTATTGATAAAGAATAGTGTTTTTTTTCTTTCGTAAAAAAAACTTTTTGGGAGCAGCACTTTAGCAGAATCTGTTTTAATATTTACTTGCAGAAGTTGCTCATTTCTACTCTTTGCCAGTATATGTGTATAAATTTAATGACAATGCATTCCAGCATACAATATCTTTATTCATTATTTTCCATTGTACACCTGATCCTCCCCAGCGTGACCCTAACAAGCAATATGATCTGTTTTCACGGGCCCCAAAATATATGGCAGCATCCCTGTCTATTGCAGCCACCGGCCTAAGAGCTAACGCAAACAGTTAAACGAGGAACGTCACAGTATTGAGATGGTAAATTCCCTGTTCAGTTCCCGTGTTATATTATATTATCCCGTGTTTTTAAAATGAATTAATATAAATATTACCGCGACTCGGTAAGGGAACGTCAGTGTAACCTACAGCATTGTTACATAGCATCGTTTCATGAGAAAACGTGAGAAATCAACTAATTTAATTTAATTTAAAAAAATTATTATATTTTGCATATTTTTAATTCAATACAATTAGTGTGTTGACTGACGGGATTACGTAGCGAACTACATTACCCATCCGGCACCGCGTAACGGCGCATTGGTAACGTCATGCATTGGCCTGGGCGCAAAGAAACGGCGAACGAGAGAGAAAGAGGACGGCCATGTTGAATTTCCAAATTTCACAGAGAAGAGACAACAATAGAGAAAGACGAGTTGATCGCAGTGAATTTCCTGAGAGCTTATACGTTTCAATAGAGTAATTGAAAGATAGTCTGTTTTAAACGACTAAAGAAAACCCCATCGCAAGGAAAAGGTAGTTGAATCTGCGCGCTCTTTTCACTTGATTGAAAAGGTATAACAAACTAACAGTGTCCGTTCATGCCAACAACAGCGAAATGTGTGTTCGTTAACCTTAGCTAGCCAGCTAGCTACCCACTATAGTTAAAACGTAGCACTTTGAGCAGATAAGTTATTTCGAGCAGTATGAGCACTGTTGCCGATGTTTGTTTTTCTGGGTTCGCGAGTATTTTTATTTAACAACTTGTAACCAGCCGTGCATAGTAATCCGAACGCTCGCTGGCTCCCAGTAGCCGAATCGCTAGCACGGATTTGCCGCTTTGTCGCCGTCCCCCGGTTCGCTGCGGAAAAGTTGCTCCAGCGGCTCGGTTGAAGTTGGGCGCGTGTCGCTGGCTGACAGCTCGCTCGTGCGCGCGGCTCGCCCTTCTCCGGCTCGCGCGGGACTTTCTCGGACGTTCGAAGCGGAGCGTGCACCTGGCGCCGCTCTCGCGCCGGGCCGCCGCCGGTACCGCGCGCTCGGCGTAACGTGTAACTGGCGCCGCTCTCGCGCCGGGCCGCCGCCGGTACCGCGCGCTCGGCGTAACGTGTAACTGGCGCCGGTACCACGCGCTCGGCGTAACGTAACTGGCTGCGCCTCTCTAACGGGCCACCCGCTTCGCCCTCTTGCAGGCCGACTGCCTCCTTTTGTTGCCGGCGGCATGAATTACCTGCCCAGAGAGACGGTCAGTGACACGTAACGTGGCGCGTTACCAGCGTAACGGGCGTTGCGTTACCGGCGTAACGGGCGCGGTACCGCTGTGCGCCGTCCCGCGGCCGGCTTGGTGCTGTGGCGCTCCTACGCTGCTTGGGATCGGTTTTTAAAATGTTTGTAATTCAAGCCCAGTGAGGAAAACTCGCAAATCGGTGGGTGCCACTGTCCTAGTATCTGTTCTGGTTTCGGGCGAATTAACTTTTAGTTTTTTTTTATTATTACTTAAAGACATGTATTTAGTTTTTAGACTCATTACATTTATTTAGGTGACGAGTCGGCATTGTTAGCGCCGATTGGCAGCCTCGCTGCACTTGGGGAAGGGCCTCTATACTCAATATAAATGGCGGGATCCGCGTTTTATACCGGCATCCCACCGCTGTGGGAATAATGGGGCGCGGGCGTCTAGCGAGCCCCCCGGGATTTGGCTTTCGGGGCCGTGGGCCGAGTGCCCAGTGGGAGCCGGGGAATTAGCGGCCATCAGCAGATACAAGCTGCTCTCTCCCTGCAATAAACAAGGGCTCTATGTACAGTCCGTCTTTAATTCAAGACTTTGTCCACATTTAAGTCATTTTAAGTGCGATATGAGTGCGTTTTTGTGGAAATACCAGCCAAAACGTCCCGTAGAGTAGTACCTGCAGGTGACTTTGTGTGCTCTCTGTGGGAGTATTGTTCCGTATTTGAGTATTTTTAACTAAAAATACTCAAGTTTACAAAAGTTTGGTGTATTATCTGTAATATTTGTGTTGCATTGAATATTTTGTCAAGTATGTGCGAGTGCAATTTAAAGCTGTTTTATGCGTGATCTCCGTACGGTTCATATGTTAATGGTGCCCTGACAATGCTCCCACACCTTGACAGGTCTGAGAACCAGGTGGCTGGCTTATTTCGCAAAGGAGCCCAGAAGCTGAGACTTCCTCTCCTACAGGACACGGAGTAGCCATCTTTCTGGCTGAAGCAGAAAGCAGGAGCCAAACACTGTGAAAGAACCATAGTGACACTCAAATACATATTTCTTTTTGACTGAAAACCCGGGTGGTGCATTCACCGTAATTTACTGTTCTCAGCAGGACTACTATTGGTGACGTACCTACAAAGCAACAAGTACAAGACTAAACTAAGCATCTTACCTGAATTTAAGCACCATTAAGTGCAGGATTATAAATACAGAACATCCCGAGAATACTCAAAGGCTCAGTGGAGGGAAAAAACATTTGAACTGAAACACCCCAAAACTTTGGAAGACTTTGGTCTGTTGAAATTGCCTTAGCTGTTCTTACCCAGAACTTCTATTTCATGATACACGTTTACATATAATTTTCTATATTGTGTGCGTGTATGTAACTTATTTATTCTCATAAATGCTTACTTCTCTTCATATGGAAGAGTATTTGTGTATATAAACTTTTGTACGGCAGATGCTCTTTATTTTGAAGAGTCAATGTGTGTATATAAAAATATATAAGTATAAAACTAAGTTATAAAATCTCAAGAGAACAGTTGTCAGTCTTACATCTTTAAACCACTGAGATAAGTGAAGGAGCATTTTAAAGACGAGCTTGTGATTTAAACGAATCCGGAACTTTCCTTGGCAATGGCAACTGCAAGAACAGAAAACCCTGCCACTGTGGTCATGGGACTGAACAAGCAAAACGGGCAGATGAGGGGGCAGCCCAAGCCTGCCCCTGTTTCTTCAGGACCCCTAGCTGTTGGCTCTCAGCCAGGGAAGACCCCCACTGCACCTCAGAAAGGAGCTAGTGTCCTGCAAACCAGCAGTGGTATCAGGTATGTTGTTTTCCTGTGAAAAATTTGATGTTGTTCAGTTGTCCATCTCTCTTGGCTATCCAGTCCCTTTCCCTCCACCTTAAATGTTGTTAAACTTGTTAAAGGTTTGGTGATGATTGGAAGAAGTGCCTGCAGCTTCCCCCGAAAGACCTGCGTGTTAAAACCTCTGTAAGTCAGTGTGGTTCAGCTACTACACAACTACACAATCAACATTATGCAACATGGAGAATGGACAGTTGGGTATAGGTGCTTGGAAAATTGGAAAAGGCTGACATCCTTATTTAGATGGACATGACCACTGCAAGCTCTGGTAAAGTGTCTTGTCCAGTACTGATGTTACCCCCTGACCCCCCCCCCCCTCCCCCCCGCCCCCCCCCCCCCCCCCCCCCCAGGATGTCACAGCAACAAAAGGCAATGAGTTTGAGGATTACTGTCTGAAGCGGGAGCTGCTGATGGGTATCTTTGAGATGGGTTGGGAAAAGCCTTCTCCCATTCAGGTAGGCTGGTTGACTTCCTCAGTTGCTCAGTCATGAACTGCAGTATTTCAGAAGTACTTTGAAATGTACTCATATAAGGCCAACATTGTGATCTTTCTCTTTTTCTCAGGAGGAGAGCATTCCCATTGCTTTGTCAGGCAGGGACATACTGGCTCGGGCCAAAAATGGCACGGGCAAGAGTGGCGCCTACCTCATTCCCCTCCTAGAGAGGATAGACCTAAAGAAAGACTACATACAGGGTGAGCCAGTCATCCTCCCTATTTCACATCTACATGCTTTCAACAAACCTTTATGATAAATGGGCAGGAAGTTTAAGCTTGCACTGCAAGCTTGCTGTAATATTTACATGTGGATGCTCACCCTTCGTGTGTCTGGTTACTGCACACGCTGTACCTCCAGAAGGCGTGTGTACAAGGCGCCGACATATGGACAGAGCCCTTGGTAATCATACACGCTCCACCTCCCCAGCCGTCGGCACAGCGTGTGCCCTTCAGGGAACAGTTGCACCTAACCCTGGCTGTCTCCTTCAGCTCTGGTGATGGTGCCCACCCGAGAGCTGGCCCTGCAAGTCAGCCAAATCAGCATCCAGATTAGCAAGCACCTGGGAGGGGTCAAAATCATGGCCACTACAGGGGGCACCAACCTTAGGGATGACATCATGAGGCTTGATGAAACTGGTAGGTTTTGGCTTAGGTGTTTTGCAAACTCCTTTTCTAAATCACTTTATTACTTACTAGTGCTGGGTGGTATACCGGTTCATACCGAAAACTGGTATTTATTTTTGTTATGATATGGATTTTTCTTATACTGTAATACCGGTTTAAATAGCCTAAACAACGAAACTGCTTAAGGGGGGACCATTTCTACTGGTACACCGCAAAACATGCATGTTATGGTCCGTTCGATTATCCCGACGAAGTCCGAGGTGCGACACGTTACAACCGACCAATTTCCCATATGAGTTACACAACTCGGACAAACATGGCTGCCTCCACGAACATGATGTAATTGTTGTGATCTGAGCGTGAAAGCTCATGGAAAGACATTTATTACTTCACATAAAAGACAGCGTGTGATTACATTCATAACTAGTAGTATACATTTAATAAGTAATGAGTTACTGAGCGGTGAAAATGGACAGAGAAGCTTTTACTGAAAAAAGGAGCCATGTCTGTTGTCTGGAGATTTTTCAGTTTTAAATGGTCGGATGTGGAACAGACAACCATTTATTGCAAATACTGTCGAGCCAAAGTTACCGAATTGTTTACATTAACAGTGTAGTTGGTTTACAAAAAAAATATTTACTATTTATTTTTTACTTTTCTAAGACTTGTTCAGTGTAATACAACTTTTGACAATCACCTCTAAATGCCTCTTTGGATGCTTGAAAATTTTAGTCTTTAAGTTGTTTGCAAAATTTGTTCAATAAATAGGTTGTATATTTTGACTGCAACTGTCATGCAGTGCGATTCCTTCTCTTCATTAGTGCCACCCGCTTGAAAACTATCACTTTTATCTTTGAACATAATGAAATTACCTTTTTGATTTATGAAGCCCTTTTTCTTACATATCACGTAATTATGGTAATAGTTCAAATTATCACAAAAAGGTTGTTTTACACTGTGCAAAGGTTCGATGGCATGCGTCAGCAGCACAAGCACCTGAAGAGGGAACGCACACAGAAGTGTTGTCTAAAATTTAAATGAGACTGTCAGTTTGATTTTTCTGGAGGAAAACTAATCGTTTAGATTAATCAAACCATCAGTAAAGAAGTGGAATAGATTAATCTATAGATAAATAGTTGTTAATAGCAGCCCAATAGTTGCTATATCTATGTGTATGCGGGTGTATATATGCAAATATTTGAATCGGAGCATGTGAGCGGAGCGGTGAGAATTTCCGCTGCTCGCTCACGAGGCTGTTGGCTCCGCCGCTCCTCCGCTCTAATTCGCAGTAAGCCACTCCGCTCAACAGCGCTCCTCGCTCCACTAAAATTTCCTCCCGCTCCAGTCAAATCGCTCCACGCTCGCTCCAATTTAAAAGGGGGACAAATAATCTGCATGCCTAACAAATGTCACCTTAAACCGAAGCCTTATATCATAATGAAATATGAGCAACGTGAAGTACTTTGTGTATTCCATCTTTACCAATTTGTACAATAATTTTACAGATGAATTCTGGGTAGATTTGGGCACACCTCAATGTTGTAGTGTGCGCGGTATTGGAGCGAAAGCGGAGCAGGACAGAGTGACCGCTCCAGCCTTAATTTAAAAAACCGCTCCGCTCACATGCTCTGATTTGAATGCATGATTTATTAACGTTTAATAACCTAAGGTGGGCCCTCATAGGTAACTGCAATTTATAGCCTATGTTACTGTAAAACTAGTCCAGATTGGGTAGTTGGGGTAACTTCTGAATTGCATGGTTTTACACAGGTGTTTATGTGCGTGCTCAGTCTAATGGCACATTCAGTTGAATTTAATATGTTGCTACTACATTGAATAATGAATTTAAAACTGAAAATTACTTCCAGTATGAAATAAGATTTTAATGTTTAATTGTCCCTCTTGCCAGTTCACGTGGTGATAGCCACCCCAGGTAGGATCCTGGACCTTATCAAGAAGGGGGTGGCCAAAGTGGACAGAGTCCAAATGATGGTGATGGATGAGGTGAGATGTTTTGAAGCCTCTGTCAGGCTGTTGAAGTTTTCCCTAGCAAATATGACTGTATATTATGCTGTCGTGGCTATGCTGTTTTTGCTTGTGACTGTGCTGGTTAGGCTGAGCAGTAAACAATACTGATTGAATTCCCAATGGTGATTTGTTTTGGGAGGTGTTCAGTGGTTTTTGCATTTCTCTTATATACGTTGCTGCCTTAATGGAAGGTGCTTCACAAAAATAGCCACTTAAGCCTGGTATACGCTAATAAGAAAGGTTGGGAGACGGGAGTAACAAAAGACAAGTGGAACATCAGACCCAGTCCAGGCTTTGATTAGAGGGGAGTCTTATTCCAAAAAAGGAATCCTCTGTTATTTGGAACTGGTTCGGTTTTAAAACTTGAGGGGAAAAATACTTAGAAAAAAGTAATACCGTCACTGTCCAAAAAGTGAAAAATACTGTTGTGATAATATTGCTCACCCCTATTAGCTAGGCCAACTGACTCAATTTTTATGGAGGTTGGGAGAATTTAAATGTGCATACAGCGTGGTCTAGCGGAACCAATTTTGACTACATATTTTTTATTAAAGAATATCTTTTCAGTAAGGTTGGGAAATAATCGTAATGTGGTTTTTCTTTGGTTGCGTTAACACATGCAGCATTTTGTTACTCAAAAGTTTGGGCTCACCCTCTGAGTTAAAAAAAAAAAAAAAAAGCGATAACACTTTTCTTGTTTGAAAAGTTTGGGAAAAAATACTTAAAACATCTGGTTTTCAATATTTTATAGCTTGTAGTGACACATTATTTAGCCACAAAAGCTGAAACTATTGGTTTGAATATCAGGTGTCCTTCGTGCATTGACATTAACTTTGTGTTGGAATTCTATTAACTAATGTCAGAACTTTGCTCTTGGCCTCTCAAGATTGTCCTGATTAACTAAACAATAGCCACTTGTCTGCTTTGTCCCAGATCATCTTGTGAGAGGTTTAATGCACTCAGTCTGCTCCTCATTTCAATGTTCTGTTGTATTGTATCACAAGTGATGTCAATTTTTTTTTTGTTTTGTAATGGCTAAAAACGCACAACAATTGAACAAAGGGCTCAGATTGAAATTGAGTAGAGAAGGATTCTCTTATTGCCAAATAGCCAGAAAGTTAGGCGCCAAAGTGCAGACTGACCCACTGTTTACTCAGAAGAGGGTTGACAGGAAGCAACAGTGACCCGAAACATTCTGGGCCAAGGAAAGTGACATCAATGGCTGAAGATTTGCACTTTTCTGAGACATGCATAAGAAATTGCAGTATGTCTGGTTGAGATCTGAGGACTGCGATTAAAACAGAAAGCAGTGTCTCTTACTACAGTCAAAACCAATAGTTTGTCTTTTTGGCTAAATGTTACTACAACCTATAAAATATTGAAAACCAGTTCCTTTCATTTTAAGTAATTCTAGTATTTTTTTGTAATAAGTTTGACAGAGCAGTGTATCATTTTGTTTTTGAAAATGAAAATTGTATGCGGATCGTGGGCAAAGTTCAAACTCAGTTTAACTCACATTGTTGTGCGACCAATAGAAACAATGCATCAAAATGAAATCAAAATGTAGGATAAAGTTTATATTGTCCTTTCCTTATTGATATAAATTTATGCCGTCCATATTATATAATATTACCGTTGAAACGGGCATGCCAGCGGAATGACGGGAGAGCGTATCGCAAACCATGCCTCTCTTTTTTCATTGAGCGCAAAGCGCTGCTGATCAGAGAGTTGCGCAAACTTCGCACTTTACGTCGCTCGTCTGTCGTAGTTGATTACACACGGTCATTTTTTTGCAACTTTACGTCACTCTCGACATTACTTTAAACAACCGAGATGAAAAAGGAAAATAATTGACTTTTGCTTTTGCTTGTAAGAATTAGATTTTAAGTAAATAATGAACAGAATTCACTTAAATGAACATGGTCCATTTACATTGATATACACAACATCAGATGACTGAAGGGCCTTGACGAAACTTACATAAATTACGTAATTTATTTTCAAGAAACACAGTACGAAATATTTAATGTAGTCACTTTTATTACACTATTTTCCATTTTGTTTTTCTGAATACTAGGTGAACATTGACTTTTAAAATTGCGAAGTGATCCCTGACTTTTATAATTATCATTTACGTCAATGGAAATGACTTTTTATTTAGTAGTCCTTCCAGGCATTTTTAAAGCGTTGTTTTTGAGTTACGTCAAAATTTGGCATATGACATGGCTCTTGGAACCAATTAATAATGTAAGATGGGGTATGACTATATTTTATAATAATGAGTTTGACAGTGACCCATATGCCCTTTATGTTAATTCTACATTCATTTAGAAATTCAACATATAAGTACTTTTATGATTATACATTTTAATATTAGGTGCAGTTATTAATAGAGATTGATCACAGAAAGAGCAGTGGGCCGGTTCATCCTTGTATTGGTGCTTGCTCTTGACGTTTCCATATCAGGCATATGCAGTAATGAGTTGGTACATAAGGGAAACTGTTGACCTATATTGGCAAGTGGAAAAATGTCAGGGAGAGAATACTGTCATATTTTCAGTGAGCATCTTACTAGAGATGTTTCTGCTGTGAGCAGAAATTGTTGGGACTGAGATTTAATGATACAGGCATCTGGGGGAAACTTGTTCTTCAGAATCAGGATAGATTATCTCCGCTTGAAATCAGAGCGTTTATGCTGGGATTTGTGTGCACACTGCAAATAGGCTTTGTTTTCTGACTCCCAACACCCTTCTTCTAGGCAGACAAATTGCTGTCACAAGATTTTGTCGTCCTGATCGAGGATATCATTGGCTTCTTGTCCAAGAACCGACAGATCCTGCTGTACTCTGCCACCTTTCCCATCAGTGTCCAGAAATTCATGGTAACAGCATTGAACAGCATATAATTTTTTTTATTTTTTATTATATATATGATGTATTGATTCCTGCATCTCATAGGCTGTCCATCTGTTTATTCACTCCTCCATAGGCTAAGCACCTGCAGAAACCCTATGAGATTAACCTCATGGATGAGCTGACTCTGAAGGGCATCACCCAGTACTATGCGTATGTGACTGAGAGGCAGAAAGTGCACTGTCTCAACACGCTGTTCTCCAGGGTAAGGAATGCCCACCTGTTCTTATATACACTTATACCCCATTACCTGGCTGGAATTTGTCACTGGAAACCACTTGAATTCTAGAAAGATTTTCAAAGTTCTGGTTCCAAGTGCATCAAATAACTCCCTAAAATATCAGTCTCAAAAAAGTAGCATTTTCAGCATGATTTAAGAAGTATTTTATCTGACCACCACACAGTTACTGATTTATATGTAGTTCTTGCAATGCCATACATTACACTTTGTAGTAATAGCAACAGATGTTTAAACATTAATGAAAGCTGTGTAAAATAAAGCTGTTCTTACTGTAATGGGCTGTTCCTATAATGCAAGGATAGGCAGTTTTATCCAGAAAGGGCCATTGTGCTTGCTGGTTTTCACTGCAGCTCCCTAATTAGATTACTAATTTGAGGACTGATTGGGTGAAGTGTCCTCACACCTGGGTTTGAGCACCTGACCTATAGATTATTCTAAAAACCTAGATACACACTGGTCCTTTGTGGATAAGATTGCCCACCATTGCTATAAATGTTTATTACTTACCAATGCTTCATTTAGGCCAGTTTAAAATATTTATTTCTGCTGTGCTTCGATGGCGATTTATGGATCCTTTACTCTGGAATTTGAACACTGGGAGCTGGAGTACGGCTTTCTTCCTCCTCACATGATTCCTGAGTTTTGCACTTGCTCCACAGCTGCAAATAAACCAGTCCATAATTTTCTGTAACTCCACTCAAAGAGTGGAGCTGCTGGCCAAGAAGATCACCCAGTTGGGCTACTCCTGCTTCTACATCCATGCCAAGATGATGCAGGTTAGTTTTGAGGCTGTCAGACTACGAGTATGGTGGGCATAAGAACTCACTGGTGTGTGGTTCTGTGGGCTAAGCCTCTGTGCCACTGGTCGGTGGTTTGAGCTCTAGCCTCAGCATAGTAGACCTAGACCGTTGAGGAAGGCCCTTCACCCCCAGCTCCAGGGGTGCTGCATGCTGGCTGACCTCGTGCTATGACCCCCAAGCTTGCTCTCAACTGTATATGTGTCTGTGTGTCTCATGGAAAGCAAGACGGGGTAGGTGAAGAGAAGCAATGGAAGTGCCTGTACTTGTGCAAATGGCAAAAAGGTTGCAAATCAGCCAACTGGCCGACTGACTCACTGACTACCCCCATGGAATTTGCAGGAGTACAGGAACCGTGTGTTCCATGACTTCCGAAATGGACTGTGCAGGAACCTGGTCTGCACAGGTGGGTGTACTGTTATACTTTTCTGCCTATTACGGTTATTTATGTTGGCCTGTGTTTGACAGTGTAGCCCCAAAATAAAATGTAATTATAAGTCTGTTTAATTATAATTTTGCTTTTAAGTTGTCTTAATTTTAGTGATGGCTGCAAATTGTATGTAAAATCACATTTGACAATCTTTCTCAGTTCACAGTTGGACTTTTAATGGCTTTGGTTTTAGCTAAATTGATGTTAAATTATTTAAAATGAAGATTTATATATTATATAAAGTCAAGCCCGAAATTATTTATACCCCTGGCACATTTTGACTTAGTTACTTTTATTTAACCAGCAAGTTGCTTCTTGATTTGGAAATGACACGGGCGTCTCCCAGAAGATAATATGATGTACAAGATGCATCATTATGAAAAGAAATATTTCTCAGCTTTTATTTAAATTTGAACAAAAAATGGCATGTCCAGAATTATTCATCCCCTTCTCAATAATCAATAGAAAAGTCTTCATTGGGTATTACAGTAATCAAATGCTTCCTATAATTGCTGACCAGCTTTTCGCATGTCTCCACTGGTATTTTTGCCCATTCGTCTTTTAGCGATGATCTCCAACTCTTTCAGGTTGGAGGGTCTCCTTCCCATCACCCTGATCTTTAGCTCCCTCAACAGATTCTCAATGGGATTCAAGTCAGGACTATTGCCGGGCCACTGCAAAAGTTAGTTTTTGTCAGCTAACCATTTCTTCACCACTTTTGGTAACGCAGAAATCCAGATGAGGCCAAGCGGCCTCTTGTGTGCCTTATCTGGGGAAGTTGTCCTCCTTGGTCTGCGTCCGTGAAACCCAGCATTGTGCAGTGTCCATTGGACTGTCTGCCTTGAGACGTTGCCACCAACAGAGCCCAGATTCACCAGGATGGCCTTGGTGGTGATCCTTAGATTCTTTTTCACCTCTCTCACTATCCTCCTGACCAGCACAGGTTTCACTTTTGGCTTCCGACCACGTCTTCTGAGATTTCTGCCAGTGCGGAACGTCTTGTATTTTTTAGTAATACTTTGCTCTGTAGCCACTGGAACTCGAAAACATTTAGATATGGCCTTATAGCCCTTTCCTGACTTGTGAGCAGCCACAATGCTCCTTTGTCTTAGCCCTGACTGTCCACAAACCAACTCCAGAGAGCTGCTATATTTCACCTGTTGAGTTGACTAAAACGTTCCCAATGAATCAGGGAAATTAGAATGCTTTAGAACAGCTTGGACTATTTGGAATGGTTTAGAACTTTGAATTTTGCCTATAGACTGTGACAGTTTGCAAAAGGTATGAATAATTTTGGACATGCCACTTTTTGTTCAAATTTAAATAAAAGCTGAGAAATATTTCTTTCCACCATGATGCATCTTGTACATCATCTTATCTTCTGGGAGACGCCTGTATCATTTCCAGTCAAGAAGAAACTTGCTGGTTGAATAAAAGTAACTAAGTCAAAATTTGCCAGGGGTATGAATAGTTCTGGGCTTGACTGTAAATGCTATAGATGTAATGTTTATTCAATATCTGGCCATTATGCTTAACTAAGATTAGAGCAACATTACCCATATTTGCATTTACCATAAAGCTGCTTTGGATCACAGGCGTGTAAGTTCTGTTTAGGGATGAAATGCTTTTTTACTGCAAGTATTATTTTCATTCTGATACAGCTGTAACTTGAAGGCTGTCAGGACAGTGTTCAAATGCATTATCTATCTTTCCACAAACCAGATCTTTTCACTAGAGGAATTGACATCCAGGCTGTGAATGTTGTCATCAATTTTGACTTCCCAAAAAATGCTGAGACTTACCTTCATCGTATTGGCAGATCAGGTAAGGTGTCTGCAGACAGTGTGCTATTCCACCAGCTCCTGCTACTGGCTCAGACTGTTGAACACCTTAGACTTCCTTTCTTATGGCCCTTGAGTTTTTTTTTTTTTTTTTTTTTTTAAACAAACTTTCGGGGGCCATCCAGTCTTGGAACTGAGAAATTTCAACTTCTAATGGAACACACCATAAATTTAAACAGATTTGGCTTTTCCAGTTTATGGTGGCAATTTTGTATGGGTCAGTGCTCCCCTCCATAACCATGTAGGTAAATCGTAGATGCCACAGAAGCATAGCAAGCAGGATGCATCTGTACTGCGGTCTATGATTTATCCGTATTAGAGACAAGGTAGCAGTAGTATTTTTCATTATTTATTAATATATAAATGGTGCACAGTTGCCACTTTGTAGATAATGGGTATGCATTTCATATACCATTTGTGGGAAAAAACAGGATTTTGACATTTTTGAATTAATGTTAGGCACCTGTTTGTAAATTGTAAATATTGTTTTCAGTTCAGATATAAATTTAGAAAGAACGCGTTTAGAAAGATGTATGGTAAAACAGTAAAACACCATTTTCAGACATTCAAAAACAGAAATATAGATTACACACTGTAACACTACTAATACTAAAACATAAAATATAAAATAAAATTAGATGTATAAATAGACAGAAACATACACAAGTAGTAACAAATAGTAAATAACATACAATTTAATACAGAAACTTAGACTTTAGCTTATATAGCTATATATATATATATATATATATATATATAATGTTTTATATATCTAATAAAATATCAAGTTTCAAAAAAGTTATGGGGATGATTCCATTTGTTCAACATCACACGTGCACATTGCCATGAAGTGTCCATCCTTGTGCCCTCTTTCTAGCATTGCCTGAGTACTTTTTGGCCGGCATGATTTGAAATAAAATGTTGTCCCTGTTCTCGATCAGTATTCTACAGTAGAGTGATCGCTTCTCCGCAGCCGCTCGCCAATGACTGCGCTTTTACGCAGGAGCGCCACTTTATCCAAGCGCAGAGCACGCGCCCCCCGCGAGAGCGCAAGAAATCTCTCTCTCGTTTTCAGTTGGCCCATTCGTAAGTTTCACACACAGTATAAACCAAATAAAACCTCTATGACGCCATCGGATGAGTCTTCTAGAGTTTTTTGCATGAGCGTCATTTATTCGCAAAGTTATTCAAAAGTGAACGCAAAATGCGTTCATCGGCCTCAAAGGGTTAAAGCTGCTTTCGAGAAATGTTACTTCCTTTTGCTCTCTTAAGGAAGCAGCATCCCATTTTGTGATTTTTATATTTTCAACAAATTTGTTTTGGTCTCCATTAAAATACGTGGGATTGATGTTCCTGTTATCGACTGTCCGTGCTTTTCTTACGTGGAGGCTGGGGAGGAGCCAACAAAGTACTACTTAAAGTTCGTTTGTCATTTCTGAAATAACTAAGGGTCTTGGGAAATGCACGTGGACCTCGTTCGTTCTTGCCCAACATTGTTCTTTATCTTGTTCGTTATTCACTAAGTGCTCGCTTTCGGGAAAGCCACCCCAGATCATAAATTAAAAATTTCTGTTAATCAGTTTTGACAATCACTATTTTGCAAAAGTTTATAAGACTTCTTTAGCTTTCTTGTTTGTTTGTACCTAATTGTGGCCCTCATTCAGGGAGATTTGGTCACCTGGGCCTCGCCATCAACCTGATTACATCCGAGGACCGATTCAACCTGAAGAGCATTGAGGACCAACTAGTGACCGACATCAAGCCCATTCCCAGCAGCATTGATAAAAGCCTCTACGTGGCTGAATTCCACTCCTCCAACCCAGACTGTGAGGCAGAGGAAGGGGTGGGCGAAGCCAGCCACAAACCCTAAGAGCTGCATGGCCCCACTGGTACGAGCCAGCCCTGCTATGGAGTCTTGCTGCGGTGTGTTGCTCAAAGTGTTAGACTTGGATACGCTTCCATTGGGTGCTGAATATTGCTTGGTGCTCAGCTTCCTGAAGCGTCTAGCTCTGCATTGTCTAAATCATTTTTCTGCCAAAATATGATGAGGCAGCTTTCAAATTTAAAAAAAGTTTAATTTGCTGATGTTTACTCAGTGATGCAGTAAAGATTTTTCCCAGTGTTTAACACAATCTCTGTTTCCTTTTGTAGGGGACTAGGACATACCTGGCTTTTGCACAAAATCTGCTTCTGCACAAAGACGTCAGACTTTTTCTTTTTTTTGCCCCCCCCCCCCCCAGCTGGTCAAAGGTTTCCTGCCATTCTGATCAAAATACCAGCAGAATTGTCTGTTGTGATGTTTTGTTTCCAAACTTTTGCGCCCCCCCCTCCCCCACTGAAGTGTACATCATTCCTTTCCAGCCAAGTTAACTTCCTGGAGAGGGTTACTCTTTGCGGTCACACTGTTTTGCTGTGCCATCAGCACGTATTGGAATTTACTATTGCAATACCTAACCAAAGCTACGTGGGCTATGTGTGTGATTCCGGTGCTTTTAGAAGTGAAATAAAGCGACCCACCCTAATAGTGTGATGTGAGAGTGTCTAATGAAAGAGGCAGCTAGATATGTCAGTGATTTTTCCAAAAGCATAGAAAACCCTGTTGCATTCTGGGCCTGATTAACACTGAATCCCTTTTTCTTATGACTTTCAGGATTTGCTGTTTGTCTTGCACACAAACACACATGCACTCACTCGCACACACACATACACATACACACACACACACAGTAAAGTGCCTTAATCCTTCTTGTACACGATTACACATTCTCAGAGAACCTGGCAGTTTGTATGAGGTGGCATCACCTTAGCTTACATCCTGCCAGCTTGTGGCATCAGTATAGGGCAGCGCATACGATTTGCCTGAGTTTGGTTTCACTTTCTGTATGGACGATGGGGATTCCTAGAGGACTCCCAAACATGTAGCAGGATGAGATGATGTGGAAGGGGTGCAGTCGTCATCTTCATCACAGTTATGGGGCAGCTCTGAATTTCTTAACCACATTATCCAGACTTTTCTTGTAATGAAGAGCTTGTTTTGTTTGATGAAACATGGCCTTCTTGTCGTCTTGTCATCTCTGAAAGCGTCATAGAAGGTGTTTTATGCAATATACACATCAATACAAAGGCTTTTCACTTGTTCATTTTGTTTGTAGACCAAGGCAGGCAGACTGGATACAGTGCAAGCCTTGTGCTCCAAAGCTTCTTTAAACATACAACGTTACACATTTCACAGTGATATGTTGGATGCCGTACCTATCAAGATCCGAAATGGCTGGTTCGGTTTACAGTGCTATATATTTTTAATGATCGAAGAATTTTGGGGACAGTTTTTTTCAAATTGTCATTGTGGACCAGTAGTTTTTTTTTTTTCCTTTTTGTGACCTCAGGATAACTATCGGAGGACAGTTAGACTTATTTTCTTCGTGTTATTTTTAGTTTACCTTTATTGTCACGTGCAAGTGCAGCTTGTTTAACTGGAAAATGTAATGGGCAGATAAGCCAAAGCTTTTTGCTCCAAATGTCTCTGCCAGGTCTTGTCTTGCTTCCCGGGCCCAAAATAAAGTCTGCCTCATTCTCCAAACCTGTTCTGTTTGTCCTTTTTCCCCCGGAACACTTATCTAATTGCACAACAAGAATTGTAGGAGTAATTTAAGTTCATTTCTGTGTCATAAAAATTATTGTAAAAGATAAAAGTAATGTTCATTTGAAACTTTGAGAAACATTTTATATATTTGAGAGTAAGTTAAAGCACTGCTAAAGCTTACTCATACATATTTTGTTCCAGGGAGAGCCATGAATACCGCCATGTACATTTACATCCAAACTCAGAATACAGAATACTTGGATTAAAATTTCCATGGAGCAAAAATCTTTGGCCCACTTTTGAATAATGTTTTTTGATCAGTTTTCTAGCATGAAAGTACTTGTTTTCTATATATTTTTTCACAATGTAAATTGATTTCTGGCATTTGAGGAAAGAATATTTTCATGTTAAGAAGTTATAACATTTTAATCCTAGGCAGCTGTTATTTGTTTGAAGAATGTTGGGATGAAAAGGGAAATTGAGTTTTGTCAGTGAATTTAATCCTAAATATTATGCTGTTATATTAATATTGTGGTTGAGATTTTAGTCAAATGTTAAAATGTCCACCCTATGACTGTAAAATGTATTTGACCTATTTGAAACCTTAGTTATAGGGCTTTACTTCAAATGCATGCAGTTTTGTATGGTTTTGAAATGCTTGTTCAGTTAATTTTCACCTCTGTGAACCCAGATTTTAAAAGTGTTGATTCCCTTCCAAAATAGTGTTTCAAGGACATTTGAATTCAAGTTCAAGATAAAACAGGGAAAAGATTGACATTGAGGTGTACATTTATTGCAAATTTATGTGTATATACGATTTTCTTAAGTAGAGTGGAACAGTGACAGTTACGTTATTACTCTTTGGTTTTAGGGTTCAAATGGAAACGAAAGCAAATCGCTCCAACACTGAGAATGTGAGTCTGCTGGCCTGAGTGGATGGATCTTGAAACTTTATGTTTGAGTATCTCAGAACCACTGTTTGGCAGTCTAAATTAAGCCACCAGAGCAGTTTCAACATAAAATTATCTGGAGCATCTGTAATGGGAGCACTTGCACGATTTTGGCAGGTACAAAACATACTGAATAGTTAGGGATGATGATTAAGAAAGTGAAATGGATTCATTCAAGGAAAATTAACCATCACTCCATAACTTCAAATTATGTGACATTTCAATTAAAACTGATGCCTGAGACACAATAGTGTACAAAGATGTTTATGACAGGCCTTAAGGACTTGCTTATCAAGAGCGATAAAACCAATTAAATTTTTAAACCAAAAGGGGGGAAATCTGCATTGTTGTTGCTTTAAAAGCAACTTAATATAGTGACTATATCTTCATATAAGTATATTTGAAAATATACATTACATCTGTCTGGGTGTCTGGAAGAACGCATATCGTCTAAATTGTTTTCTTCGGAGTATGTACACACACACACTACCACATATACAAAATCTGAAATGTTTTTTTTCTCATTTTAAATTTCCCTTGTTCTTTTTTATTACAGTGGTACATGGTGATGTATAAATCTTGACTGTTTATTTTGTGTTGCCCCTGTACCTTTTTAACTCATGCAGCTCAAATACAGAGGGAGAGGTAAAGATTAAAAGTCACATTTTTATGGTGTTAGTCATGGTTTACACCATGATTGTATAAAATCATTTGTTTGAACCACAATCGTTCTTTCATACATGTACAGAGGCACCCTTCAAGCAACATTCTTTACCTCTTTCTCTATCCTAATCTGCATTTCAGAAGAAATGTTATTACTAAGCAGGGAATTGTTGAACACAATTAAAAGAATATGACTTCAGCAATTTGGGTGTGTGTTATTCCATAAATATTATGAAATGTAACCAGCTACAGTCGCCTTTGAGTGTTTGACATTTCAGCGTAGCCTATTTTTACTCGGCAAGGGCAGGAGCGTTAAGTGCTTGAGAAGTCTTCAGATATTTTTTTTCTGGTTAAGGGTTACTAAACTTCTGAGATTGTTATACCATTAAGAAAACATAGTCATAAATGAACATGGGAACATTAAAGTTCTATAATTAAAATACATTTGTAGAATATTTACTGGAACAGTAAATTTGTGAGTGGTTTAGGGCATCTGACTTAATTACAATATTATTTGCCTTTAATCTCACCACAATAAACATATAAATAGATAAAGAAACCACTATATTTTTTTAAAAATGCATGTTTAAATCCTGGTATAATCCTGGTTCTGCTGGCAGAGGCTACACAGGCAGGCTGCTTCCTGGCTCGAAATTTCTAAGACAGCAGTACACAAGAAAAAGGTGAAGCAGGAGTCACTGGGAACGGCCAGAAACCAGCCAGGTAGAGGGCAGAAGCAAATTTCTAATGCCAGAGATGACTCAACTTATCTGGCAGTGCCTCCACATTATTTGGGGGGTGACCTCAAGTGATCTTCAAAAGGAATGGGCAACATTAAGTTGTGTGAAGTGCACTGCTAGGGCAGTTCATATCAGGCTCCTAGAAGCAGGACTGAGGTCCCAAAAAACAAGGAACAGGCCCTTCATCATTGAGAAGCAGGGAAGAGCCAAGCTGGAGTTTGCAAAAATATATGTATATTTTTTTACACAGGCACATACCCATAAATTGAGAAATTAATGAAACTGAAAATTTTGCTGCGGTCTCTTAATTTTTTCCAGAGCTGTATATATATATATAGTTGCATTATCATACCAGAGCTACCAAACATAAGCTAATGGGGGTATTTCATTTATTTGTTGCAACTGCAAATATTATTTCAATGCCTAGTTCAACATAGAAACTTGGTCCTCACATAAAACAGTATTAAGTACTGTAATTGTATTAAATTTATATGATGTATAGATGGATTATATATATACACTCACCTAAAGGATTATTAGGAACACCATACTAATACGGTGTTTGACCCCCTTTCGCCTTCAGAATTGCC
>JAODKM010000126.1:2982124-2998972 GCA_026780845.1 Petrocephalus sullivani | reverse complement strand
TAAGTTCTCCCCAAGTGAGCTTGATGGGCCGAATGGCCTCCTCTCGTTTGTATAGTTCTTATGTTCTTATGTTCTTAGCATTAATGTACCTCCAGCGGTACAAAAATGTTCCTCAGAGTCTGTTTCTGTGTCTTAAAAGGTACATTTATCTACAGCTAAGTTACAGTTGACAGGCCCTTGAGGGTAGAGCTCCAGTGACAAGTAATTATGCCAATTGTAGCCAAAGGTACAAATTGGTACTATTTTTCTGAGAGTGCAGAATAAGAGGCTAGGAGATAGATGGATACACACTGACCCTTTCTCACCTCACCTTTCATGGCATGTCATGACCTCTTAGGGGCAAAGTGGCCTTAGAAGATGAAGGGATTATAAACAGTACTATTTAAAGAAAGAGATGATTAGGTGACTAGTTTATGACAACGATGATAAATCAAATAGGTTGAACTTATAGAAAACAGATATGCCTCCCAAGCACAAGTTAGACAAATCTTATCCCTGTTTCAGATGTCACATGACTGCTGCAGATAAACCCTCCAGGGCCAAAAGGCACCGTCTGCGCTCCACACAGACAGAAGAGTGGCTCCGAGAGCCTTGTTTATCTGCCGGTCTCTGCCTGAGCAGCGGCCAGGTGAGGCACTGCCCCGCAGCGGAGACGACCCGCCTGGATGCCTCTTATCTGTGCCAAAACAATGCGTGTGAATGGAGCGGGGGCACAGCAGGACTGGGCTTGCTCAAATGGTGGCAAGAAGTACCGTCTGGCCCCCCTTCAAAACGCAACCGGCTCCTTCACATTCCTCAGCCAACCACCCCCCCATGTGAAATCCACAAGGGATGTACTTATAATCACTCCGCTAGCACTCAACACAGCATGGACACGCTGACTGCTGGATTAGCAGGCTGTAGGTGACTGCTCCTCCCCGAATGACCGCTGAACACAGGCCAGCGGCCCCCCTTCCTATCAGCGTTCTGTCAGAGAGCCTCCTCCCAGGCGCTTTACCACCAGCTGTTTCTGCCGTTGGCCCTACAGAGATTGTTTTCTGAATCTACATGTTGTGGAGGCAGTCAGAGTCGACTATGTAAAGAACACAAGGAGAGAGCAGCAAGCTTCTTTGTTCAGGGTCTATCTGGGACATTCCTGAGGCAGGATCAAACATTGCTCCAAAGCCCAGAACAATCCACTTTTTGAAGTCTATTCATAACTTTCACACTGGTCTCCCAAGTTAACTTGAGTATTGAAATAAATTCATCTTATATGTCTAGTAAAGGCATGGCAAGTTTATTTATATAGCACAATCGAAATGCAAGGCAGTTCAAAGTGCATTACAAAGACAAGAATACATTTAAATAAAAAGCACATAAAATCACATTTAAAAGACAAAAATGATAAACAAATAAATAGTTAACTGAAAAGAAATTACATTGTAGTGACCGAGTATGACTAAACTGATTAAATCAATTGAAAAGCTGCACCAAACAGAAATGTTTTAAGCACTGATTTAAATGACTTGACAGTTACAGCAGTTCTCAGGTCTTCAGGAAGCTGTTCCACAGAGGGGGAGCATAGAAACTAAATGCTGCTTCACCCTGCTTGGTCTTCATTCTGGGAACATTGCGTAAGCCTTTCCCAGATGACCTCAGGGGTCTGGATGCGTCATACCGTTCAGGTAAATAAGAAATGTATTTAGGCCCGAGACCATTTAGTGTTTTGTACACAAATAATAATACTTTAAAATTTACCCTGTGCTGCACATGGAGCCAGTGCATTTAAGGGTCTGTGATATGCTCTATGTTCTTGGTGTTAGTGAGGAAACTTGCGGCCGCATTCTGGATGAGAGGCAGCTGTCTGATTGACTTTTTTTCTAAGACCTGTGAAGACATAGTTACAATAATCTAGCCTGTTAAAAATAAAAGCATGAACAAGCTTAGACAGAAATATTTTAATTCTTGCTATGTTTTTAAGGTGGTAGTAGGCTAATGTTTTTTATTATTATTATTATCATTTTAATTTTTGTAATTGTCTGTATGTGGCTGTTGAAATTACGGTCACCCTCCAGAACTGCACCAAGATTTCTGGCTTGATTTGTTGGTTTTAGTGTCATGGATTCAAGGTGAGCAATGACTTTCAATCCTTATTTTTGGAGCCAAAAACAATTATTTTAGTTTTTCATGTGTTAAAGTGTATGAAATTCTGGCACATCAGTTTCATGATTTGTTCAATGCACATATTCCGTGATTAACACTGTAATGAATCGTCGCATGTCATCTGGATAATTATGGTAGTAGGTGTTATAATGATCCATAATCTGAGCAAGACGAACCATGTGGATGTTAAATAGAAGAGGCCCAAGAATGGATCCTTGAAGAATTCCACATTGGATTTTTGTCCATTCAAATTCTTAATTACTTCTGACACAAAGCAGT
Source organism: Petrocephalus sullivani (assembly GCA_026780845.1). Classification (NCBI taxonomy): domain Eukaryota; kingdom Metazoa; phylum Chordata; class Actinopteri; order Osteoglossiformes; family Mormyridae; genus Petrocephalus; species Petrocephalus sullivani. The sequence continues at coordinate 2,996,551 of JAODKM010000126.1, read as the reverse complement.
CCCTAATTTGTAAATATAATTCAAACCAGTTTAACACGATGCCAGAGAGTCACGCCCACCCCTCGAGTCGGTCTAGCAGTATCTTATAGTCAACCATATCAGATGATGTGTTCAGAAAATGTGTGTATGTGTTTTCCCTGTCTTTTTACGCTACCTGTATGTGTGTGTGTGTGTGTGAGAGAGAGATCAAGCCCACACGTGTGTACACATTATCAGTGAAATGGGCCAGTGCCCTGCTGTCAGTGGACTCTGCACCTCCACGCTGGCCGTCAGTGAAGAGCAGGAAGACAACATCAGGGTGATGTGTCGGGGGGTGGGGGGGCAGAAGAGTGATGCCCTTGGCGGGGTAATCAGACACTCATAAACACAAATAAAAAGATATGGCGTACAGTTGGTGGGAGGGGGACATCAGACCAGAGCTGGCAGAATAGCTTCACCACTTTGATTGGCTGAAAGAAAGAAAGACTGGATGTGAGAAGATACACATATGTGTAATATGCAAATAAGAAAAAGGTTTCTAACAAAAGCCGGTGGGCGAGGCCTGTGTAGAACAAACAGTATCCAATTCATGCCTTTCTGTGTTTCATTGCGTTGGAAGCTATCAGCTATCAGGATATCTCTGTGAGGGTGTTTAATAGCAGCTTCCCATTCAATGTGCATTCAGGGAGCACTAAGGTTACTCTCCTGCATTTTTTATCATTTCACTGGTTCTTTTCTCTGTGCTTATTGCCATTGTCTTATTTTAATTTCCTTTCTTTTAAATGTCTGTAAAGCACTTTGTAAACCCTGTTAAATCCTGTGGTTAAATCAGTGCTAAACAAACAAACGAATAATAAAGTCTGTGGGTGAAAAGCAGCGTCCCCACAATGTAGTCCAGCGATAAACAGTCGTTTCACAAAAATAAAGGTGACCAGGCACCTAAATCATTCTGAAATCTTTCAGAATTTCCACATTTCCATAGGGTGCTATATTACCAGCACTCTGACTCTTTTAATAGATGAATCTAAATGTAAAATAAATCTAATGTGGCTGTAAGGAGAGCCATGGCAATGTGTGACTTCAGTAAAATGAAAGCCTTTCTTTTCTGCATTGCTTAGACACTTCTGGGCTGGTGAGAAATCCAGCCATCTGGTGTGCTAGGGGACTGTGACCTCTGCGAGCCACGACCGTTTTCACAAGTCCGTAGAAGAGTTTCACTTGTCTGTCTGTCCCATTTGGATTCAGTAATTGCTACGCATTACCTGAATGCAGACCAAGGGACGGGCATGATTTGTTTGCACAGTTTGGTGTGCTCAGGCCTGCACAGTTTGGTGTGCCCAGGCCTGCACAGTTTGGTGCGCCCAGGCCTGCACAGTTTGGTGCGCCCAGGCCTGCAGCAGTGGTGTAGCCAGTGAAAGCCGGGGCCGTGTTTGTGCCTTACTGGGCTGAGCCCTGCATCACCATGTCATCAGCCCTTATGAGTGATGTGGAACTGGAGTGTCTGCAGTGACAGCAGGGAGCTCCTTACTGGACTTTGGGTCCCAGACTGCAGCTCTCTGGTCTCTATATATACAGCCAAACACTGGCACACAGACATTGAGAGAGCCACTTCCAGAGATGGGTAAGGAGCAAGATGGGCTCTTCATGGAAGTCTATCAACTGCAGATCTTCTTAACCAATTGATTGATTTACTTTTCTTTCCAGGAAACATGAAGGTGCTTCTGCTGTTCCAGCTGGCACTATTTTCTGGTGAGTTTGTTACCTACAACCATTGTGTTTTGAATATACGAATAAAAACAACCAAAATAAATAAAAAAAAATACTAATAAAATTAACGTTTTGCACATATATGCTAAAAAGAAATTTTGTATTTGCAGTATTGAAAACTGTACTAAAGGAAAAATATAGTTATGCATCTTAAATGTGAAAAAACCTTCATAAGCATACTGCCAAATTTTAATCTTGTTTATGCCAACAGGTTGCCAAGCCAATATTTTGTGGGCAACTCAGTCACAACTGGAACAAGTTAAAGATGCATTCTGGGATTATGTTGCCAGGGTTACAACAACTGCTGAAGACAGTTTACAGATGATTAGACAGTCTGAACTAGGCAAAGAAGTGAAGTGAGTCCAAAAGTGTAAATGCATAGGCTTTGGGTACCGGTAGCTGTTACCATTGAATGGTCATGTATCTATAGCACCGCTTACTTCTTCTTTCTCTGTCACCTAGTGCCAGGATCACAGAGAGTGCTGATGTGGCCAACCAATATGCAGTGGCTCTGCGTGGTCAGCTGACTCCACTCGCCCAAGACATGATTGCCAGGCTATCCCAGGAGTCCGAGCTCCTTAGAGAACGCCTTGAGAAGGAGCTGAGCACTGTAAGAGGTGAGCTGGAACCCTACGCTGAGGAGCTGAGGGCCAAAGTCCAGCGGCAGGTGGAGCAGCTGAAGCAGGAGGTGGCCCCTTACGCAGAATCCCTGGACACCGAGGCCCTGAAGGCCACCCTGCTCCAGAAGAGTGAGGAAATGAAGGCCAGCCTGGATGAGAACGTGAAGGAGCTGCAGACCAAGCTGGGCCCATACACTGAGGAGCTCCGGGAGAAAATGGACCAACGTCTGCAGGAGTTCAAGGACAACGTGGTGCCTCTGGCTGAGAACATCCAGAGCCAGATGGTCCAAAGAGCAGATATGGTCCAGCAGAGTCTGGCTCCTTACACTGAAGACCTGAGGGAGAAGCTAGACCCCTACACCCAGGACCTAAAGTCCAGGCTGACTGCACTCTGGGAATCTTTTTCAAAACGTGTCTGAATATGTGCTAGTTCCAAGAGTCCCTTACTGTGCCTGTCATGACACTAGTGATGAACAAACATGGAATAATGACATAATGATGTAGGAACAGGTCGCCTCAACCAAAGTTATTTTTGTGATCAAATTTTTATTAGAGAATTATTTACAAAGAACTCCACAACCAAAGTTAAGCTTCGTAATTCTATATTTAAATATTCTATATTTAACTATATATAATATAGTTAATTTTTATCCTATTTGTTGTATGACGATGAACTGTTTTAATCCTGCACTCTAACAGAAGAGGACGTGATGTTGAGGAGTTTAAAATGTGTGTCTGTTTAACTTTTTACTGTATTTTAATTGAGAAATAAAATCAAGTAAACATAAAATGTCTTTCATATCATTTGACTAATTGAAACTTGGTTTATCTGAAAGCGATTACTATACTGTCATGGTGGTGTTCACTTGGCTATTGGGCATATATGTTTCCGTACTGTAATCAGTACAGTTGCCTCTTTAATCTCCCATCTTCCGGTTTGCCTTTTGTCCTTGTATTCCCCACAGTGACAAAGGCAGGCATGTCCCCCACACACAGAAAGGCTGCTCCCTTTCCAACACAAGCAGATTCCAGTTGAGGCATGTTTTGATCTGTTTCTTCAAGTCTGAAGATGTACTAACTGCCAAGAATCCCCACCCTCGTCCAGCATAACAAAACAGCATTGTTCTGCCATTCACAGGACCTTAACTTCATCCTCAGCCAAGAAATTAGGATTCTCAGATTACTTGCCAAACCTCATCATTAGCGCTCCAAAGATTAGAGATAAATTAGAGCAGACAAATAATTCTTTATTAATCCCTGAGGGGAAATTCTATGCAGCTGAGAGGAAGCTTGGGGTCACGGCACAGGGGCAGCCACCATGTAGCACCCCTGCAGCTGGGAGTTAAGGGCCTTGCTCTGCAGTTTTTCTCAGTTCTTTGGATAATTTCTCTAAACAATCTCGAGGTTCTCATAGCTGCAGTTTGTACAGTGCAGCACAATCACTTGGACGACCAAATTCCCTCACAGCCTTTCATCCATGTCTCAGAATGCAGTTGTATTGTCAGCCATGTAGTCAATGCCACCAAAACATGAAATCTAAAGACATATTAGTCAATATGTAAAGTCATCATTTCAACATGAAAATATACCATGGAACTAATTAAAGAACTAAAATTGATCAATTGTCACTCAATTTACTTCACCGTCATTTCTCAATAGCCAGGTGATTTGCTTGTGCACCAAACCTCATGTACTTATGTTCTACAAACATTACAAGGTTCTACCACATTTATATTTTCTGCAAAAGAGGATACTGTAACGTTGCTACAGGAATTACAATGCTACATAAATAACCAAATAGAAATCCGGATGCAAATGAAATATGTAACAGTACAAATGTACACAGTATCCTAGGTAGTTATGGAAGCAGACGGCCAATTCTCCATCATGGGCTGGCCAGGTGTTCTCATCTACATGACATCTGATATTCTCCCTTGCAATATATTGGGGAAAAGATCTTCTTAGGTGTCTCATCCACCCTCTAGAAGAATCTGCTAGGATTCGTCACAGGCAGCATCCTTTAACAACTGTATCACCATTTTTGCATGTGATGGCTTACACCATGCACATGTTTACATGTTATGCAGAGTAGAAATAAACAAACAAGAAGCGTATAATTCATTATTACAACAGGACTTAATACAAAAGAATTTTTGGGCTAATTCAAAGTGATTATGCCCAGTTCTATCAGAACCAAAACGAAATAATTTGTAAATAAATAAAAACAATGAGAAATGGCATTCGATTGCGAGAAACAGATAATAGGGGTGTGCAGGTAAACATATCTGGTTATGAGAAGTACCATTTTCATTTGAGAATTTGTCCAAAACAACCAAGTGAAACTGCAATGGCCCACAGACATGACACTATTCTGCCAGAGCTAGCCAGAGAAGGCCAGAGCTTAGAACCAGCAACCTTCTGAGCAGAGGCACAGAGGTTCAGCCTACTACGTCATACTGTCAGTCATGCAACAGGGAATAGTCTATACCAGGGGTTCTAAACCAGTGAGTCGCGACCTACGACCATTTCCTTTTGGTCATGGACGGTGTGGCAAAAAATAATCATTAAGAATGATGCCCAGAAATCATGCAGACAGACGGATAGATAGATAGATAGATAGATAGACAGACAGACAGATAGATAGATAGATAGATAGATAGACAGATAGATAGATAGATAGATAGATAGATAGAGGACTTAAGGACTGCTGATCTATACCAGCCCAGGATTTTTTTTTCTTTTTTTTGTTGAGGAAGCTTTTGTGGGAACAAAAAACCAGCTGAGAATGACTAACACCATGATTAATGAAATTGGTACAGCCTATTGCAAAGGCATTTTCCTGCTGTTTTTAATACCATGGCTCGTCATTCAACAATAATAAGTATTTTTTTATCTTTTGTTATCTTTTTATGATTTTGTTATCTTATGCAAGCAGTAATTTCCCCACAGCTGAAATAATAAAATCAGCCAAATCCAAATGTTTTTGTACATATATGCAAATAGCTTTACACAATTGTCTAAAATTGTTAATTGTTTATAAAATACATTTCATACAACTATTATCATTTGGTACAATTTTTAATTGTTTCAGTCTTGGTGATTATGTAGCTTCCCATCGTAATAATTTTACACCCAAAACTATATATGTAAGTAATCACCGTGTTAGCTACCACATACAAAACAGTTTAACTTTCAAAACGATAAAAAATTCTATAAATTGCAGTGATACGGTTGTTTGCTTTTGTTTTGATTTTGTTGTCATTTTGTTGTTTTTGTGTTATATAGTGCTGTGTGACTTTGAACTGTTGAACTGTTTCTTAAGATATAAAGTTACATGTGCCTGTGAGTGCTTTCTCTTCCCAGTGAACTTTCCATACTGTAATGTAGAGCCTTGCAACGTTAAAACTGGTGTCTGTGACATGAAGAAGCATCATTTTGCTAAAGAGAAATGACGGATTAGTGACAGTGAGAATATCATTCAGGATTGTGGAGGCATACTTACACTGATATTTTGAAACATTTTAAAATTTAAATTATGCTGATTATACTTTTCATTTTGGTGGGACTAATTTTTTGTTTTGGGTACGTGACAGGTATTTGCAGATAAACCATAGTACTGGGCTGCATACACGAGCAGTTGTGAGAAATGCTCTTATAAGCCTGAGAATGCTAAATGTGCCAAAGTAATTGAAAAAAACTGTAAAGCGGACAGACTAAACCCTAAAGAAAAAAAGGGTAGCCGAACCGAGGGGCTTCCGGTGTTTTTCATATGGACATAATCCCATCAGCAGCACAAAGGCAGGGTCCACTAATTCTGAAAAAACCTGTAAAAAACCCGTCTCATTTTTCCTAAGGCAGGACATGTACTAGGCTCTAGCTTAAGCCTATGCACTAGTGAATCCTTGTGCACTCTATAACGTTATGCTTGTGCAAGAGATTTGCAATAAGTCACCTGACTTGTTCATGGCACAATGCCTATCTTTCAATGAAGAGGAACAAACATTCCTCTCATGTCAAGACATCAGAACATACCCTTTGCCCGAAAAGGCTGACGTCGACATCACTCTGCACGAACCCATGGGCAGAGAGAGCCGGCCCACTCCAACACGGAATGAAAGACGGCAGCTCCTCCCTGTTGCTGGGCCCTGTGGACTGTGGGGTTATTTCAGTTCACTGCACTTCCAGAAACTAGTACAAAGTGTGGTGTGTTGCAACACTACGGAAAGTTTGCTTGAGGCAACACACCTATTTCTGAGGATAGCTCTAAAATGAAATGAAATGATGACTGTAAGTCCTCCTGTTATTCTTTAGGTCTTACATTTATCCCCCCCCCCAGGACAAAACACTCATATCCTTTTATTAGCTATTACCAAAAAATAAGGTATTCACTGAGTGCAGGTTTGGATACCGGTGGTATTGATGCAAACTCAGGCAAAGTCCATCAGCGCTTCATGATGCAAGCATTGCAGTTTTTGAATGTTTTTTGGATATAGCTGAGCCAATGCAGAGCCAGTGCTGGATGACCACATACCTGAGTGGTACTCCAAGGTGTACTTAGAAAAAAACAGCCGAGGGGGAAAAGGTGTCCAACTGCTTGTCACTGAAACATTTATATCTAAGCAGGTGGCAGTGTGGACGAATGAGCAGAGAAGGATCGTCGTTGTTGTTGTTATGGTGAGCAGCTGTAAGAGGGTGGGAGGTGCCCGCATACCTAATTTTTCATACTGTCCAGTCATTATACCTTGGTATACTGTAGTTTAAAAAACATCACTATTCCAGTATTTTGAAGTATTGGCCATAAAATTCACTGAGCGGTGGGAGGGGCGTCCCGTCTAATTTTGTCGTAAGGATTTCAAAATATAATGGTATGCTTTATTACCTTTATAACGCCCAAATTTTCACTCATAACTTTAAAACCGTTCACTACACTGGTTGTATTTGTGGTTCCTGCGGTACATCTGCCCTCTCTTGGTCTGGTGGAACATCACTGCTGTATGCATGCGACCATCTACATCCACTGCCAAACGTATGAGCGCGAGCTGCCGCGCCCACGAGCGCCCCCAGCCCGAAAGCGCACGCGCAAAGCGGACAGTACGAACTAGGGTTTATGGGGGTACAAGGACATGCCTCCAGTGCCAAAGACCTTTCGTCTGCAGTAAGCACTTTCTTGCTTTATCTTCAGAAATCTGCTCAATAGTCAGTGCTGAATTAGACAAGCCTGAAAGTGTTAAACCATTTTTTAAATGCGTTTAATTTATAGTTTGACAAATACATTAGTGATTAATGACAATAATTTAAACGACGAAAAGCACATTTTTCTGTAAACAACTATGAATTCATCATATGCAGCATTTAAAAACGTACCACACTCCAAATGCAATTTTATATGGATTTCGTTACATTTCTGATTGATTGGAGTTTTACTCGATTGCTTCGGCACATTTCATGAAACATCCTTAACATTCTAATTCATATAAGAGCATTTTTCAAAATAGTTCATGCAAATAGCACAACACTATAGTTTACCTGCAAAAGCCAGTACAAAACAATTGACTCATGTCTCAAAAGTGAATAATTCCTCCAATGAATTAGTCAGTGCCAGCAAAAAGAAAAGTACAATCAGGATTTTTTAAACAATGAGCTAAATGCTTAAATATATTGTCGATATATCAGTAGTACGCTCCTGAGCTCCACAACTCTGGATGATAGCTGGTTCCCACTTTCTCTGACCGATCGTTTTTCTTTAGCAAACTGAATGATGACAGTTGTACAAAACCAAACACACACACACTAAAACCTTCGGAAATGTGTGTGAAGCAATGAGAAATTATGTTCTTCCATGCGCAGAAGTCCTTCATTGCGTGGGGATTACACTATTGTTATTTTGCAAATGTTGATTGTCATTTGAGCAACCGAGAAAACTGTAAGTGACTTAAATCAAATATTTATAAGTCCCGCGACAGGCTCCAGGTTGTCAACACATCTAGCTGTACTGGAAAATGATTGAGGAGACATCTAGTAGGTGTGGACTGAGAAATCCAGCGGTTAGCGGCAAATAATACCTTTGATGTTCTGTACACGAAATCACGAAATGTACACATCAAATAGCAGGAGTGTGGGGGTGATTTAAAAATCCATTAGCAGCAAACGCCAGCAATACTGGAATCTCAGCAGAAGTATCTTGGCAGCGTTTGGGCAGTACGGCTAAACCCGCGCATCGACATGGGGGGCTGCCTATAGGTGCCATCTTTCGGGGGGCAAACGCACGTCTCCACCGCCGGCCCGTGGAGCATTTCACAGACCACTGGGTGGGGTAAGGGGACACATGGGCTTAGCAATGTGGATAACGAAGCCCCTTGCCCGAATATATGCCTACATTTGCATCACACTCTCGTGCTGCTCGGCGCGCGCCTGTATCCAACAAGCCTGCCTTTAAAATGGATGGATGTGTGACAGTGTAACCATAACCAGCTGTGCTCAGTAATGCTTTCGCAACAATTCCCGATTATGTCTAGTAATATTATACTTATATTTTTGGCTGTACTCATTAAACGTTTAAGGTTATCTTTAAAACAAGCGGACAACAGTAATTGGCATTAAAACCATCCAGATTTATTTGCAGAGAATGTGGTCTCTTGCTGTTTGGATGGCTGTGACATTTGACATTTATCTGTCTATTATCATTCATCTGATGTGTCTCAGACAACTGACAGACTTCCCTTTTTTACAGACACTGTAATAAAGGTCATGTTGCCTCTGTGGTTTTTCTTGTTAGAACAATATACATAGTCAGCAGACCACAATACATCTTTTCCAGCTGACCTCTGTCTTTCGCTCTCCATCACTCACAAAGACAGACGCACAGACAAACACACCGTCTCATGCTGCTCATCACTTTAATGAAATATATCGTTTCTACTGAACTACACCCAACCAAACCCACATGTACAAGAACTTTGACATATGATACAAAAACATGTATTTATTTATTAACACCCCATAGGTAAAGACCCCGATTAATTAAAATCAGAACAAGGGGAATTTCGGGTTAAATTATAAACTTGGCTAGCTAGCCAATTAAGTCATTCAGCTGGTTCGTTCAAAGGTTGGTGTAACGCAGTATCGAATGTTTATAGCCTATAAACCTGCGCTGCAGTTCACCGCCATGGTCAACTGAAACTCCAGAACATATAACCTGAGCAATGACGGAAAAAGCAAGATTGAGTTATTTGTTTAGATCATTAAATAATCTGTTGACACTAAACATTTTTTCGTTGATAAATATGATCATTCATCTTCATTCAAAGACACACTTATATATATACATACATTTATACATACATACGTTTCTTTAGAGAACAGAGGAAAACAAACTCTATTTGAATTTACATTTACAGCATTTGGCAGACGACCTTAGCCAGAGCGACTTATATAAGACTCTATAATGAATTTCCCAATATTGGCTCAATAAAAACCAAGGCTATGAATACCATCTATCTAATACGCTGTTGGGAAAATACAGGTTTTCTTTTGTATTAATTCAGGAAAATAACTCAGAGTATAATACTAGAAGTGTTAATCCAGATTTGTTGCAAGATGCAATGTACATTTTAAAATGTACGCAGCAAAAGAGCATGCTTCGTTTGAAGTAAGTGCAAACTGCACTCTGCGCTGCGGTGGAGGTGAGAAGGCGCCGCACGCTTTGCATGGGGCAGCACAGACCCAGCCCGCGAACTTCGGACGGCCGGACGCCACTTCGTACGGATCAGCGATACGGTGTAAGTGTCACGTGCACGCGCCTCGAGCCCGGACGCCCCAGTGCGCTATAAAAGCGGCGCGAGCTGCGCGGTGCCGAGCACGAGCGACGCGGCGCAGGTGAGTGAGCGTGCAGCCGCGCGGACCGGGACTATTATATTATTATAATGTAACTCATATGTCACAGCGTTACTTCGTTTACATTTTAGGATGCCGTGGCACTTACATGAGTATATGCTGCCATTTAATAGTGGGCTTTGCCATTGTAATTTTTTTTCATCATGGAAATTTTTCATCATTGAAACTTTTGTTTCAAACTAATCCAACAGGAAGACGAATTTAGAGTACTGCGTTTAGGTTACTTCTTAAAGCTGATGAGCAAAATATGGTTTTAACGATTTTCATAATAGCAAAGGCTGCTTCAGGAGATAATGCAGCTACTTATGAGATACGATCGTTACACTATTACACATGTGGCATGCGGACTAACTGTTCTATTCCGTTTTGCATCTAAAAAGGTTTGTTTTCCCGTGTGTTTATGGTCGAAATAACGGCAGTTATTAAGCTGCTCTGTTAAAGCGCAGAGATATTCATGACCTTCAATGGCAGAGCCATTAAGGGAGATCGCAGAGGCGTCAGATAATTCACAGAAAGAGAGAAAGTCTTTGCCATGTACGGTTTGCTTTTCTCCTGCCTGTTGACATTTAAATGGCTCTTTCCCCCATTGTTGTGTGGATGTGCCGGCATTCCTGGGAATGTGTGGTCGGTTGGTCTGGCCTTTTGATACACGTTTCAGGCAAACTGAACAGCCTCTTTGTATTGTCTTGCAGGTGTGTTGCCCAGACATCAGCATGAAGTCCTTTGCAGTGATTCTGGTTTTGGCAGCCTTTTCAGGCAGGTTTTCTTCACCCATGTGGCTACAGTCATAATTAATTAATGATAAGGAGCATTGGTTTGCACTGCAATCAACAAACTACTCAGGAAGTAGATGTGCAATACTTAGCAATAACTGTTTAGACATTTTTTTGACTGTTCATTGTACTGCCCCCTACAGGCTGCCAGGCACGTGCAGTGCCCCAGGACCAGCCTCAGACCAAGTGGGAGGAGACTGTGGACCAGTTCTGGCAGTATGTAGCAGACCTCAACACCAAGGCTGATGGAGTGGTCACAGACCTCAAAGGTTCTCAGATCAGCAGAGAACTGGAGTGAGTACATCCGATGTCACGTCCCAGACAGTCCACGTTTTTGCTCTCTCCCAATTCCCTGGGAGTTTGAAGGGAGCAAAAGGCTGGAGTGTCCAGGGGCCCCGGAGACTGGTTTGAGAAACCCTTGGCTATGGTGCAGAGGTTTTCTGCTGTTTTTCTTTTGGCTGCATATGCATTTAGGACTGTATGCGCCATTAAGCAGGGGCAGTACACTGGCACAGTCCTTAGCACTGTCGCCTCACACCCATGGGATCAGTTTTTGCCAGGGTTCTCCCAGTGTCGTCATGGGTTTCCATAGGTGGGCCAGTGTGTGTGTGGCCTGTGATGGGTTGGTCCCTGCCTTGTAGGCTTCAGACCCTTCAAGGACAAGCAGTCCAAGAAAATGGATGGGTGTGTCATTAAGCAACTCTTTTAATGCAGTATATATTATTATTTATTATACATGTTCCCCAGTTATCCATCCATTTTCTGCACCCACTTGTCCTGGTCAGTTCTGCATTATCATGTTTTTGTGATGCAATTCCCGACTTTCTGTTCCTGTAATACTCGCTTTTTCAAGCTGTCCTGCTTCTTACCTGCCTTGTGCCCAGCACTCTGATAACGGACACCATGGCAGAGCTGAACAACTATAAAGATGATATCCAGACCAAGCTGGGCCCCTACACCCAGGAAACGGCAGACCAACTGGGCCAGGACTTTCAGCTGCTCGTCAACAAGCTGCAAGCTGACATGACCGATGCCAAGGACCGAACTGCCCAGTATGTGCAGGAGCTGAAGACCATGATGGACCAGAATGTAGACGACGTTAAGAACAGAATAAACATCTACACCCGGAAGCTGAAGAAGCGTCTGGGCAAGGACACTGATGAGATCCGCAAGTAAGGAGGCGAGCCCTGGGGTCCCAGAGGGCCCAGGTTAACGGGGATACTCAGCGATAACCATGCATGAGAGAATCCGTGTGTGCTGTGGTGCCATGTAGAGAGAAATATACCCTTTAGAGTAATATTCTTTGATTCTCTTTTTAAGATCAATGACATAGAAGGACATTAACCAATTGCTAGACCTTAACTGTTAGGCTCACAGGCAGAAATCAGATAGCAGAAGTAGATGTTGTCTTGCTCCCAGCACGATCCCTGCAAGCCTAACTCGCACTTCTGCCCCACAGTACTGTAGCTACTTACCTTGGAGAGATGCAGTCCCGTACTTCCCAGAACGTGGAGTCGGTGAAGGACCACCTTGAGCCCTACTTCAAGCAGGCTGGACAGCGCACCGGGGAGCGACTAGGAAACCTTAACCAGCTACTGCAGTCTCAGGTCCAGGACCTGGGTCAAAAGTTTGAGTCCCAGGTTGAGGGCATCCGCGAGCAACTAGAGCAAACCGCCGATGAACTTCGGACCACCCTGGAAGGAAAGCTGGAGGAGATGAGCCAGTGGTTCAATCCCTATGTATCCAAGATCCGTGAGCAGTTTCAGACTGTCATGGACAAGATCCAGGCTAGCTCTTAGTATCACAGATGTAGCATTTGCTGGGGGTATGTAGAGGGAAAGGGTTTACAAGTGTCCCACGCATCTCGCGAGTATCATTTTATTGCTCCTCGAGGAGCAAACTGTTAGCATGTTGTTGAATTTCTGGTGAACATGAGCTCTTCTTTTACTTCCTACCCGATGGGGGGTTAGGGCAGACCCCACAATTTGCTTTAGCATTACCGACAAGTAGCTTCCCAGTTTATATACAGTTTTACTCCAAACTAGCCTCTCCTGGTCTATTTTATTACACTGTATTTCCAATGAAAATGCTTCCTGGAATTGGAGACAATTTATATATTTGGTGTCCTTAAAGCAATAGAAGTTACATTCTTCTATGTATGTAAGGACCTAGCATATAAAATGTGGAAATGCTTAGTCTTAGTTTTTGTACCACTGTACTATGTATCATCTGTGTGTCTGTACTGCGAGGTTATGTGAGTTTGCTACTATGAACTGTTAGCGGGATCCCTTGGCGATCCACAAGATCTTTGTCCAAGCAGCACTTCACCAGTGCTGTAGCCTCCTGACACAGGCCCTGGCAGCACCTTCTCAGTGTGTTTGCCAAAGTGCGAAAGGCTTCTGCTGAACCAATAAAGAGTATTACACATGCCTTTGGTCTCTGCGTTTCTGTTACGGCTGACTAACAGGGAACCCAAAAACTGAAACACCGAAGTTTCTGGTGACACCATAATGAAGATTTATTTCTCAAAAATCCCAATGCCTCTGGTGAATGAAAGCTGACACTTATTTGTCAGTAATGTTAAGTACTGCAGTTTCAGATGGCATGGAATGAGCACAACTGTCAGGCACGTAACTAGGTTTATTACGTTACCAGACATGTATGAACAACATTTATTTATTCTGACACTCCTAATGTCACATTATGTATGTTATTTATGTCTCGGCGGGTTAAGCCTCTGTGCCCGCGATCGGAAGGTCAGCATGTCTGTGGACCCTTGATCGAGGCCCCTAACCCTCAGCCCCCTGGGTGCTGCACGAGGTGGCTGCCCTTCATGGTGAAGGTTCCTTTCGTGGAGAACAGGGTTGAGGGAGGTGAGAAGGTCATTTCCTCACAGGGATCGATAAAGTATCACTTATTATTATTTATCCACAGTACTGCTTCCTGCTCATAACCAAAATGATGTTGTTCAGAGATTATATCCATCAATCCATCCACCCTCCAAGAATAACTTATCCAGTACTGAACCCTGGTGAACCTGAAGCCTATATTCTAGAAAACACAAGACATGTGTGGACAGGATGCTAATCCACACAGACCTTAAGGAGTTCACAGGCTCACAGAGCTGGTGGTAGCTACAGCGCTACTCAGGGGGCCCAGCTGCGCACTCACAGAGCTGGTGGTAGCTACAGCGCTACTGAGGGGGCCCAGCTGCGTACTCACAGAGATGGTGGTAGCTACAGCGCTACTGAGGGGGCCCAGCTGCGCACTCACAGAGATGGTGGTAGCTACAGCGCTACTGAGGGGGCCCAGCTGCGCACTCACAGAGATGGTGGTAGCTACAGCGCTACTGAGGGGGCCCAGCTGCGCACTCACAGAGATGGTGGTAGCTACAG
>JAODKM010000126.1:2927392-2944365 GCA_026780845.1 Petrocephalus sullivani | reverse complement strand
ACAAATAAATAAAAAACATAAAAAACCCATGAAACCTCTTGCCCAAAAAATTTAGACAAATGAGGAAGAAAATCGGTTGGCTCCAAACAAACAATTAGCTCATTTAGTTAATGACCCCCCCCCCCCCCCCACGCCTTTTCAATCTGAAGCATGTTATAATAGGGAGAGATGAAATTTAATGGGCAGGTGACTCGTAAAACAGCTGTGCTCCCAGTCAGCGCTACATTAGGTAGCTAACAGAGCGGCCCTCATTAAAGGCACCATAATAGGCTTCTCCCTTAGTGGGACAGGGAGGGGGACTGGGTTTTGAAAGCTCAGATACAGTTATCTAAGGCAGCGCTCGTACACCGTCTCATGGAACGGGAAACGGAGCTGCCGGTGCAGCGAGGCTGATTATTTCGTCGGTGTGCTGTGTGTGCCGAGCTGTTGCGTAAATCGCCTCCCGCGTGGCTGTTCTGCCCTCCCCCAGGAAGTCACCAATGGCCTCCAGCTTCTGATCACGCTCCCAGGGGAATGAAGTGCAGCTGTTGCCAGGCGTCTGAGGAGCCCCATCCACTCCCCTTCTCTCCTCCCTGAACGCACGATGTTCTCACACTCCTAACTGGCCAAATGTGACTAGGCAGCTGGCGAGTCATCGGTGCAGCAGTCCCGATTGGGCTGCACCCGGGCCTCGTTTGTGTCAGAGAATCGCTTTCATTCGTGGGCTTTTTTTATATAAACAAATAGCTTTCGGTGAGTATCCATCAGCAAACACGTGCCAACTAGAAAATATTCTAAACTAATATAACTTCCCCATTTGAGGGGCCCCACCATTGGGAAGGGGCACACAGACTGGCTGACTCAAACAGGAATGGCTAAATAAAGTGACTTATGGTAAGACAAAGGCAAAGCAGTTATTCGTTCAGAGCAATAACAGGGCGACCAAGTGAGGGGCATGGAGGGGCGCGATAAGACACCCACCGCTACATCCTGCAAGTTTCATGTGAACTCTGCTCTGTCCCTCACTCTCATACACCAGCCATGTGTCCCATACAACCATCTCAAATTTCTCCTCTTAAAAAATAATACTTAACAGAAACAAGCTAATTTAAGATAAATATAAGCAGAAATATAAATAGAAGATAAGTAAGATTTCCCTATCCCAGCATCCTGCATAATGTGAAGTGAAAATTAACAAAGCCATTGTTATTTTAGAAGCAGGTACTGAGAGATTTGAAGGAATCACTGGAGTACACCACAGCAAAAATAAGATGTAAAGTATCAGATGGAAGAATGACTATGGCATTTATTGACAGGCGTTTAGGTCTCACTTCCACTGCTGAGTCATACCATGAACCTTCATACAGACCAATACCTCACACACCCATTTTTAGAGTGTCCTTCTTAAAACGGTGGCTATCAGGAAGTATTTTTCCAGCAAGTTTCACATTTTTAAGAATCTTGTTCTTTAGCTAGATGTGCTATATATTTCGTGAGTTTGCCGACGTAACAGATATTTGTGTACTTCTTCTGAGATTAGCTGCTTATTGATATTGCTATGGGAGAGTACTGCATTTGGTTGCCATGCCGATTTCACACTTTAGCTAGGCTAGCGCTGTAGTGGCAGCATACTCAGCAACCTGCCCGGCCGCACTGCGCCAACTCTGCCTGGCTAATGCCTAGCCTGACTGCTCTGTCCTTCAGGCTCCCAAGGCACTATGCATTAATTAGCTACTTACAATGCGGGCCGGCGCAGTGCACTTAGGAAGCTCTCTCTCATAGCAACTCATGCACATGGATCGCTCTCCTCCTCAGGCAACGAGATCCTTGCCATCTTTCAAAGCCGGAGCGAGTAAGCTGCCTTTGTCAGTGATGCTCCGCCCACACAGTGACAGAGATCCTCTAGGTTTGGATAGACAATAGCTACTTAGGAGCCAGTTAAAAACACTGTAAATGATTCCTGGCATGAGCACATGAAGCCATGACTAGGTACGGGGAAATAAAAGCATGAAAGACACAAGCCTGCCAAACATGACAAAGGCATCACACCGGCTGCCCAGGAGTGGCCATTACACACTTACCTCCTCTCCGGGCTTCCTGTTTCCCCGCAGAGGTCAGGGATGCAAATCAAAGCCCACACTGCTCAGCTAAACGAGGGAGGCTTTTAATATCCTAATGGGCTCTTGGAGAAAAGCCAGGAGAATTATGTAATCACTGACAGGACTGGATGGATATAAAGTGGAGTCTATAGTTAATGGCAAATGCAGCAGTACCATAGGAAAAGGAAGAGCAGTGAGTTTGAGGTTTTGAGGGTCTGTTTACAGGTAGCTCAGGAAATGTGCTGTTTGCTTTCCAGATGATGACGATGATTATGATGATAAAGATCGCCTTCGTAGGAGTCAAAGCCCATAACCGCACTGCACATTTCTCATAACTGCAGTGCTGTGACTGAGAACTGACCTCTCTTCCTATATTTAAAATCCATTCCAACTCGCCTTGACCAGAGACGGACATGAATGACAAAAGTGAAGCCTTAACTCAGCGTGTGGATGGCGATAAACACGTGTGCCGTTACTAAGCTGTGAATGTAGCATGCCGCATAAATGAGGAGAGTGTGACCACATCACTGTGGCAAGTGTAACAAGAGTGGAGGGATTATATCAACAAAATGGTCTGTAATGCAGCCAAATGAAAAATTCAGACCATTTAAAATAAAAATAAGAACAGCAATCAAACACATATTTGAAAACAAGTCAATTGATGACCCTTTTTAAAGCATGTCAAAAAAATACAGAGATTTTAGAGGCATCCTGCATCATTTTGATGGTTTTCTGATACCCCATGAAAAAGTCTACAGACAGTTTATACAGACACAACAATCTACAGAACTCACTGATTCATACCACAAAATATACAATATACAAGAGCAAAACCACACACCAGGTTTCATTAAACAAGAGTAGAGTCTTAAAGAATAATAATAATAAAAATATTAAATATAAAACATGTTCATATCCATATACCGCTGTGAGGGTAGAAACAACTAAGAAACAAATCAGTAGTTCAACAGCAGTGAAGTAGCCCTATAAAAAAATGAAGATGCATTCCATATCACAAATTTTAACCATCAAATAGGCAAGCATTCATTGTTTTACATACCAAATCACGGGTTAACCTGTAATTATAGCCCTCGTTAACAGTCATTAAGCCATATGTTTTCAAATCCACGATGAGCTGAGATCAGATATACAAATAAAAAGCAAGGAACTGTATGCAAATTTCTCAACTCTAGTAAAAAAAAGCCATTTTCTTTCAAAATGGAATAATTATTGATTCATTCCAGTGTAATACAAAGTAATTGGCACCTGTTCTCTGTGCCATCAGCTGTAAAAAATAGGCAGGCTAACTGACCTCAGATACATATAAAAATTCAAAGCACTGACACTTAAAGTCACTGAAAACTATTTACCATTTTAAAAACTTGAAATGCACACCCATCCGCATCTCCTACGCTTGCCATCCTGTCCCTTTAAGAGCCGCCAGATGGCCTGCTGCAGCCACGGTGCGCGTTAGATCGGTCGACGTTCCGTGTTCAGCCCTATGATGAGGACGGCTCAATGCCACTGGATACATTGCAAAATTATCGGGGAAAAATGCCTATTTAATGCCAGCTCACTGAAATTCATTTTTGCCATATTGACTCACACACGCAGTTGGCCACTAAATGGGGAGTACAGATGGCCTACAGAATAATATATTTTGAATTGTGGCTGTTTTTCTTAGCATGATAAAAAGTGCAGAATGGAGTGAGTACATATACATGATTATTAAAGTTCAGTGAAGATAGACTTTCAAAAAACAACACAAAATTTTCTCATTTCTCATTTTGTTGTAAAAGCACTAGCAAAACAAATATTTTGGGCAAGTACAGGCTGGCTTTTTTATATTTTATATTTGCCTGCCCAACATTTCCCACCGTGACCAGGAGCAGCCAAGTTCTCTCAGGCCGTGGGGAAAATCGGAACAACAACAGAAAAATCCCAAAATGGGAATGGGAAAGATAAAAGCTGGCGGAGATTCAAAAACACACAGATATTAAGCAGGACTCCCTCATTCTCTGTGGTTAAAGCCTCAAGGAGAAGAAAATATAAAGCAAATTAAAAATATATCCAAGCATTTATCCAAACGCAGAAACAGATAAGGGCAAAATGATCGAAATGAACATTGCTGCTACCTAGAGTTGATAAGCCAGATTTGAAACCCAGATGTGTTCTGGTCATCCGCTTTGAAACAATGAAGTGCAGCTGTTTATGGCATGACAGAAGCAGAATGTGGCTTCCAGCCAGGGTGTGTATGAGCAGGACATGCTGGGAGGGCTCCACCCCCCCCCCACAAGCAGAAAGAACATACACACCTCACAGATCGACACGAAGATCACAACGCAGATACGCATGCGAGCTACAGCACAGGCATGGGCACACAGCAGAGAAACACTGTAGCTAATCAGGCCCTCGTGTTTCTGGGCTGCAATGTCATTGTGGCCAAACTGTACGGCATTATCCTGCCCTGAAGGCTGGGATCTATTTCCCAATTTACAGAGAAGCTGTGCTACAACCAGATCACCCATAACCCTCTGTCTTCCATGACATCACAAGATTTCTGTCTTCGCTTAGATTTGTGTCTAGGTTTGAAGAAAAAAAAAAATCAGACCACATTTAGCGCCCCCCTCCCCTCCCTCGCCGGCCCCTCCATCCATCCTTATCGGTCCATCCTTCTGTTCATCACTAGAAACAAAACAAAAAGAAGCAGATTAATATTTGTACACAAGTGCGATTCCTGGTTTAGCTTCAGAATTACCATTATCAACTGGAAGCCAATCTATCCCACTGACCCCATGCTTAAACAGAGATGATTAGCATATATGGCTATATGATAGCAGCCTCTTCTCGTAATCATTTTTGGAAATTCGAACTATAATGGGAAGAACAGCAGTGCTCCGTGACTGAGAAACATCCTTAATGACAGTTTCTCAGCCTCCCCTCAGTAAGTGTCCAGCTTCCAGCTGAGCGGTTAATTATGAGCCCCGTTTGAGCTCCTTATTGAATTGGGTTTTATAATTCAATTCCGTTATTCGATGCATCTAATCAATGCCTCAATAAAGGCTAATGAATTAGCAGCATGGCTGAAATTAAAACTAGGAAAAACTGTGTGCCAGAGGGGAAAACTGCAGAGATATCTCTGGAGCTGTCCCGTGGCGCTCCCCCCGACCTGCTCGGTAGCCGGATGCTTGCTGAGCAGCTCTGTATCCTCCTTGGCCTTCTCGGACTTCATCTCCACCACAATGTCATTTTTAACGTCTCCAGAAGCACTGCAACAGAGGAATTCAACATGGCCGATGAACAGGGCAAGAGCATGAGGCCAGGTGATGACCCGGACAGCGTGACCAGCCGGTGTGGCCCCAGTGCCCCCCACCTTCGAGGCCCATCACTCACACTTCTTTCTTATCCTCTTTCCCACAGGGCAGCTTTCCGTTCTTCTGCAGACAGTACAACAAAGTGACCAGTAGGAGCAGCAGCAGCACGCACACCACAACTGCCACAACGACGCCAGCGGCGCCGCCCTGCTGCCTGTCAGCTGCGGCAACAGCAAGGGAGGGGAAGCATGGAGGGTGGTGAGTGGAAAAGGGGGACTGGGTGGCTGGGGGTTGATAGAACCCTGCTTTACTATGTCTACACTGAAAAGGTAAGTCCAGATAGACCAAGGACAGCGACAGCTATCTATGAACAACGACACACACACACACACACATAGTCTGAGAAACACGCGACAGACGAGGTAGCTCACACAGACAGACACGCACAGAGACTGGCACAGCTGTATTGTTACAGACCTGATTTAAGCACGGGATTCCCTTTGAGCAGCATATCAAGAAGAAAAATGAGGCTGAGTCTCACAGAAAAACACACTATGGCTAAGCAAGGCCACACAGCCGCCCCGAGACAGAAACACAGCAGGCATAGCGACAGAGACACGGAATGGCACGGCCAGACAGCAGAATGCGAGAGAAACCCGACGAAGGAAAGAGGAGGAAAGGACACCACAAGAGAAGAAGAGATCATTCTCAGAGAAGAAAGAGAGGAGAGGGAGATAGAACAGAACCGAAAACTTTATTGCCCCGGAGGGAAAACTGAGGCGTCCACAAAATATTGGACGACGATGACAAATGTAGTTTCTACAGTCCCTATACAATATATAATTTACAGAGTGCTCAGTAACAGTACGCAATGTGCAATGTATAATATACAAATACAGTGCTCAATTACAGTATATACAATATACAATGTACAGTGCTGGGATGGAGCCAAGGAGGTTAGAAAAGACAGATGAATGTCTACCTCTGCCCGCACCATTCTTATCAGTGGACACAGCGGTATCTGTGGAAGATTCTGGAACAGAAAGATCCCATTATTAAAATCCCATTAATGACCACTGACAGTAGATCACACTTAAAAATGAACATTGTGTAAGCATTCCTACCTTCACTAATGACAACCGTGATCTGCTGGATATCCTTTCCGTGCTCATTCATGGCTTCGCATGTGACCCCTTCATTAAGCACGGTTTCGGTAGCCTCGAGAGTTAACGTGCTAACAACCTTGTTTTCCTGGACCATGACCGCCTGTTAGATGGAGAGGACCTTTTCAGCATACTGGGATTTTCAGAGCACACTCAGGCTGTTCGTAAGATACACACCAGAAAGAAGGTGGAAGTTAGAGACACAAACCTCTTTGCCTGTAGGACTCCAGGAGAACTGAGGGGCAGGGTGTCCATAGGCAGAGCAGGAAAGTGTCACAGTGTCACCCAGGCTATGTACTTTGGCCTCAGGGGCAGGGATAATCTCCGGCTTTCCTGAGAGAGAAACAAAAAGCGGGGTTTAGGTGGAGTTATTAAGGAACAGAAAGCGGGGTTCAGGTGGGGTTAGTAAGGAACAGAAAGCGGGGTTCAGGTGGCGTTAGTAAGGAACAGAAAGTGGGGTTCAGGTGGGGTTATTAAGGAACAGAAAACAGGGTTCAGGTGGGGTTAATAAGGAACAAAAAGCAGGGTTTAGGTGGGGTTAGTAAGGAACAGAAAGCGGGGTTCAGGTGGGGTTAGTAAGGAACAGGAAGCGGGGTTTAGGTGGGGTTATTAAGAAACAGAAAACAGGGTTCAGGTGGGGTTAGTAAGGAACAGAAAGCGGGGTTCTGGTGGGGTTAGTAAGTAACAGAAAGTGGGGTTCAGGTGGGGTTATTAAAGAACAGAAAACGGGGTTCAGGTGGGGTAAGTAAGGAACAGAAAGCGGGGTTTAGGTGGGGTTAGTAAGAGAAAACAGGTTTCTGGCGGGTCTCAGGGTTACAAAGCTTGCATTTCCTGTCAGATAGCACACAGCACAAAGGGAAATTCCAGCCTGAGTGTTTCCTCCCTTGAGCCCAGATCCCATGTTGTGAACCTTTTATATCTGTGTGCTGAGACTCTCCTAAGTTCATAGCTTCAAATAACAGAATCAGGTCCTGAAAACTTCCCTCCAGTAGATGGGCTATAAGCAACAGTGACTAAAATGGTAAAAAGTTGTTTCCCAGCACATTATGATGTTATTTCATTTCACCCAAAAGCCATAAGACTTGTTTTGTGAACTGTGGGAAGATGATTTTTTTATTGAAATCAGTCCATTGCACCAACATTAATTAACATTGCAGCCAAATTAATGACGGCTTCAGCTGGATCAAAAGCCCTCAGGAATCATGGCCTGCGAGGCCCAAGGAGTAAGATGCAGGCGTGCAGCACTAGGGACCGGAGGCTTGCTTACCTGAAACCAGGATCGTCACATTGCCTCTGGCATAGAGCCCGGGGACGGTGAAGATGCTACTCTCGCAGATGTAGAGTCCCGCATCCGCATACGTGGCCGAGCCTATCACCAGTGTACCGCTGCTGGATAGTGTCTCTGTCCCCTGTTTGGAGTCACATTAAGGAGCAGATCCAGAGAGAGAGTCAGGTCTCCTACAAAGGAAGTGGCATGGGTCTGCACAGGCGCTGTTTGGGGTTAGGGTTCGGGTTAGTGCTCAGTGAGGGTGGGGGCAGGAGGAGCAGCGTGGCACAAAAAACGTCCCCACAACTCATATAGTCGTCTTGCAAGTGTGTTCATGGCCAGGGTCAATCTGGAGCCTCTCCCAGGCAACACGGGACACTCGACAGAATGCCAGCTGTCTCACAGCTAACTGCTATTCAGAAATAGAACTCAACTGCCAATACCTTGTTTTTTATTTTAATCCGTTTTTAATCTGTTTTTGAGTTGGGGGCAGATAATACCTGCCTTAAAAAGAGTCAAAGAGAAGAGCCTCAAACATACATACAGCGTGTGTGTCCGCAACCAAACTTTGAGCGCTGGCATAAATTACTCAAAGTGGATTCAACTGTAAGCTCAGAGTGTAACAAAAAAAACATGAAGGCAGTCACAGAAGAAGCCAGGAGAAGTGAGCCAGCTCAGTGACAAGGCCGAATGTCCGGCTTGCAAGAAAGTCCATGATGACAGAAACCGGGCGGGACTCACCTTCTTCCACTCCAGCATGGCAACATCAGAGCCCTTGGTCTTACACTGCAGCTGGACGCTCTGCCCCAGAGGCACCACCACAGGGCCAGCAGGAGTGATCTTCACCGGGTCCAGAACTACAGAGTGCAGGGGAGAATGAGGCATGGCAGGGCTCATTTTTTGTTTATTTTAGTCCTTTAGTATAGAATGCATTGACATAGAAATGATGCTAACGCTAGTGATAGCCGAGGGCTGACACCTACAATGAACAAAGAGCTTGAGCTCTTTGACGAGTTCAACATCCGTCGCATCAAAGTCCATAGCCTCACAGCGATAAGTGCCGCTTTCTGCCCGCGTTACAGAACGCAGGGTCAGCAGTCCATTACTACCCATCTTGAGAGACTCTTTTTCCTAAAAAATTGAGGACAGAGTCAGCAGAACTTCATGTTAGAAATGCATGGTTTTCTGGCACTCCTTGGATATTTCATATTGGCTCCCATATACCCCATTGTCATTTCTCTCTAAAAATGGCGGGAAATCAGCTGGATCTTCCCGAAAGTCAGGGTGAGATAGAGCTGCCTCTCCACCCTCACCTTTTCGATAAAGGTGAATTCGTAATTTGGCTCAGGGTTGCCGTCAGCCTCGCACTTCATTGTCACGTCATCGCCTTCCTTGATCGGAAGAGAATTCATGAGGCTGAAGGTCACTTCCTCTGTGGGATCTGATCAAAGAAAAATAAAAAAGATATAAAGACAGACATATAAATAAAGACAATTCTTATTGTTTTCCACAGGGTGAAAAATCAGATATCGTATTTAACCCTGTAAAGTAATGTTGTCTGAGAGATTTTACAAGATACACGATCGTTGTAGGTTAGACAAATGCATTCGAGATGTTACTACAATTCAATTTCGTGACTGGTGTGAAGATAAAGTGAGATTTCTCTACGGCCCTGAATTCTCTGCAAGACAATGACAGAAAAAAAATCAAAGACATAGAAGCTTTAGTAGCAAGGCGGCAGTGGTGGCCTAATGGTTAGTCCTCAACCAGCAAGGTACCACTAAGGTACCCTGAGCAAGGTACTACTCCCCGGGTGCTGAATGAACTACCTACTGCTAAATTCAGAGGACACGGTTTGTTGTGGTGTGTCAACAATAACAATTAATCACCTTCATTTTTATGTCACGGTTCCCCAGTTCTGGCCCTAGGGCTAGAGTTTGCAAGTCTCAGACACACCTACAAAGTCTGATAATTAGCTGAGTTAGGTGTGTTTGAGCAGGGAACTCTGCAAACTTGGATTCTGGCCCTCCAGCACTGGACCTGGGGTACCCTGCTTTGTGCTGTGGTAGAAGAAGCAAGAAATGATTTACTCTGTATCTTAGACTGACAGGATACGAGACTCGAATGTGCCACAGAATACAAGCAGTGGGAGACCAATAAAAGCAGAATAATACACAATTTGTAGGATCAGACTCATTCAGCTAGGCCCAACTGTGAAGTGAGTTTCAGCTGTCAGCCATGTTACTGGATGCCTCAAAGAGTCGATGAAAGCCACTGGACTCACAGTGGAGACTGAGGGAGAAGGCCTCTGAGTTCTGCTCTTTGATAAGGCTGAAGGGCATGCTGTACTCCACGGTGCAGTGGAACTCCGCATTCTTGTCTTCCTTTGTAGGACGCAGGTAGAGAATGCTGGAGACGGTGAAGAGGCCTGACGCCTCCTTCACCAAGCTGGAGATCATGTACGTCGCTGAGAAGACAGGGAAGGAGGGGCGGGCGGAGACTGTGGTGATCACCAGCAGGGCTCAACACCATGGCAGATTCCAATGGACATTTTAATTAAAATGCGCTGTTGTACCATACACATGGTATTTAAAATGTAACCTGCATTTTTCTACTGACACGTTTTTCCATTTGTTGATAACGAAACTGTACTCACGCTCATTGTGGTCTTTAACTTCAGGGAGAGGGTGCGAGTTCTTGTACCAGATGAGGCGGGGAGCTGGGAAGCCATTCCGGCTGGTACAGTGGCCAACCTGACACAGAAGGGGAGCCAAAACAAGATGGGGTAAACAGGATGCACAGCATTATGGGTAGCGTTTTCTAACAGGGTCCCCTAAAGCTTTTTTTTTCTCCCGATTATACAAAACCAAAAGGCAGATTATGCCATTTGCAAAAAATAATACAACATTAACACAACCAGAGTTCTTTAGACCGCGGTTCCCCAACCCGCTCCTCAGGGACCACCGGAGAGTCCATATTTTTGCTCCCGCCCAGCTCCCTGCCAGAAAGTCTACATTTTTGTTCCATCCCAGCTCCTGGCAGGGACCTGGGAGAGAGCAAAAAAGTAGACTGTCCGGCTTTAGACCAGGACAGCAGCTCCTTACATTGTTGATCCCTCAGAAAACCTACAGCCTTCATTCTTACAAAAAGAAACTGGCCTGCATCACAGGCCAAAATCGTGGAATGTGAAGCAGGCTCACCTGAGGGCTGGGGGTCTGCCCCACTGGAATGGGCTGGTTGGATCCTGACACCACGGGCTTCTCCGGTGCAACTGGAAAAAAGAACCAGGGAGTGGGAAGGGTTGTGAGAAACTGCAGTGCACCAGCTGGTCTTAGAGAGGGGGGCATGGGGCACAGCTTCAGCTGGTCTTAGGGAGGGGGGATGGGGCACAGCTTCAGCTGGTCTTAGAGAAGGGGGAATGGGGCACAGCAGAAGCTGGTCTTAGGGAAGGCGGATGGAGCACAGCTTCAGCTGGCCTTAGGGAGGGGGGATTGGGGCACAGCAGAAGCTGGTCTTAGGGAGGGGGGCATGGGGCACAGCTTCAGCTGGTCTTAGGGAGGGGGGAATGGGGCAGAGCAGAAGCTGGTCTTAGGGAGGGCGGATGGAGCACAGCTTCAGCTGGCCTTAGAGAAGGGGGAATGGGGCACAGCAGAAGCTGGTCTTAGGGAGGGCGGATGGAGCACAGCTTCAGCTGGCCTTAGGGAGGGGGGATTGGGTTGGTTATCAGAAGTTTGCCATATGCTTTACTCCCTCATTCCACTTGTACAAGGCATAAATATCTTCTGATTTGTTTTCCCCCCAGTAATTGCAATCCTAAGTGCCCCAGAGAGTTCTGGAGGCTCTTTGGTTTATTTGGCACCTTCCTGTGCTGGTATTTCATTCTCACTGCCTCCTGTATTATTTCCGGCACAATTTTCTTCCTTTCTCGCCCACTCCCCTGCCCCTCGCTCCTTTATTGCTGAAACGGGAACTCCAACAAATACATCCATCACCACACAATCCCTGCCAGTCCAGTGAGCTTCTTCCATCGGGGCACCTCACACCTTCAGTCCGAATCAGTAATGCTATTTGTATCTGAGCAGGAACTTTGGAATTCGTGTGCATTCAGAGACAATTACTACTGTAAATATATTTATGATTGTTGTTCCTCTGCCAAGTATGGAAAGAGCGGCAGCGATAAGAGGCAAAGAACACAAAGTAACCGATTGATATGGCTGTGCCCTCCGTCTGACGGCAGCACATATGCAAGGTCACCGTATCGCTGCTCCCAACTACCCCTACAAGCGAATAAACACACGCCATTAAATAACACTCAGTATCTATGCCCTGTTGAAAAGGCTTCCCCCAACCCTCAGCAAATGTCTCCTTTCAGCTCTGTCCTAGCTTGACCTGCCCTGTGGGGCTAGCGCTTTGTTCAAAAGCTTGCGGAGTTCCTCATATATTATTAACCCAGACGCTATACAGTAGCAAAAGAGGGTAACCAGGCTGGGACCGGTAGGGATTCAGCTTCAGCACTGTCATGCCAAGGGAAAGGCAGCCGATGGGACACCCAGAGTGATGCCTGCTGGGTAGAGGGGTGACAGTCGAACTCACAAAGGTGACCTGGGGCCTGTCGTAATTAACCCTTCGATTAATCAAAATGACCCTTAGGAGGGCAATGGTCATAAGACTGACATGACAGCTGGGAACAGAGCAATACTCCTGACCAATGAAATCTGCCCCAGAGATAATTAAATATGAAATAGTAAGGGAAAAAAAACATTTCACATTTTAAAGACAATGGCATTGTGACGAGTAATGCTTAACCTACATTTTCACAGCAAGTATAAATAAATAGTAATTTTATTCAAAGAGCCATAAACAATGATGTTCGCAGAGCATTGATGGAAAAACACTGAACAATAAACAAAAGAACTGAACACTGTACACTGAATATTCACAGGGCAGGGTTCTCACACAAAAACAATGAACACTGTACTCTGAACACCGGCAGGAAGGGACACTCAAAGAAACTGACAGGGCGAGGCACTCACAGAGGAACAATGAAAACTGTACACTGACAGGGCGGGGCACTCACACAAGAACAATGAAGAATGTGCACTGACAGGGAGGGGCACTCACAGAGGAACAATGAAAACTGTACACTGACAGGGCGAGGCACTCACAGAAGAACAATGAAGAATGTACACTGACAGGGAGGGGCACTCACAGAAGAACAATGAAGAATGTACACTGACAGGGTGGGGCACTCACAGAAGAACAATGAAGAATGTACACTGACAGGGTGAGGGACTCACAGAAGAACAATGAATAATGTACACTGACAGGGCGAGGCACTCACAGAAGAACAATGAAGAATGTACACTGACAGGGCGAGGCACTCACAGAAGAACAATGAAGAATGTACACTGACAGGGTGGGGATTCACAGAAGAACAATGAAGAATGTACACTGACAGGGCGGGGTACTCACAGAAGAACAATAAAGAATGTACACTGACAGGGTGGGGATTCACAGAAGAACAATGAAGAATGTACACTGACAGGGTGAGGCACTCACAGAAGAACAATGAAGAATGTACACTAACAGGGAGGGGGCACTCACAGAAGAACAATGAAGAATGTACACTGACAGGGCGAGGCACTCACAGAAGAACAATGAAGAATGTACACTGACAGGGCGAGGCACTCACAAAAGAACAATGAAGAATGTACACTGACAGGGAGGGACACTCACAGAAGAACAATGAAGAATGCACACTGACAGGGTGGGGGATTCACAGAAGAAGAATGAAAAATGTACACTGACAGGGCGGGGCACTCACAGAAGAACAATGAACACTGCACATTTGGATGGGTCAAGCACAGAAAAGCAATATACAGTGTAGATTGACAAGGTGGGGCTCTCACAGAAAAACAATGAGCACTGACGAGGCAAGGCACTGACAGGAAAACAATGAACCCTGTATACTGAATACTGTTCACTGACCGGATGGGTCACTCATAGAAAAACAATGAGCACTGGCATGAGTTTCACAGAGAAAAACCATGAACACTGACGATTACATGGCGGGGTACTCACAAAAGACACTGAGCTTGGTAGTTGCTTCGCCAGTTCCAGAGACACCTGCCGTCACCTGGCAGTGAAAGCGCCTCTCATCCTCCACCCTCACTGGCGAGATAGACAGCGAGTAGTCCTGCCCCATAGACACTCGGCTCGATAGCTGGTTGCCGTCATCAGTGCCCCCTTTCCCGCCCAACACAGTCCTGTAGGCCACCCGCTTTCGTGATCCACCCTCCTCCTAAGAATTAACAGGATGGAATATGAAAATTAATGCCCAGTGATTGTGTTTACAATGACTTTCCAAGAATAATTCCCAACTGCATTGGAAATCAGTTGTGAACATTACAGAACACTAAAGATTTTAGCAGTTGAATATGTGTTTTGCTGTAGGGGATTGTAACATTCGCACATATCGAAAACATTACAGAAACGACACTCAGGCAGCTGGTATTAGGACAGGGGAACTCAGGGATGGAAGGTATTTATAAGGATGCTAACGGAGGATAACAGAAAGGGGCGGTGCATGGGGGATAGCTCAGGCAAGTCAGCCA
This sequence comes from Petrocephalus sullivani, assembly GCA_026780845.1. NCBI lineage: Eukaryota > Metazoa > Chordata > Actinopteri > Osteoglossiformes > Mormyridae > Petrocephalus > Petrocephalus sullivani. The sequence continues at coordinate 2,929,929 of JAODKM010000126.1, read as the reverse complement.
ATCAAGCGCAGGCAGCCAAGGATACACTGGGTCCGGCAGGTAACTCACAATGAACCACTCGACGAGGCTGCCTTGCGGAGTGAAGGAGCAGGGCAGGATGGCCGTCTCGCCCTTGATGGCATCCACTTTGGGGGTCACCGTCACCGTCACTGCGCACCAGCAGCCTGGGGAGGCACAGGGGGAGCGGGAGAGTGAGTGGCACCGTGGGGGAACTCAGCAGGCATGTGCGGGCATGACAGGTATGGCGGATAGCGCGTGAATGAAGGATGGAATGTGGGGGAGGGAAATGGAGGGAGAGAAATGGTGAAAGGAAAAGAGAAAGAGAAGGAAAAAGAAAAAAGGAATGAAAGAGAAAGAAAGAAAGAAAGGTGTTCATGCACTTAGTGCAAAGTACTGCTCGGGGGCTTAGCACTGGCTCTCTTTGCCAAAGGCTTCTAGTGTCATAAAGAAAACTACGCTACTCTAAAGTAGCATCAACACAGACAAAGGTGCTAAGGAGGCCCTAGAGGCCTGAAGTCCACACGGTCCATTGCACTTTGCGTGCGGTACTCAGACCAGGCACGGCTTTTAAAGGCTCGAACTGAAAAACAGAGTTCTAGGATTTGTGCTCTAGCACTCCTGAGGAACTTATTCTGAAACTAAACAGGCGAAATGGGCTGCACAGCGCCTGCACATCGACCGCAGTTTGCACCACAGACAGCCTGAGAGAGAAACCCGCCTCAGAGCAATTCGCTGAAAAACAAGACCTCTCTTCCGACACTCCAGCTCTTGCTGTGAAATCCTGTCCCTGGGGGCCCCAAACAAGAAATGTGAGGCACAGCTGTCCCAGCACCCGTAACTCTCCACAGACACACCTTTTCTCTTTCAATTCCGTCTCCTTTCAGACAACAGAGTGGCATGGTGACCCCTCTGCCTGCTGCCTCACATACCCCTCGGCACCAAAGTAGCCCACTCCTGGCTGCCATGGTGAAGACTGCTTGTATTACTGTGTTACTGTGTTACAGGCCCTCAGAGAGGCTTGGTTTGCAGGGCGAGGAGACAGGACAAGGAAACAGAGTGGGGAGACGGGGCGAGGGGACGAGGTGAGGAGACGGGACGAGGAGATGGGGTGAATAGGCGGGGCGAAGAAATGAGATTAGGGGATGGGATGAGGATACGGTGCGAGGAGACGGGATGAGGAGACCGGACGAAGAAGCAGGGCGAGGAGATGAGATGAGGGGACAGGACGAGGAGACGGGGCAAGGGGATGAGGTGAGGAGACTGGGCGAGGAGACAGGATGAGGGGGCAAGGAGAGGGGGCAGGACGAGGAGAGGGGGCAAGGGGACGAGGCGATGGGACGAGGTGAGGGGGCAAGGGGACGAGGAGACGGGACGAGGTGAGGGGGCAAGGGGACGAGGAGACGGGACGAGGCGAGGAGACGGGACAAGGGGACGGGTCGAGGTGAGGAAATGGGCAGAGGAGACAGCGGAGGAGACGGGACGAGGATGAGGTGAAGAGATGGGAAGAGGAGACTGGGCGAAGGGGCAGGGCGAGGAGACGGACAGAGGCGGGATCCCCAGCAAATCAGTGAGCTCTGACTGAGCATTTACATAAGCAAAAGCTTTGATCAGTTCAGGGACATCGGGAGACCAGAGCCACCGCTAAGGAAACATTGTTTATGCAGAGGGGAGATTGTTCCATGTTACACGACAGTTTGTTCACACGGGGGGGGGGGCTACATATTCTAAGCAGATAGTTGTGGTCAGGGCTAATTCGGGTCCTGCTTGGAGTGCCTGCGTCCTGGGGCCCACAGATCTCAGGGATTGCTGGCAGCATGTGGAACTTTCCGGTCGGCTAATGAACCTGGTTTGTTAACGACACAAGATGCTCACTTGGTAGGCTTGGTAGCTACATTTTTGCCCTGGCCATAATTCATGGGTTATTATTGAACTACATGTGGTGTGGTACATTGTGCATGAGATTATGTGTGGTTTAGTGGGGGTTGGCTTTATAAAAACTGCTTCAATAAACCACTGCAGAAAAGCGACTGGTGGTTAGTCTGCTGTACACAGGCGAAATAATCTAGTTACTGTTATATACTGAAAAGGCTGTTCTTGTCTGATCACTGCTTCAGCTTTCCAAAGGAATTTCTGATCATTTGACAGACCAAAAGCCACCTCCTGCTGTCACCCACTCGTGAGCGTGGGGGGGCCGGGGGGGTGTATTTCAGAGCATCTGGGCTATGTGTACATGCTGTGTCACGTGTGTGTGTGACATTCCTTGGGTCACTCCAGCGATGTCTCTGCATTGCTCCCCAATAGCCACAGCAACTGCGACCCCGAGGCTAGGTATGGATTGGAAACGAGGGCTGAGAGAGAGCGACACACAACACAGACATAGCAAGGCACTGCCCGCTCCTGCCGGGCCCTACAGCCCACTGCCCCTGCCCGCCCCTGCCCGCTCCTGCCCGCTCCTGCCGGGCCCTACAGCCCACTGCCCCTGCCCGCCCCTGCCCGCCCCTGCCTGCTCCTGCCAGGCCCTACAGCCCACTGCCCCT
>JAODKM010000126.1:2911771-2925598 GCA_026780845.1 Petrocephalus sullivani | reverse complement strand
CATGGGGGCAGGGGGCCAGGGGGGGCGGGGCACGGTGGAGGGCGGGAGAATGGGGGCTTGGGCCGTCACTGACGTCACTTCTATCACATTACTGCCAGGTCATCTTATGTAAGGCCCTGTACCGCACCGCATGTTTTGGGAGGATGTGTGGCCCCTCTCCGGCGGGACAGGGCCGGGCACGGCGGGGTCAAATAGCCACGTTCGGCCGCAGAAGCCCCCTGTTGCATGGCGGTGCTGCGCAGTGAAGCGGGCGAGTCATGAAGGCGGCATGCACAGCCAGCTGTCTGTCGGCACCGCGTGATGAGTGGCTGACAGGTGCTGCGCAGGCCGGCAGCTGCAGAGGAGTATACCGCCATGCCGGGGAGAGAGAGGGGGAGAGAGAGAGGGAGAGAAGCGGCCGGCGAGGAGTCTATGCCGCTCTCCTGCTGGTGTCTTTATATGCGCCGATCTATCAGCGTGTCTGCATTTACTTAACTCCACTAGTTTTGCAGTATCTGCTACATTCACTTCTTGCCAACAAGGCGGTCAAGCTGGGCAGGGGACAGGGGAGCAGAAGGCAGGCAGAGACAGGGCTGGCCAGAGATGAGGTGGGGGCTGCTGGGGGCTGGCGTGAGGGGCAGGAGCAGACGTGGGCCCCCCGGGCGGGAAGGGGGGGGGGGTACCTTTGGAGGGTTTATGTCTCGATTTCAGCAGCTTGTTTACACAGTGGGAAACCATGATTACAAAGCTCGGACAGGCTAGCGGCTCCCTGGACCCAGGCTCCAGGCAGTAGCGGCTGGCACTCGTCCCCCTCAGTCCGTTCACGACTGCTTACTGAAGCACATCTGCCGGACAGCTGACAAGGGTCACAACCGACAGCTTGTATATCAGCCGCCTCTTTAACGCTTACACATTTATTTAAGTTTGTTGTATTTTATACGAAGCGTTTATCTTAGCTGGGATCATCCACTTCCAATAAACCGCACCTTAAACACAAGCAGCTTCCTTAAGTAAATTCCAATCTTTTCCAAATAAAAGGCACCCTTCTTCACTAGCTACAAGCCCTAATTCCATACTTGACTGCTCTGTAAATATGGCTTTGCAGTAATACTACATTTACAATAATACAGCACAGCGCAGTCAAACGAGCCGCTCGGCAGAGAGCAGACAGGGAGCCACGCAGCTAAGAGGAGCCATCAAGCATGAAGTAAGCTCCCCCCCCCCCCTTCCCACTTTGTTCCACAGACATTCCTAATTTGAAAATCCAGTTCACTTGGCTACAAGATCAGAGGTCAAACCCATTCAACTGCGGCTCCCGCCTGTTTATGTCGTCACGCGACAGGAGAAATAGGAGGACAAAAAGGCCACCGGACTGCTGCCGGGGGCAGGTAACCCACCTCGCAGTGTAATAAGTCATAGAAATACATATTAAAAGTCAGGAAATGGACTGAGGCTATGTTATAACCGATACACTCTCCGAATCGACGTAGCAGGGAGATACACGTTATTCCGTTTAAGTTCTAAAAGTCTTTCAGGATTGAATGACTGGCTAAATAAATTAGTGGTGAATAATGGATGTAATGCATCATCGTGAGAAATGCCGAGCGCTCTGCTTGCTGACAAGTTACTTATCTTCTCATTTCACTAAAACATAGGATGCTCCAATTAAATGATTTCAAACAGGCTGTTCTATTGATTCAGCCTGACTGAGAACTCTGATTCTTCTATAAGAAAACAAATTAATTTTTGTTCCATCCTGATCATCCAGCTTGCAACTAAAGTTACATGAACTGAAACACTGCTAAAATCTGCTGCTAACTCCTGCCAAACGGCACAGAGAACCTGCCCTGTCGCATGTAGCGTCTGCTCTGTCTATAGGCCGCTACGTTTAATCAGACCCCACATTTATTTTGAATGCTGGGCCTGAAGGGGCTACTGAAAAACTCATATCTGAAAGAGAAAATGAAGAAAGAGGACTGCAATTGGAGAACGTCATCAAAGAGACGGAGATGAGAAATGTGAATATTTGATGTCTGGGGACAGTGCTCTGGCTCTCCCCGAGGCTCCATAACGACGGGCAGCTACCCCGCCATCCCATCACTGATCAAAAATGAGCTTAACAATGAACCAGGGACAGGGAGCAGGGGGCCAGGCGGAGCTATGGAGAGAAACGCCACAGCAATTAGGACATGTGATTGAGTCTCAGCCCCCCCCCCCATCTCTGACAAAATAACACAAACAGTCAGTGAGGGGTGCCAGTCAAAAGCAGGGACCCCAGAAGAAGTACAGAGCCCAGTCATGGCCCCACTCGCCCCTACAGGAAAGGGGTTATTCCGGTTCCTAGGCATGTACGCTAGCGTTAGGGTCACAGCTGAGCCCTGCTGAGTGAGTCTGCGTGCATGTTTGGCTTTTGGGCTCACTGCTCGATGACCCTTGGCTTGATCCCCCCCCTCGAGGTCTTTGTTTTCACTGAATTCACCTTCGCAGGGCACTTGACTCAGATCTTGGAACAGCAATTTGGCTTTCGGAATTAAATTCCGCAACTGGATCCTAACTCGCAAATTTCTCGTCTCCGTGACAACACTAAGGTTAAATGACGAGATAAAATGAGAGAGAGAGAGAGCCTGAGACTCCACTGAATTCCCATCTGCCACTCTCTCATTTACTTTGGCAGAGGAGTGCTCATAATGGGAGAAAATGCCAAGCACTGCGTAGAGAGGCAATCTTCTCAGAGATGCCACTAACATCGGTCCCATTATAGGGATTTAACAGCAGCCATCAGCTGCGCATTAACGGGCAGGTGGGGGAGATGGGGACTGGAACAGAGGGGCTGCATGAGACACTCCAGCAGGGCTTCCAGCTTCGCTCAGCTGGCTGGAGTGAGATTTTCAATTCGAGACAAGTCTCCACAGGCATTTACATGCACGTAAGAATTTTATTACCTTGTACCTTTGCAAAGTCCCCGACGCTTTTGATGTAGCTAGTTTTAGGTTTATAATGGAATAATATAGATAAGCCGTAAGATTTCTTGCATGACTGTGAGAGTCTGAACACGTGAGAGTCACGCCAGATGTGTAAGAGTCTGAACGCGCGAGAGTCAAGCCAGATGCGTGAGAGTCTGAATGCAAGGGAGTCACGCCAGATGCGTGAGAGTCTGAACCCACGAGAGTCATGCCAGATACGTAAGAGTCTGAACACAAGGGAGTCATGCCAGATGCGTGAGAGTCTGAATTTTTGAGAGTCACGCCAGATGCTGTGTGAGAGTCTGAACGTGAGGGAGTCATGCCAGATGCGAGTCTGAACGCGTGAGAGTCACGTCAGATGCGTGAGAGTCTGAACACGTGAGAGTCACGCCAGATGCATGAGGGTTGCCCGCATACACATGGGGCGTTCACACGCCTCAAATGAGACACAGGGGTATCAGCTGTGCTATTTCAGCACCCTTGTTGGGTTGGGGAGGGGGGTAATGTGAGTGAGGGCGGGAAGAGCAGGATAGCAAAGGGCTGAGTCACAAGATTAATGGCGGAGCCATGTCACAGCGACATAAAGACTGCAGCTAATCTCGCTAAAAGGGCTAGGGTATGGAGTGCTGCCCACCCCCCGCCCACGCTCCCTGGCTGCAGGCCTCACTCTGCCCTTCCTCAAGACATTTCATTCTGTATGGCATCCAGCAAAAATGTTACGGGCTGAATGAAGACAGGAACTCAGAAGCAGCGAAGGGACTTGCCCCTCAAGCCAGTCAATAATGGCTATATGTCTGCCGAGCTGCGTTTGCGGAACCATTGAAATTAATTTATATATTCCACCCCTTTCCTTTTTTCTGCTTTTCAATTTATTCATGTATCAGGAAAGGGCATCAGCTCTCCCCCTCTCAAGCCACATGAAAAGGCTCTCTACAGCTGCCTACAGCTGAGTTTTTGCGTGCTATAAGGAGAAACAGGATTCCTCCGGGTTTGCCAACTTTCAAAACACGGGTCCATCTGTTTAATTCTGGCTGAAAAAAAATGTGTCTGTTATGCGAATACATTTTTTGCATTGAACTGGCCTCGCTGGACATTCCCCGACCCCTCCTTCTGTCTTAGCCTGGGCCCTTCCTCTCCCCAGCTCCCTCTTTACCCCTCTGTCCTTTGCTGCCCTTTCCTGCTCTGAGAGGAAATGTCTTGGAATAAGAAATTAAGAATATCACGCTTCAAAGGTGGCTCAAGCTTGCTACTGTAACTGCTGCAGGAGACCTCAGCTTGGGGCCAGATCAAGTCAAGAGATAAGCCAATAAGCCGGCAGGTGAGGAAACACTGATGCATTGCTCGGATGCAATATCAGAATCAGCAAAATAACAAATGCACGAATAGCTAGAAGCTGTCAGTAGAGATCGCAAAAGAGGATGCTGAGATATTTTAGAGAAAGACAGATGTGGGGGTCTGCAATAAAGGAATATAAATGTAAAGATAAACTGAGCAGAATTGGAGTGGGGATACTCAGCTTGTGGGAATCTTTGCTCCTGTTTTGAATGAACTCTTTCAAAATATTAAACAAGAACTCCAAAAGGGAAACTAGATTCTTGTTTTTGATTCAGAATACACCAGTCCGAAAAAGCTATTCCACATTGTCCATTCCTGTTCTTCCCTGGCCATTTCTGCTCTTTCCTGTCCATTCCTGACTATTCCTGCCCTTTACTGTCTGTTCCTGCTCTTTCCTGTCCATTCCTACCCTTTCCTGTCTGTTCCTGCTCTTTCCTGTCCATTCCTGACTATTCCTGCCCTTTCCTGCTCTTTTCCAGCCATTCCTGACTCTCCCTGCCCTTTCCTGTCCATTCCTGCTTTTTCCTCTCCATTCCTGACTGTCCCTGCCCTTTCCTGTCCATTCCTGCTTTTTCCTCTCCATTCCTGACTCTCCTTGCCCTTTCCTGCCTGTTCCTGCTCTTTCCTGTCCATTCCTGACTATTCCTGCCCTTTCCTGTCCATTCCTGCTCTTTTCTAGCCATTCCTGACTCTCCCTGCCCTTTCCTGTCCATTCCTGCCTTTTCCTCTCCATTCCTGACTCTCCCTGCCCTTTCCTGTCCATTCCTGACTATTCCTGCCCTTTCCTGTCCATTCCTGCTCTTTTCTAGCCATTCCTGACTCTCCCTGCCCTTTCCTGTCCATCCTGCTTTTTCCTCTCCATTCCTGACTCTCCCTGCCCTTTCCTGTCCATTCCTGTTCTTTTCTGTCCATTCCTGACTGTTCCTGTCCTCTCCAGACTTTTTGTGTCCTTGCTTGCCATGACCTCATTTAATCAGTAGGACCCTTTGAAAATCCAGTCATGGCCAGGCTGAGGGTCTTCAATCCACTGAGTGCTTAAAGCGTGTGGATGCAATGACTGCGCGAGGAGGGGGGCGACCTGATTCTCAGATGGCGACTTGCTTTTCTGGCACGACAAAGGGGGGGGCGCTGGCCATGGGCACTCTGCAAAAAGCCAAGCTGGCTCTTAATGAGAGCCCCAGACAACATGTCATTACCACCCCACCCCACCCCTTCACAAACGTGACTCCAGAATTCAAAGGCATGGCGGCGGTTTTCATGACAGGTTCCCTCTGGGGCACGAGGCAGCCCAAATGTGCCTGAGCACAGTGACCCCTCTGACAGGAAGATGAAGATGTCGCCCACCACTAAATGCTAACTGTTGGTTTTAGCAGCCAACATGCATCAGAAGCAGTGTGCCCCAGTCCCCCATGGAAGCCCAAAGCACCAATGAAGCACTAGCGAAGCAGACGAGCTAGTGCTTCAGAAAAGAAAAGGAAGCAGACACTTCAATAAGCCACAAATAATGTGATTGTATCCCTAGCATATATGCGCCTCCGGTGACATCAGATTTCACAATATCAGCTACGGGCAATACAGAACTGCGAGTAACATACCATTCTAAAACAGAATGACATTTCCCTTCTGACTTAAACAAAGTATGTAATGACTGTAACACTGTAGCTTCTAATTACTGTTAAATTATAATGGTTTTTACAAAGTAGAGTCAAAGGTAGCCTGCAGCTATAAACTTTTCTGCCAGTTAAAATACTAAATCTGTCATTTAGGTGTGTTTAAAGGGCCCGCACATCAGACACAGTGATTCATCAGTGAGGTGTATTTGGTTCGGCTTTTAATCGGATCAGAGTTACCTGTGAAGCCTGACTGTGTGTGGCAGAGTTACTTTGGCAGTAAAAGGAGGAAGAAGGAGATGTGTATGGATGAGTGCGCCCTTTGGAGGCACCCGCCAGCCCCGCAACCTGCCCCTCTCAGCAGCCATAAGCCCCGCCTCTGAGCCCCACCGCCACTGAGGTTCCTGAAAAAATCCTGCTAACTTCCCCCATCAAACTAGTCTCACATCCCCTCGTCGTTACGGACCAGTGCAGCACAGAGCGCCTCTTACAGGGCAGCCCCTTGCTGGCCAGCCCCCCATGTATGACTCCCTGCCCCTTTGAGGTCTTAACCTTCACATGTAGAGACCCACAACGGAATATGTTGGGCCTTAGCGCCCGTCGTTCTCAACAGAGGAAAGTCCTGGATCAAAGGCCGTCTGTCTGGCCCTGCACCCGCAGCCAGCCCCGCCGAGACCGTCTGCCGCTCCCCTTTAGCCCATTACACAGGATTAACTGGCAACGCTTGGATGCAGCTCAGAGAACATGCCGGAAAGAGTCACATGCTGCTATATGAACCGGCGTCTCCTGACTCCCACACAAATGCACACGCACTCACAGGTAAACAAGTGCCAGACAAGAGCACCGGTATTTCTCAGCTACAGGCCGCAATAAGTGAAAATCTATAGCTCTACAGTGCAAATGCACATGTTACAACACAAAAACCGTCACTCAAACCTTTACAAGCACTGTAAACTAACCTTTATAACATTTTCCACTGCAGGACTGGCTATCGCCACTTCACATCGAGATCAAATCAACAGACGGCACAGCCTACATCCAGGGAGTACGTGCTAGCGATGAGTGGTAGGTGTTACACATCAGTGAGCTTCAGCTATTCTGGCTAAACAACACCAACCAAGTCATGGGCCTTAACAACTGAGAAAAATACTGCCTCTGAACTGCAAAATCATTCCTCTAAGTCAACCGTGCAATGTATAGGAAACACAGCGGCTGGGTAATCCTACCTACTAGTCATCCATCTGCTCCCAAGTCTCACTTGCTTGGAGTCTCATCGACATTAACTCAGATGTATTAACAGAACTAAAAGGGGTCTTATCTGCTTTCTACTGCCATCTTCCATTTTGGAAGGTGCTCGTTCCTCGCTAAAGGGAGACATAACGAAGAGGTATGTAAGTCAGGTGTGTGCTGGGCTGTGTGCTCAGACGTGTGTAAGCCAGGTGTGTGCTGGGCTGTGTGCTCAGACGTGTGTATAAGTCAGGTGTATGCTGGGCTGTGTGCTCAGACGTGTGTAAGCCAGGTGTGTGCTGGGCTGTGTGCTCAGACGTGTGTGTAAGTCAGGTGTGTGCTGGGCTGTGTGCTCAGACGTGTGTGTCAGTCAGGTGTGTGCTGGGCTGTGTGCTCAGACGTGTGTGTAAGTCAGGTGTGTGCTAGGCTGTGTGCTCAGACGTGTGTGTAAGTTAGGTGTATGCTGGGCTGTGTGCTCAGACGTGTGTGTAAGTCAGGTGTATGCTGGGCTGTGTGCTCAGACGTGTGTGTAAGCCAGGTGTGTGCTGGGCTGTGTGCTCAGACGTGTGTGTAAGTTAGGTGTGTGCTGGGCTGTGTGCTCAGACGTGTGTAAGTCAGGTGTGTGCTGGGCTGTGTGCTCAGACGTGTGTAAGTCAGGTGTGTGTTGTGTGCTCAGATGTGTGCTAGAGTTGTTTTGCTTGGTTATTGGTTTTTTGTTTTTCTAGTGTTAGTCATTAATCTTTGCTTCCCTATGCTTGGTTTGCCGTACTTGTGGCCTGCTTGATTCTGCCTGCATTATTCCTAAGCCGCTCCTAGTGTAGTCAGCCCTCTGTGTTTATGTTTCTAATAGCTGTGCATTTGTAATTTATTTCACCTCTCCACCTGTAGTATGTTGTCCCGCACCTCGGTTGATTGGCTCACTTTCCTAAGGGCCAACGCCTGCTAACTGTCTGTCTGTTTAAGTGTCCTGTCCCTTTCTGCCCTGTGGCATTTTTCCCTGTATGGTTTGTTTCGCTCTGTTACTCCTCAGTTTCCTGTTTATGTTCAGTTTATTCCCCGTTAAATTTTCACAGTTTCCCCGAGTACCTCCCCACCTTCAGTATTGTGTCCCTGGGGCTGCTCCCTGGCTTAATTTCCCCACCTGGTTCCTTTATTTTCTGCTTCGCCCTTGTGTTTCCTTTTGTTAATGAAGTGCTTCTTCCTTGCCAGCCGCCATGGGAGCCGTCCCTCCTTCCACACGGCCCGCCGTAACCGTGTGCTGGGATGCGTGCTCAGTACGTGGCATGCCACACGCCGGCTTTGTGCAGTTTCCATCCACAGGCATGACTGCTGCTCATTGACTATTTATGCAAAGGCAGAGAACATGCAAGCACTACAGTCTAATGTACAGCCCCCCCCCACCTAATTATTTCTATAATAATACACCTGTCCCTCTCATTCATTCTGTACCCATAGGGAAGGGGGAGGGGTGAAAGGGGGACTGGAAAGAGGGTCAGGAAAAGTGCCTACATATTCATGAAAACCACCCCTCCAACCACAATCTTCCTGTTTCCACAGGGGATTGTCAAAGGGAAAGTGGAATGTTACCACGGTGACCGACCAGCGGCAATCGTCATAGCTGGATAGACAGATTACTGTGAAAGAAGGGAGGCACTGCAAGGGACAGAAACAGATGAAGGAGAGAGCTTTGGTGATGTCAGGTCAACTGTGCAAATAGGAACGACGCGACTCCCATCCCTGTCCTGTCACTATCGATTGCACGATTAGCAATTCAGGTCAATCTCCAGGTCAATAAAAAAGTGAATCCCATGAACATTGACTCTACTGAACCACTGCTGCTAAAAATGTTTCCATAAGTGCCTGAACATTGTAATCACGGTGGCCTTCATTATTAGTATCAGTATTAGTTGCGATAGCAACCTCTTTGAAGCTAGACAAATATTGCCAGAGGAGAAAAAGGCCTTGAAGCAGTGTGACGGAGACTAAATGTTATTAAACATTTCTGCAAGTTTCGGTTATCTATATGACTACTCTAGGACAAAAGTGCTCATTAAAAAAACCAAGGTTGCAAATAAAACAGCCTAAGAAAAGCTTGGTTTCTGTGAAATGAACAGAGGAACGTAACGGGGAAAAAAACAGGATCTCTGAAAGTGCCGATCTTTATTAACTCCGCCCGACAGACTTAGAGGGAAAGGAGATTGCTGGCAACTGTGAAAACAATGCTGTTTGTCTGAATGAGCGCGCCTCCACCCCAGATGGCGACCAGCTTTGTGAGACTTGAGAAAGACACAACAATGCAGGTCTCAGCCTGCACTGCCCAAAAGTAGGAAAGATGTGGGCAGGTAAATAAGAAAATGGGCACAGCAGTAGAAAACCGCGAACAGGCAGCAGGGTAACCCCTCCCAATGGGTAAGCTGACATGTAAGTATGTCATGGCTATTATGTAGTGCTGGATAAGGTGTAAGAATTCCTGGATAAATACCTTACATTCAACGTTCAGCAAAATGCCTATGGCTTACATGCTATTACATCTCACCAAGCCTAACACTGAAATACAGTCAATGAAAATCGTGACGTTTTCCACAATCCACCTGTCAGTCTGGGGCACAGCATGTGGAGAGGAAAGAGAGGGAAGAGTGGCCAACGTCAGCTATGGGGAGACAGAGGTGCACATTGACACTAAGTGCATTACGGACTGGTTATTGTGCATTTGAGCCTGCTCCCGTTCCCTAACCCTGCAGTGATGTACAGGAGCAGAGGGAGGCTTGGATGGCATGATGGTACCAGCAGCTGCTCTCAGCCCTCCCCAGCCCACTCCTCAATGGGCCCCTAGCAAACAGGGCCCCAGCTCATCTCCAGGGTAACAGCCCTTCCTCCCTTTGATGAGAAGTGCCAGGAGCGATTTTTGGAAATACTCCTGTTTCTCACACAACACAACCCAAAATTCTTCTGCTAAAACAATGCATATTACGCAACAACTACGCACTAAAGCAGTCATACCCTGTATGCAGAAATACATCCACAGATACCCACAGGTCTACAGACATTTAGAGTACATTGTCAGCCTGCCTTTGCATGAAAACAGTCATGGAATGCTTATCATTTATGCTAATTTTATTCTCTGGGTAGAACGTGCTCATTAACATTACCACATCTTTCTTATCTGGTTTTACATTTTTCCTATTGTTCCCCTTTACCTGCTTCTGCACATAGGTATAAAAACATGAAGAAGACAGATTTTATCACACCAGGTCAAGGTGACTTGATGGCTATGCAGCAGATGGTGGACCAGGCTACTGAGATAAAGGTTCTTCTGCCATTTGACAGTGCCAGTGTCAGAGAGTCCTATGGGCCAAAGACCACCCTACTGAGAGACACCACCATCTCTGCCCAAATAATGGATGTCGACACATGGCACACAGACAACATGTGCACACTGATAAATTGAGTCTCCTGAGGTAGAGATGGTGTGCATCACCGAGAAGGCTGGAAAGGTACAAGAAGGGTCTTGCGGTTCAAGAGAGGCAAAAAGATTCAAGATGGCTGGAAAGAGTCAAGAAGGGCAGAAAGGTTCCAGGATGGAGGAAAGGTTGATGATGGGCTGTAACATTCAAGGAGAGAACTCGCAGTGAAACATTTATGGTGGGTGATGATTACTCTGCTTTGATCTTGACTTATGATATTGTCTCAGTTGTCTTTAACTGTTCTGGATGATATCCAAAGTAAATGTCTTGTATGTACTTTTATTTCGGCAGTTAGTTTGTTTTGGCCGTAAACAAACAATTTTGATTCTGAAAACGAAGGTGAGTTTGGATCCAGAAGATGGAAAGGAAAAGGCACAAGACACTAGGAAAAAGCAGTCTAAGGGTTTCTGTTCCATTTAACAGGACCAGTAAACTACGTTTAAAATAGGAGAGTCCTGTTAATTGAAGGAAGCAGGAAAGGGAGAACCGCAGAAAAAGAGGAGAGAAAGAGCCCGGATTCTGAGAAGTTACAAAAAGCTTTGTATCCCCGTGGAAGGCAACTGTGGGGGAAGGAGACGAACAACAGGAGAGGAGGCTTGGGCTGTATTCTTAGGCTCGCTCCTGTTTGTCAAAGGAAAGGCAGAAAAACAGATCGGAGAGGAAAGGTATAATGAAAAAGAACTGGGGAGCTATGGGGGGACGGGCTGTCAGTGACTAGTGAGGACTGTGGGGGCTCCAGCGAGGCACCTCATGGAGAAGTGTGAGGAAGAAGTGTTTTAATGAGGAGACCACACACGCATCTGCGCGCGCACACACACACACACACACACAAATCATCCTGAAGCTTGTGAAGAGCAAATTCCATTCATAAAAGACCAACAAAATGACACCCAGCTTTGTGTAGCAGTTGGAACATGGACAGGGAGAGAGCACGGCACAGCACAGCACAGCACAGCACAGCACAGTCACCCCTCCCGCCCCTGTCACCATGAGGCCGCAGGGCAGGCATTTTTAGGAAGGGGATGGGGAAGGTAGGCTGAGGGGGTAGGGAGCTCACTAGCCTGCCCAGACAGGTACACATGACAAAATGGGAGGGGCACAGCAGGGCTGATAAGCCGTAACTAGACCCCAAGGTGGCCACCCCATATATAGGAGTGTAGAATTGTAGGGGCAGATGTTGTATCCATATTAATTTATATCATCCTTGCAATTTTAATGCTAGAGTTTAGGCTTACAGCTTAATTATGCTATGCGAAATATGCCTTTGGCTATACTCCCACTAATGCAGAGAGACTTGGATAGGATGTTCTGGAAATGTGAGAGAGGACAGCAAGGCGTATGGGAAAAGGAGACAGCAAACAAGGAGTACAGGGGCCGAATATCGGTGAACGGGCGTAACCCAATCCGCAGAGCTATCAGGCCAGCTGTCTCGCGCTCTCTTTCTGTGTCTCTCCTTCCCACCATCTCTTCAGCACTACTGCAAAGCCAACTGTTTATGCTGGCATTCCTGGCAGGGTGGGGAGGGGTGGCTGAGCGGGGCAGAAAGAACAACAGCGGGGGAGTGACATACGGGCAGCTGCGGAGCAGGCAGAGAAGCCCCACCCCCCACCAGGAGGGCACTCCATAGCCATCTACGTCTCGTGGCCATCTACGTGGCCTGGCTGTGTGTCATGCAGATCCTGGGCCACCGAGAGCCAATGTGCTCTGACCACCATCTCACACCCATCCAGCCTGTGGGTTTGACACATGCTCAAACTGTCCGTCCAACTGGCCAGCGCTGCCCTTATGCCAAGCCGGCACTCAAGCGAGATGGAAGAAGCCAGCATTCGAGGGGGATGGAAGAAAGTGGCATTCCAGCGGGATGGAAGAAGGCGGCATTCCAGCGGGATGGAAGAAGGTGGTATTCGAGCAGGAAGGAAGAAGGAGGCATTCGAGGGGGATGGAAGAAGGCGGCATTCCAGCGGGATGGAAGAAGGTGGTATTCGAGCAGGAAGGAAGAAACCGGCATTCGAGTGGGATGGAAGAAGCCGGCATTCCAGCGGGATGGAAGAAGGTGGTATTCGAGCGGGATGGAAGAAGCCGGCATTTCAGTGTGATGGAAGAAGGTGGTATTCGAGCGGGCTGGAAGAAGCCAGCATTCGAACGGGCTAGAAGAAGCCAGCATTCGAGCGGGATGGAAGAAGCCGGCATTCCAGCGGGATGAAAGAAGGCGGCATTCGAGCAGGATGGAAGAAGGCGGCATTCCAGCAGGATGAAAGAAGGCGGCATTCCAGCGGGATGGAAGAAGCCGGCATTCCAGCGGGATGGAAGAAGCCGGCATTCCAGCGGGATGAAAGAAGGCGGCATTCCAGCGGGATGGAAGAAGGCGGCATTCGAGCAGGATGGAAGAAGGCGGCATTCGAGTGGGATGGAAGAAGGTGGCATTCCAGCAGGATGGAAGAAGCCGGCATTCCAGCGGGATGGAAGAAGGAGGTATTCGAGCGGGATGGAAGAAGCCAGCATTCGAACGGGCTGGAAGAAGCCAGCATTCGAGCGGGATGAAAGAAGGCGGCATTCCAGCAGGATGGAAGAAGCCGGCATTCCAGCGGGATGAAAGAAGGCGGCATTCCAGCGGGATGGAAGAAGCCGGCATTCCAGCGGGATGAAAGAAGGCGGCATTCCAGCGGGATGGAAGAAGCCGGCATTCCAGCGGGATGAAAGAAGGCGGCATTCCAGCGGGATGGAAGAAGGCGGAATTCGGGCAGGATGGAAGAAGGCAGCATTCGAACGGGATGGAAGAAGCTGGCATTCCAGCGGGACGGAAGAAGGTGGTATTCGAGCAGCAAGGAAGAAACCGGCATTCGAGTGGGATGGAAGAAGGTGGTATTCGAGTGGGATGGAAGAAGCCGGCATTCCAGCGGGATGGAAGAAGGCGGCATTCCAGCGGGATGGAAGAAAGTGGTATTCGAGCAGGATGGAAGAAGGCGGCATTCGAGTGGGATGGAAGAAGGTGGCATTCCAGCAGGATGGAAGAAGCCGGCATTCCAGCGGGATGGAAGAAGGAGGTATTCGAGCGGGATGGAAGAAGCCAGCATTCGAACGGGCTGGAAGAAGCCAGCATTCGAGCGGGATGAAAGAAGGCGGCATTCCAGCAGGATGGAAGAAGCCGGCATTCCAGCGGGATGAAAGAAGGCGGCATTCCAGCGGGATGGAAGAAGCCGGCATTCCAGCGGGATGAAAGAAGGCGGCATTCCAGCGGGATGGAAGAAG
>JAODKM010000126.1:2855992-2866482 GCA_026780845.1 Petrocephalus sullivani | reverse complement strand
GGCCCCCGCTCAGATCCAAAGCCATCATGCCCTTTGTTTCGACTGCCTGCACCCTTGACTATACTCTCCACCCCGTGCGTGTGACCCAGTGCACACACCAAGGTCCCGCTCTCCCTCTCTCTGCCTCACTCTCTCTCTCACCCCCACCGGAGAGAAAGGGGAAAAAATCCCATCAATACATCACAGGCCGTTGGAGACGGCCTCCCTGAAGAAAGCTAGGTGCCCTTTAAACGTATTCCAAAGGGAAGATAAGCTGACCACACTAGACTGACACAGCAAACGCGGCGGCTACAAATTGGCCCCGTTTTCCTGTGGATTTTTCACTTCATGGGCACATCAGATGCAAAAAAGAAAAAAATCATGAGAGAAAATTCCAGGGGGCGGAGGGATGATGTCATAGCACATCGTTCAGCTGACTCATCCCCCTTGTGCTTTGGGAGCCTCATCTCCGCGACGGACGGATTCCACCCCCCCCAGCTCCGCAGCGTATGGGTGCAGCTAATCTGCCGCTCACAGCTGCGTGTTACCGCCGGGCCCCAACCTGACCGGCTGTCACCGGCCCCGGAAATCCATGGGGGGGTGTGTGGGGGGGGGGTGCTGATATGGAGCCTCCTGTTGTAGCTTCTTACAGCTAAGCTGAGGAAACTAGATTAAGTTGGGGTGGGGGGGTGCCGCTAATGCCCCTGGATGTTTGGGGGGGGGGGATACGTGCTTCCCACCCAGTGTGCTCTTGGACACGCCCCGTGATTGGGTGTGAAGCAGGCAGCGGGCACCTCTACATACAGTCACTGAAATACAGAGAGCATCTGCTGCACTGTGACACACAGGCAGTTTCGGGGGGGGGGGGGGAAGATCAGGGGACACACTACCCCTCCTCACCTGCACCTGGCACAGCCAGACAGCGGCAGCCTGGCCTGTACCACTTTGCATGTCGTTTGGTTGACCTGCCCGTCAAACCCCAAGGGTGGCCTCCCAACCCGCCTGCTCAGCTTTCATGTGTGAAAAGAGTCTGTGGACGCTGTCCAGCATGCTGATGGGCCCGCTGACCGGCCAGCCTCCAGAAAGGGCACGGAGCCGAGATGAAGACCCCCCCCCACTGGCGCTGGAGCCCCCTGCTTACCGTACACCAGGAGGGCGTAGTGGTCGGCAGCACGGCCGTAGTCGTTCTGCGCCTGGCACAGGTACGTGCCGTTGTGCGACTGGCTGAGCCGCGCAATGCTGAGGGTGGTTCCGGAGATCTCCGCTCTCTCTGGCAGCGTGTCGTTCACCCGGGACCACTGAGGATTACGCGGGCTGGCCGGAGAAAGGGACGGAGGGAGGAGGGAGGCGGGAGGCGAGGAGAAGTGGGGAGGTGAGAAAGACAAACACGGTTAGAGAGAGAAAGAAAGTAAGGGGGCCATGGAGAGAATAATGGGACAAATAAATCAGAGAGGGGAAGGGATGGAGTGAAAGAATGAAAAGAGGGGTGCGAAATGAAACTAGTATCGGTGGAAGCCTTTGTAGCTCCATAAGCGCGCTTCATCGCTGGCGCCCCCTGTCTGGGACACGATGAAATTTGCTGGCTACGTCTGTGCCCCCTCAGAAGATCGTGCCTTAGGCGGCTGCCTGTGTTGCCTAATGGGTTGACCGGGTCTGGATGAGAGCATTAAGTCATCTAAATGGCACAAAAGGAGTGCAGCCTCCAGGAGACCTGTGACTCAAGTCCAACTGCAAGCTCCCCTGCAGGCAGGAAAACCAGATTAATCTGCTCCCCCTCGCTGGGCAAATTACAATCTGAGAGCATCGGGACTGTTAATCCAAGGAGAAACTTTTAATTGAATCCCAGCCGAGCATAGCCCGGCGTCAGCTAAAGACAAACAGAGGCGCCAATAGACGGGCTCGGGCAAACAAAGCGGGCGGTGTTTAACGGGAGATTAATGGCGGACAGAAGCACTGCCAGGGGAAGCATTATCTGACAGTACCCCAGGGGACCGTGCCCGTCGGCAGCAGCCAGGCGCGGCCACCGTGCAGGGGGATGCGAGTGTATCAAGGGCCACTCAATCACTGCTGCCTGGTGCTACAGATAGGATGGGATCCAAATACAGGCTTGGGGGGAGGGGGGACGAACAGAGCTTTGGAAGCCGCGTCAGGGGCCGGGCGAGGGACCGTGTCGCTAGCAGGCAGATGGAAGCATATCCGTGCGAATGTGCCCACACACACTCAAGTGCAGATGGACTGCAATTCACACACTTCCTGCAACTTTACCCCTCATGTGCCGGCAGGGATGGACAGAGAAGCACGCGGCCACTTACAGTGGATTTCCCGTCACCGAGCAGATGAGGCTCAGCGAATCGCCCTCTCGCAGGATCCCGGGGGGAGGCACGATCCTCACCGTAGGGGCGACTGGAAAGTGGGGGAAAGGAACATGCATCAAACTTGCGTGGCTCAGGGTGCGTGGCTCAGGCCGCGTGGCTCAGGGCGGCCAGTGGCCCCGCTGCGGGTGCCGGGGGTGCCGGCCTCACTCACAGTGCACATCCAGCCGGTAGTGGCGCACTTTCCTCTGCGCCCCCAGGGAGGGGTGCGTGGCTTCACAGCTGAGAGCGGCGCCGTTGTCCCGCCTCTCCACGGGGATCTGAATGGTGTTTGACACACTGACCGTCTTGCTGTTGTCCTGCTGGGACACGACCCCTGCACCGGGAAAAGACAGATGCAGGCATTATGGCCATCATCTCTCTAGTGTGACCGCAAGCTTCGCTTCCTTAAGGCCACTCTAATCGCTCAGTGAGTCATGCGAAGGTGTTTGATTTAGCAGGCCTGCCGGTCCACTGCAGCAACACAACAAACAAGACAGATGGAGAGGAGAGAGGAGGCCGTGATGGGAGAGAAATCTCTTGAACTCCGATGGTTTATTTAAATGTGAGTTTTCACACTCAGTTCTCAATTGCTTTTCTTTCCTATATCAAAGACCTGAAGGAGTCATGAAAATACAGCGAGAAGGAGAGATAGTGTCTTAATTAAACTACGGATCTGTCTGTCGGGATCTAGGTGAGCAACCTTTAATATTGGGCAGGATTTAATCAAGGGAATACCTGCCGGCACAGCCCTGATTGGGTCCATGCAACCTTGTCATGTCAGAGAATGCTTGCATGGATTCGGGTGGCATGATAATTGGAAGAGAGAGACAGGGACAGGTGGACCGTGGAACATAAATACATGGGCAAAGAGGTAGGTGAGGGTTGAGAGGGGGACATCGAGAGAATAGGGCAGACGGGCAGGGGTGCAACAGACACCTGGGATCTCACGGCGGTCTCTCATCCAGCGGAGGGTGGCCGGGGGCTTGCTGCGCGGCGAGTGGCAGGTCAGCTCCACCTCGCCACCCTCCACGGCCTGTGTTTTGACCTCGACAGTTGGCGTCTCGGGCGGCACGATGACGGTGAGCGTGGCCACCTGGTGGTGCGTGTCGTCCGTGTAGAGCTGGCAGAAGTAGCCGCCCTCGTCCAACACGCTGACGTTACTTAGGGCGATGCGTACCAGCCGGGGGGTGAAGAGCACCATCTGGAAGCGGTCATCCTTCAGGGCTGAAGGAGGAGAGAGGCGTTAGAGGCAGAAGAAGAGTGAGGGGTGGATGGAAGGGGGCCAGACGGGGGGGGAGTATGGAAAAACAGAAAAACAAGAAATGGTTGGAAAACAGAAAGGATGCAGGAGAGAGAGAAAGATGTGATACAAGTGGGATGAAAAGTTAATTTGGAAGATGAGGAGAGAAGGGGGTGGAGAGAGGGAATAGAGTGAAGGAAGCGGTAGAAAAGGAGGAGGAGAGGAATACAGGAGAAGAGAGGAGAACGCAAAAATGTCAGCCGACCGACTCCCCGGTAACCCTCCTGCTTGTTAACTCTGCATAAATAAAAAACGAGGAGGACAGAGATGGAAGTGAGAAGAATATGGAGCAGAAAAAAAACATACTCTTTTGTTGTCAGAGAAAAAGAGAAATCAATGGGGGATAATAATAACAGATAATGATAATGACAGTCATTTTCTGACAGAAAGTCAATGTACATTGTCTGGTAAAAACCCTCACATTTGCTTGGTATCGGCTGCGTCAGCCTTATTTAGATCCCTTTCTTTTCCTTTTTTTCCACCGGCCTTGCGGGTGCGAAGCAGCCCGACGTCTGTTTAACGTTGCTCATCACAACCCAGAGACGCGCCAGTCTCGCATTTGTAAGCAGGCGAGCGCACATGCATCTCTACGCGCCCACAGTGCCACGGGCAGCACAAACGCAGCAGCGCAGCCTCCCCGGCGGCACCCGCGCGAGATTGCGGGCCGCACTCGCCTCCAGACCCTGACCAAATCCCTTTCGTTCCACACATTTTGCGGCGGGTTGTGTGGGCGCTGCCATCTATGCCAGAGGGGCTCCGTGTGGAAGCACCTCTCAAGCCACACTTTGGGATTGGGCTCTCTCTCGTGGCACCCCATAGCTCCACCGCGGCTAATAAACAATCAGGGGTTATCGCGCTACCCAGGAGGCACTCCTACCTGTGGAACTAAGACGGAAGAATAACGATTATCTGTTGCTTCCGGCAACAGTGAAAGAGGGAAAGCCCTCGAGACGAGTGGAGAATGGATTAATGGGTCAAAGCTGGTGAGGAGTGGCACCCAGGTCAGGCGCGTGGCGAAGGATGCTCAGGCGTTCACGGGAACCACTCAGCACGGCCCGGCGGACGCCTGGAGGCACGTTTCACGTTGGGAGTTGAGATGCTGGAATGGAGCCTTGGTGCAAAGCCGCTGCAGGTAGGTAGTGTGACTCCCTCCCCCCCCCCAGCCACCTGAGACACTCACCCCTGGTTCCGTTGAAGAAGAGGGTTTGTCGACGCGGGTTCTGGATGACCACGATGGAGCCGTCATAGTTCTGAAGCCGACAGGAGATCTGGGCCGTTCCTCCCTCCAGTACGGTCACGTTTTCCGCCTGCACCGCCTGGCATCTCACTGAACAGGAGGAGGAGAGCGGACATGAGCAGGGGGGCGTGGGGGGGGGGGCTGCAATTTCACTGCCTTTTTAGACGCCAGCAGAAAGAAGACGCAGGAGAAAACACTGGAAAGCTGGAACGTTTTTGAAAACTCCAAATTGCATTCTCTTCACAGTCATCCACAGATAATGAAAATGACACATCCTTTTTCTGACTATTGAAGAACATATTTGCGATATTAAGTTGCTCTTCAATCACTAAACGTACCCCTGCACTGAAACACCGGGGAAGGGCCAGGCTTCGGAATTTTAAAATCAATTTTAACTCTGAATCCTGCCGGATATTTAGCGACTGAAAAAGCCCAGCAGTTTGCATAGTTCTTGCACTTGTTTCTTCTGGGCAACCTTCGACCGGAGGCTGGCAGCTTCAGCCCCGGCCTGCCATGGGGGGGGGGGGGGGGGGGGGGGTGTGGCCGGACTGTAAACAACAGGAACAGAAGATGGAGGCACTCGCAGTGAGGGAGTGCCCTCAGCCGCGGCCCTCACGCTGATGACAGAGGCGGGCGCTATTGTGAGCGTCTGCGTCAGAGGCCCCCGCCGCCACCCGCCACTGCCAGCCCCCCCCTTCACACACAGGCGCAGACACATACACACAACCTTTTTATTTTTAAACAGACTTTGTAACCTGGGGGTGAAGAGAGAAGCTGAGTGACAAGGGAGAAGCCACTCCTCTGGAATTTTCCGGAACCTAGGCCCGTCCGGGTGTGCTTATTTGGTGCAAGCAGTGCGCCGCTGCCCCGCCGAGTCGGCCTGGGTCACCGCTAGTGCCAGCAGGCTGAGCCATGCGCACGCTGCAGGCCACCGTGTCACACATCCACCTACTTCTCCCAGCACCGCGCCAGTGCGACTTCGGCACATTCTGGGCAAGGTAATAGGAGATGTCCACTTAGCTGGCGAAGCCGGGCCTTCAGTCTTAGCTGCGCCCACCTGCTTTTAGTATTTTTAAAAGTGTTATCAGCTACACTGCTGACATTTAGCAACATGAGAAAATTAAGAAGGACGGTTTGGATGGAGAGTCTGGACCCAGAGATATTTATCTGAGCCCCGGCAATCCCGGGTCCGTTTAAACTGTGCTAATGACCGGGGAGGGTGAGCAGAGTGGCTTACTGTGTGCCTGCAGACAGCAGGACCTTGCGTCTGTTGATTTTGGGGAATTGTGGGTGGGGTTATGTTCGACCGAGTGCTGTCTAGGACAAGGCGTCAGAGAGGCGGCTGCCGCCAGGGGGCGCTCTGCGTGCCCGACCCATGTCCCATATGGTCATGTCCGCATGCCTTCCTCCTTCTCCTCTTTCCGACAGAACTCTACATCAAAACCGCATCTCCCTCTCCTCACCAACCACCCCCCGCCCCCCTCTCTCCACCCCCTCTCTCATTAAAACTGCGGGCCTCGTCTTCTAATTAAATCCCACTTGAAAAGTCTTAAAAGTCAGCCTCAGATTGATTCAATTTGCATTTCTGAATAGGGAACATTGCCTAAAAGGATTAATAAATTGGTTGAAAATGCCTCTTTCTGTGCTGTGGCATTGCTGCTTGTAAGAGACCCCCCCTCACACACACACACACACACACAAATGCACACACAGATACGCAACATATGCTCCCCGATCCCCCCCTCCAGCACCCACCAGTAGAAGCTTGCCTGTTTGTTCAAAAACTTTTGTGTCCTCAGAGGCAAATCTGGTCCAAACCCGAAACACACACACAGTCACTTTCTGTACCGCGGGCCTAGGCAAAAAACTGTAGCAGAAGAGGGAAGCATGGGAATTATAATGCCACAGTGCAGCTTTTTGCGCAAATTTGCTTTGCAGATGCCCCGTTATTCCTGCAAATGTCTTGCACTCTCTAACTGTCAAAGCTCGACCTGCATAACCTACAAGCAACTAACGCCATAATGCCATTAACTAGCCAAGCAAAACATCGGACTCAAGCGGACGGCGACAGAAATGTCGCTGCCTGCAGCAGGCCCGATGAGTCCCGTTCCAATTTGACCCGATTCGGCCTCTAGGTGGCAGTGTCTAGCACAGATACCCAATCCCCAAGGGTCACCGAACGCTCAGGATCATAGATTATTTACTCTATTGAAGTTTTTTTTACCTCGATAACGATTGACCCAATCTTGTGAAAAATCGGTCTTAAATCGGGGGCCAATTAGAACTCATTCTAATTCCCCGATGTTCAGATTGCGTATAGGCCAACTTGTGCCAGTTTCATGATGTCAGTTTTACAGGTTTGGTTGGACCTGGGTCCGATCCAGCAATCAAATGAAACAATATACAAAACATACTGGGTATAAATATGATTACGCTGCCTGCACTGCAGTATTTTATTGGGCTCACAAAGATTTAACGATCTTCACTAGGATTAATTCAGTTTTAAAGAGAACGAATCGTGGCATCACGAATTACTGTTTGGTAATAAAAACAGACCCACATACGCATACCGCGATCAAACAGGTGCCTCTCTATGACAACACGTTGGCGACTGAAAGCTAAGTGTTAGGAGGTGAAACACATTAGAATCGGAGCCGAATAAGAAATCACTGCTTCGTCTACTGAAATCATGGGCTTGCTGCCAAAAAGCAAGCAATTGCTACGGACACTGATCGATGGACAGCGCTCTCAGCTCACTCGAGGAGTCTTTTAGCAGTCAATAAATAGATCATCAATAGACGTTCCCTACAAATGAGTCCAAGAGACATTACCTAGCCGGTCTACAGAGAGAGCAATTTTAGTAGTTCCAAAGAAACCTGTTTATACGCGACTGGGAACGATTGTCGGCCCATATAATAGGTTAGATTTACATATTAGTTATTAAATACTCATACATTTTTTCAAGTTTTTTTGTTATATTTTCGAGGATGTCTGAGCCTCGGTTTGGCAAATTAGAACAGCCCTCTCTCTGAAAGAAAGCAGATATATTAACAGATATTCTCCATAAATCAACCACTTCTCCGGGGTTAGCAAGGTAGGATGTGCCGTCCTGTTGTTAAATTTGAGCCGTTAGCTCGGCAGACAGGCAGAGTTATTACGGTAATACGGAGTCACACGCTTGGCTGAAGTGCGGTGACCTCTGATTAAAGCCTCCTGCTTGCGCTCCGCTAAGCGAAGAGCACTCGGCAGCCCTCTCAGCGGAGCAACACTGACCTCTAGTGTAAGACTTGGGAACGTCAGCCATTTATTGTCTGGGTATTTCATCAGGAAAAGGTAGAAATATGGTTCATCCACTGCCTCTTTCCTTTGTCTACGTATTTTACATTCACGGCGCGACGCTACAGTACGAGTTACATGGCTAGCGTTGGACACATCTTGGCAGGTTGCGTTTCCGCCGCATTATTTGGAGCGCAGAGAAATGGGGTCGCGCCGCGCCGGAACGTACGTGGCGACGGGCTGCTTTTCGTCCTCACACGGCCTTTATAATGACTCCGCCCGCCGATCCGCCAAGTTAATGACACCGAGCGGTTATGGGGAGCCCTTTTTTTTTGATGCAATGAGGCGCGACAGCCGTGAAGCGGTGGAAATCGGCGAGTGGGATGCAGCAATTAACCCCTTTCACAGTGCGAATTGAAACATAATTGAGTGCGGTGCGCGAGGCGAGCTCGTGGAAAAAAAATGTCCAGCTGTAGATTTCGGTGAGCATTTAAACCCGACTGGCATGTGGAAGATTTCAGGAGATGTCAAACAATGGCATGGCGTTTCTTCTATCGTGCCAGTCTATGGCACGAAGAGTCATTAACTATACAGACAGTAAAAATTGCCAATGAATTTATTTGTGGAAGCCTAATCTTATAACATCTTAAATAGGTCATCTATTGACTCGACACGTCACTGTCAGTATATGTATGAATAATCCCACTGGGACTCATTTAGAGGGTCTACTGCAAGACTCAGATTAGTAACAGGTTCAAATTCTGGATTTGACACACTGCTAGGACACTCCCAATAAAGAAAATTAATTTAAGATTCTCCTCCCGTACCCACTAGTTCTTGGCTTTAGGATAGTTGATGATTACACTGGCCAAATTCCTCCGACTCCTCAGGGATTATCAGACTTCATCAGCCTGATTATATAATTAAAGGTTCAAGATCACATTAAAAATATGTGGAGTACTGACTCTAAAAGGTGTACTCCAAAAGGCAGTGCGTATTTTTAATAGGAAAAAGCATAATGGTTTGTCTTTATTATATAACTACATTAAAATAATTTTAGTTTTGATCATATAAAGTTTAAAAATATATAGTCATATGAAACAAAGCCATAAATTTGACATAGCTAAAACGTGCAGCATAAATACTTTCGCACTACAGGCTGCTTCCTCTAACAGGAATGTCCTGTTAGGACAATTTGTTAGGCCTTTATGTTCTTCCAAAAAAATCTAAATTATGACGCCTAAAGCACAGTACTTAGCCTAATAAACTTAAGTTTTGATGGTGGAGCAAGGAAATGTATGTATTTGGCTTTTGTGCATTTCTCAGTAGCATTTTGCTGAATGTTTTTGGCGACAACCTTGGCTTCTTAAGCACCTCCTACCTGTGCCAGTCAGTTACAGACATTTGATGCATGTCGGGGTGTTTTTGGTGTGGGTGGGTGGGTACAGCAGGCCAGATATCAGTGCTGGACGGTGTCTTCTGGCAAGTGTGGCGAACACGAAGAGATGTGTTGGGCCGCAGTCGGTGCCCCACCGTGAGACTGGCCTTAGCCCACCTGTACTCTGCCTAGGCATCCAGCATCACACGCCCAGCGAATGATCGGCCCCACGCCTGCTGTTTCTCTCCCGTCATGCTACAGCACCCAGGGGGAGTGTTAAGTGTGAGTGAGTCACTGACTGACTGACACCGAATGTTTTGTAGAGATGTGATAAAAATACTCTGGCCTTGAATTTCGAAATTTTTTTGGAGAAAAACCTTCAGGTCCCTTGTGCATATGCATGTATATACATAAATGACTTGCGTTTTTTGCACAACGTATTTTAGGCATATACTGTAAAGGGACGGATGTATATATAATATTTATTTTTATATTTATATACACACACTATATTGCCAAAAGTATTGGGACACACCTCCAAATAATTGAATTCAAGTGTTCCAATCACTTCCATGGCCACTGGTGTATAAAATCAAGTACCTAGGCATGCAGGCTGCTTCTACAAACATTTGTGAAAGAATGGGTCACTCTCAGGAGCTCAGTGAATTCAAGCGTGGTACCGTGATAGAATGCCACCTGTGCAATAAGTCCATTTGGTCAACTGTTAGGGGTATTATAACAAAGTGGAAGCAATTGGGAACAACAGCAACTCAGCCACAAAGTGGTAGGCCACGTAAAATCACAGAGTGGGGACAGTGCATGCTGAGGCACACAGTGTGCAGACGTCACCAACTTTCTGCAGAGTCAATAGCTACAGACCTTTAAACTTCATGTGGCCTTCAGATTAGCTCAAGAACAAGAACAGTGCGTAGAGAGCTTCATGGAATGGGTTTCCATGGCCAAGCA
>JAODKM010000126.1:2843008-2855892 GCA_026780845.1 Petrocephalus sullivani | reverse complement strand
GTGATGGTGGGAGGGCGGGGGGGGGCGAAGTGTAGAGTAGGACCAAAAAAAAGGGGGCGGGGGGGGGTGGGGGGGGGAGGGGGGGGGGGCGGGGGCAGGGGGAGGGGGGGGGGGGAGAGGGGGGGGGAGAGAACAAGAGGCAAAGGATAAACGCTTAAGGAAATGTACAAGGGTGGTCAGATCAAGAAGGATGGAGAAGCAGGGAGGTGGAGCCACAGGACAGGAGTAAAACGTGGAAATGTCTGCATGACCTACTCCTGTGTTTCTGCCCGGTATCAGTGTGATCGCAGCCTTAAGAGGAGCCCTAACACTTTGACTCTCCTTCCTCTAATGACCGGTCTTTGCCTCAGAAGTGCAGTTAGATCATCTCCTGCCTCCAAAGGTCTTAGGTGTTAAAAAGAGACTGCTGTAGCAATTCCACCCCTTTTCCCCTCACATCATATTCATAACATATCTCAAAAACATCAGCTGTTTCTCTCGCGACTCACAAATGTCTCATTTACGAGTATTTTTTTAGGCTCTTGACTGCTCCGCATTTCTGGAGAAATAATTTAGATGACAAAGATACTTCCTCTAATTAAAAATGAGATTTCAGTGTTTCTCCCTAGAAGTAAAAAAGGCAGCTTTCGACTGTGAATGTTTCCAGTGGGGACGGAAAGCCTAGTACCAGCTCTCCAGCCCTAACAGTGTTCCCGGGCCGCTCTCGGACAGAGCCGATGACCCGACTGTCCAGGAAAACAAACTGCACACCAAGAGCCCCAGGATGATCGGCAGTCCATCACAGCAAAGGCCTCCAATCTAACCTCATTTAAATTTAATACTGACTTTATTCAACTTGATACAATACCAAGTGTGTGAGGGCATGAATGGGGGCGGGCTAATAAAATATTGACAGTCTGGATATTGAGCCGTGATGAGAGAAGTGGGCTGAGAGACAGGAAGGGACAGAGCACGTCCTTAAATCCCAGACAATTACTATCATAATTGTGTCCATTATTAATCTTTTTCCTTGCATCAATATTGTGATTCATATGACAGGGAATCAGCAATGCCCCCACCCCTCTAATTATTATTCTAATGACTGTTATTAGTCCCGCTATTAACAGCCACTTCTGCTAGCCATTGTTTTAGCAAAGCTATATTAGAAAGAGCAGGTACCACCAGCCGTAATTACAGACAGAGCAGCACTATTAACCGTTAAATACTGCGAAGCTGTGGGGCGATTCGCTCGGAGAGGCGAATCAGGAGTAAGTGAGCAGCGGCTTGATCACGCCAGTGGTGCGCAGCTGCCAGCCCTCCGCTGCAAGCACGCTGCGGCCCAAATAAAGCACCGCTGGGTGGCATGGCGCCGATCCGACACCCACGACTCCTGCCAGAGCGACTGGAGGGCCCCCACTGCCAGGAAGCCCCCACAATGCCGCCGCAGCTGAGCAATCGTGGGGGGGGGGGGGCTGCTCCTGCCGCTCTCAGCAGAGTCGCCCACCAGTGGGTCACGCTGCAGTCAACTGCAGGTAACAAGAAAACCTGCCATGTTTATCAGACCCATTCAAGCTGAGCCTGCAGTCAAGTAAACAAGCAGCATCGGAGGATTTTAGGCCTTGCGATTAATAGGGAACCATTGCATTGATGGTAAATATGAAAATAAACATAAAACCAGTTTCAAATTAGCTGCAGTGCACCAAACCTCCAGCGGGGGGCAGTGTGTGGCTACAAAACAATAATAATGATGTTAATAAAAACGCAACGCATGGAGCTCCTACAACCGGGGCCTTATTTACGGGACATGACATCTCTGCCGGTGGATAATAATTTCAGATGCATAAATAAATAAATAAATAAATAAATTACACACATATACAAATAAATAAACAAGGCCATATCAGCGCCATCTAATGGTCCCGCGGAAGTGGTGAGTTACGGCTGGCGGAGGGAGGGGGGTAGGGGGTGGGGGGCAGCCAGGTGCTGCACGACTCCCAGGGGGCAGTAAATCGCCGGGGCCGCCATAGTGTGCAGGATTAGTGGCCTGAGTTACAGCCAGGAGACGATACTGTGCTGGGCCCAGGGACCCCTGTGCACGTGAGTGGGCAGCCCCGCGGAGGCCCGCTGGTGATGCAGCCCTGCTCCTGCTTTTTTGGCCACCCCAGTTGTTTTCTCCCTGTTTGCCTTTCCTCCACTCCCCTGCAGGCCCTCGCGACACACACACACACACTGAGCTTCAGCGTTGTGTCCTTCCTCTTCTTTGTGTCCACTTTCACCTCCCCTTCCCCTCTCCGGCCCCTTCTCTCACCCCTTCCCCTCTCCGGCCCCTTCCCTCACCCCTTCCCCTCTCCGGCCCCTTCCCTCTCCCCTTCCCCTCTCTGGCCTCTTCCCTCTCCCCTTCCCATCTCCGGCCTCTTCCCTCACCCCTTCTCCTCACCGGCCCCTTCCCTCTCCCCTTCCCCTCTCCGGCTCCTTCCCTCACCCCTTCCCCTCTCCGGCCTATTCCCTCACCCCTTCTCCTCACCAGCCCCTTCCCTCACCCCTTCCCCTCTCCGGCCCCTTCCCTCTCCCCTTCCCTCTCCCCTTTCCCTCTTCGGCCCCTTCCCTCACCTCTTCCCCTCTTCCCCCTGTGAATTACCTACAGCTTGCTGACTTTCGCACGTCCTCTCGGAGGCACCGCCCCCCCACAAGCATGGCTTTTAACTTAAGGTGATTAGACCCATGTGAAGCAGCTGGATTTGAAAACGGGCAGGACCTGTGCCAAAGCGATGATGTTCCCGTTCTCGCTGAGAATTCTGCACCCCATTTCCACATCTAAAATTAAAAGTCAGCCTCTCCCAGGAATCTTTCACATTGCCAATCGACTGCTGTGAAAAATTCCAGCTATAAATAAAAGATAATCCCCTGCAAACACGACGTTGTGCCCCTCTCTTGCATTACCTCATTCTGTCACCCCCCCTTCTGTCTGACACCTTTTTCTGTCTCATCATCTGTCTCCAGCTTCCATCCTTTCCTACTTTTTATACCTCCTCTCCTCCTCACTGACTCTATCTGTACTTTTAATAGCCTCCTGATTTTTCCCCACTCGCCTCCATTTCTCCTCTGATCTTATTTTCTCCCTCCTTCACTCCTACACACTACCTCTCCGCGTTCTCTCCTCGTTAATCCTTCCCTCCATCCACACTCCCTCACTTTCAACCTCCATCTCGCTCTCCCTCTGTCTTCTTTCGTTCGGCCTCCCTCCTTCCTGTCTTCCTGTCCCGCTGAAGCCCCACCTCGCACCTCCCTCCATTCTCCTGCTCTAGCTATCTGTTCCTGATCTTTTGGCTGTTCCTACTGTTCCCCTTCGGTCTCGGTGATGTCCCTGTTTCTCTCTCTCTCTCTCTCTTTCGCTTTGCCTGTTTATTTCCCTCAGTCAGTAAATGTGATTTGTTCTGCAGTTCAAGACTGCGGCATAATCACCCTATTTTTATCTGACGGCGAGGAGGGCAGCAGGGATGGGGAGACCCAGCAGCTCTGGGAGAGGAAGGACTAAACTCCTGCAGCCCACACCTTACATCACCACTTTACAATAATTGGCCCTCTCTAGTGGGTCTCATTTGCCTGTCTCCCATCATCCCTCTCTTCCACCTTCGATCTTCTCACCCCCCAATTCTCTCTATTTAACTTCCATCATTACAGCCAAAAAGCCTCCCCCCTGCACCCCCCCTTGGTGAGCCAGGCCTTCCTCTCAGCCCTCCTCATCACCATGCCAACGGCTGCGATCTGTCTGAGCCTGTCTTGCTGACCCCTGACCTTCACTCCACCCTCTGTGTGTTTTCCCATCAAAGTCGTTCAGCCTCTCAGCTTCTCTCTACCCGCCCCAGGCCCGCTTTAAATCCCACGATTCTCGCTATCTCTGTTCTCCAGTGCTAATCCAGGTTCGAGGCTTCCAGCAGACTGTGCCAGAGGTTACAGACAGATGTCTATCCCCAGTGCTGCATTCACTGTTACTGCCACATGCCACAATAGCCGTTTAAGGATATTTACTCAGCAATTACACATCAGTTGCCCCTCAGGGGCAATTTACAGCCAGAACACAGCATTAGACCTCAGAAACCTTAACCTGGCTGGCCCTCTAAATTTCCAATTCAAAACAAATTATTGGCACAAATCACAATTATAGCTCTCAATACGGTTTACAGGCTCTTTGTCCCTTTTTTAATGGCAAGCAATCAGTTGTTTGCAGCACGCGACACACAAGGTGTCCGTTTCCAGGGCAGGACTCACACATTAGAATTCTAATTACTAGTCAGACTAATGCATGGAAAGAGTGGTAATAGCATTATGACTAACAGCAAAACCACACCAATTAATCTCAGAAAATCCTCTGCTTCTCAACCTGACACCCCACCAACCCCAAAGTCTGCATCTCTTGTTTTTCCTTCTTCAGAGATGCATCAACGTCTGCAGTCTGTCCCCGTCTTTCTCTCCACTTCTCTCACCCTATCCATCCCTCTGTCTCTCCCTCTCTTCCCCAAGCAAAGTGGAGGAAACGCAAATGGACTTACGGTCCAAGGAAAGCAGGACAGCGGCCCACAGAGCTAGGGGAGCGCCCAGGAGGAGAGGTCGCAGACCGGACCTCATTGTGTATTGAGTCAGGGCTGTGAATGCCCCCTCTGTACAGGCCGGCTGACAACAGAAGTGTGTGCAGCACCGGGTGGGGTCAGCAGCGCGGGTCTGACTCTGCTGGGGGTCACTGTCCCGCGCTGGGAACGGCCTGCCTTAATGTCGCACGGGCAGCTGTGCACCCAGCCGTGCACCCAGCGATGGGGAACAGAAGTGGTTCCACGGATTCCACTGGCAGGTTGGATGGTGCCAAAGCGGACGCCCCTCTTCCCGCACTGCTGTCCGCGCACCACCTCAAACGCAGTCGTCACCAGCGCCGACTCTATTAAACTACAAACCACCGGATTGATAGGCGACGCTCTTGCTTTATATTACTGCCATAAATATGGTTCCTGGAATGCGCAATGTGGTCCTGTCCGACAATGTCCTGCAGTCTCAAACCATCACGGGCCACTCCTTGACCAAGACAGCATCCGTCAGTGTGTCCGGAATCAGACTGATCCGGTTCAGCGTTTCCTTGTCTCCAGCTGTCTTCCTGTCTCTGCGATTCCAGTCCCACTCTTCGTCCTCCTTGGCTGGACAGGCAGAAACAGCAGCACACGTTGCCCCTGGACCAGCTCGTCTCTCGTTGTCCCTCTTGTGCCGATCTGTAATTGCAATTTGCCCCTCAGTCGAATATGAATCCGTCTCCACACTCCCCCTTTTTGTATGGCCGGCTCGCCCGTTTATCTCGCTCCGTCCGCATTGTTTGTGTAGGCTGTCCCAGTGTAGACGGCATACTTAACATATTTGTTTGCTTTGCTAGGGTTGGGATGAGGAGGCAACAAGGGCAGCCATTGACATCCCGCAAACAGACACACACCCAGCGACTGTCTGTATCTATTCACTAAGGGAATATAGCTGTATCTGTTTTGCTAAGACTTTTGTTTGACCCTTTCGCTTCAGATCACAAATCAGCCAGTCATCCGCATGCCACGGTAAGACACCGAGCTTATAGAGTTCTGGTGATCCTTTCTTATCATTTATGAGGATTTATGAGAAGTCCATTGAGGGTCCGTGCAGGCTGTGCCCCTGTGACTGAATGTGTGTGTGTGAGGCGACACTATGTGCCTGTTTCTTTAATTAGGTGCATTGTGGGAGCGGAGAGCTCACTGAGTTTGTTTGTATTGATCTGTCCCACCTACCCCCCCTATTTAATAATGTGCATTTGTTAGCAGGTTCCTTTGCCACAGGTAGCCCGACCTCCAACATCACTCGCGACCAGTGATCTCCTGCCGTTCCCACTGATCCTGGCTCGTTCGCCCGTCTTCGCAAACGCAGCTCCGTCAACATAAACACTCCCCTGTGCCACGCACTCCCTCCCCCCCCACCGTTAGTGATGAAGGCGCTCGAGCCGGAGTCTGCGTGAATGCAGGATTTCCTGCGTGAAGCCCTCTTCCGCTGTGGCGCTGGAATCTGTTGGCTGCTTTTGTCGAGCTGCATTTATAAGAAAGGTTCCATCTTTCTTTCACTCTTTCCCAGTTCGCACTGAAATCAAAATTTTAATGGGCTTCATTGGCACCACAATAGAATCAGTGTTGCCAAAGCACTTAAGGGGCTTAAGTTGGGCTGTGATGGAAATATTAAATATTATTACACCCCTAAAAAGGAACTTCGCTTCTTCAGGTGTGCCAGCAACATCCTCAGCACATTTAATACCAAAGATATCAGAATTATTAACGCTCTTAAAACCGTGAGCAGTGTGGCTGCGGGACGTCTGGGCGCCAGTTGGGAGCTGGTCCCTTATCGCTGTATCAGCAGAAGTAATGGCATTTCAAATGCTAGATCTTATTGACTATTTATCAGAGATTAACAATATATTCCTCAATGCAATTTTAGCATGAAGTGATATGGGACGGGGGTATGGTCTTGGTGGTTCTGATAATGGAATTTCATCTGTCTCCTGCAGGACGATGAAGGTGAGTGAGTTAAGTGTGTGTAGGAGTGTGCGGGCTCCCACACACCCCATCTTCTGCTTCCACATCTCCACTCCTTTTCCTGGGGTCTACTCAGCCATTCTCACGTGTCTAGGGCCCCCCCCCCGGAACACCCCTCCAGGCTGAGCTGCTGCCTCTCCTAAAGGAGCCTCCCAGGTCTGCCAGTATGCTCCCATTAAGAGCTGCGCATCTCCTGCCGGAGCACACTGCCCGCCTGGCATTGATTGGCACAGAGAGAAGTGACTTGGTCCCGCATAGGTACGGCATGGGCTCTGGGGGCCAGCGGGTCAGCCGAGAGGAGGAGCAGCCCGCAGAACCGGCCGACAGGCGGCACCTCCGTCTCCCAGCTGGGCCGGACAGATGAGGAGTCAAGTTTTAAAATGGTGGTTAATTATTTGGTAGCTTTTCTTGTTCTGAGCCTTTGCCATTCTCCGCGCGATGACTCTGTTATTTTGCACGCAGCATACGGTGAAGACGGGAGCTCGCCGTGCCCCTCGTGTTTGTTTTCATGAAGCGGGCTGTATGCTAGCCTGCCGGCCTGCCACATGTAAGCAGCTCCTGGCAGGGATGAGTGCCTCTCGCCTGTCATCCGCTGGCGCCCCGCACAGCGTAGCAGGTGTAGCTGCTCGCTAATGCCGCCTGACTCACAGCCCAGAAGGTGCAGGGACCTGCCTGAAGGGGGTGTTTTTTTAGCCCCCCTACACCCCCATCTACAGGTTGAGCTCTGTTACTTTCTGTACCATCCTGTCCTGACCAATCAGAGATCTCTCGCTTACCGGGCCGCGAGACGAGCCCCTGTCCACTCCTGTTTAAAATGAATTTAACAATCCAAATGCATTGTGGCTATTTTGGCCTAATATGGGCCTTTATAATGGTGGACAGTAACCATGATAACGCAGTGCCGAGTGTAGCATTGTGTGATCGTGTCCTGATGGCACACTGGCAAAAGCCTGGCCTTCTTCATGCCAATTCAGTGACAGTTAACAATATGATTACTCCCCAAAATGACAATACAATCCTCCTTTCACTTTCACTCAATAACCCTCCTTTCACAGGTTTTCAGTCATCATCTTTCTTCCTCAGTAACCCCAAGCCGGTCTCTGTACCTTGTGGTTTTGTTCTCCATCGCTCCCTCATTCAGTCACTCACTCATTCACTCGCTCACTCACTCTCTCACTATTTCCAACTCTCATTCTCGAGAGAGAGAGAGAGAGAGAGAGAGAGAGAGAGAGAGAGTGAAAAGTCACACACTCATCAGTTTCTGGGCCTGGCTCTTGATGAGCGGATTCGCAAGGAGAATATTAACAAAGTTCCACAGCCAATTAACACGTAGCTCACATAACAGCCCGTTTTTTTCTTTTTTTAGCATGAGCAATGCGACGGGCACGGAAACGAGGGAGAAGAGGATAGAGCTGCGCAGAGGGGTTAATGAGAAATCACCGAAATACAGAGAGAGAGCGAGTCTGGGAGAGCGAGCCTGGGTGAGAGAGAGAGATTAACGCAGCACAGTCAAACTGCTTGACTGGACCCTACATGAGGCGCAGCATGCAGAAAAAGAGGGTTAATTTGGTGGCGTCGCACACTGGTGCACGCGCAGGAGCTGGCCGCTGCAATCGGAGACGAGCCGCGGCCCAGGGGAGAGTCTGGGAGCCCCACGCGCGCCACGTACAGCCTCACAGACCAAACATCATTATGCTGGAACTCACGCCGCCAGGAAAATGGGGGAACGAGAAAAAATAAATGAGAATTAGAAGGTGGATTGAGCTGAAATAATTATAAGGCCTACTTGTGGCTTTCATTTTAAAATGCAAATCTGTTTAATTTTTCCCAGCTTCTCTTCCCTGCACCAACCCCCCCCCAGTCGCTCGCTTTTCCCTCCGCTCTCGCTAAATTAGCGGCGGTGCTAATATACTGCAGGTTTATCTGCCCGCTGATTACGCAGACTACTGGCCAGCAGACGGTGTGTGTGCGTGCGCATGACGCTTTACACGTGTGTGGATTATAGGAATCACCACTGAGAAAGACAGCTGTCCTGATCTAATTACAATCTGTCACTGCATTATCTATCTCTCATCTTTTTTCTGCCTCTCTAATCCTCTCATTCTTTTGTAACTTTCCATCTTGCTGCCCCCCCCCCCTCCCCCCCTCCCCCCCCCCCCCCCCCCCCCCTTTTCTTCTCTTCCCCTTTTTTTTTCCATTTTTTTTTGTTTTTTTTTGTATTTTTTTTTCCTCTCCTTTTTTTTCCCCCCCCCGACCCCCCCTTTTTTTTTCCACTTCCCCCTTTTGTGCCCCCCCCCCCCCCCGATCCCGGCCCACTCCCGCCTTTTGTATTCAGTTGACACACTGTTTCTAGAACAGTTTTGCTAGGATATTTACGAATTGCTCCTTGGCCAAAAAAAATGCATTTGTACTTCAGAACAGAACTGGAGATATTGAGGATTATCTAACTCGCTGTTCCTCTTCCGTGTGGGTGGCACTGTCGGTTCCCCTTAATTTTTTTCTGTGAACAGTAGCCCGTTACTAGTGATTACCCTTTTTCCTAACCCTAGAAGAACACAACAGGCTCTTTTAGTTCATTCTAGTGTCCTTTTGCAAGTCATTTTGCTGGTATTTGTCTTCCTTATCTTCCTGGTCCACATTCCATCATTTTCCACCTATCATCTCCTTGACTGCCGACACACCTCCTAACTATCAACCAATTGGAGATGTTGCTCCCTTGGAAGATTCCACAGTGATTGAAGACGCAGGGGGAAAGGCCAATGTGCATTAAACATTTAATCTCTCCCCGCACCTCCACAAAGATTCACCCCGGCCTATGTCCCCTGTCTCCCTGCAGTCTCCATCTTCAGTGACTGCCACAGAGAAACACTTTCCTCCTCCCCACTCTGTCAGCCTCCCGACTGTCCTCCTATTCATTAATATGGTGGAGGTGTCTGGCACAGACTGTGCACCCAGGCAGGGTTCATAGAAAGGATGGGAAAGGGGGTGGGGGTTTAAACACGGAGGGCAAACCTCCACTTACAATTTACCAAGCATAATGTCTGTGGAAGACTCCACCGAAGGTCCTGGCAGGAGACGCCCTGGTTCTGAGAGAACTGCCTGATTTACTTGCATTTATAGGTGACACCCCTTTGGGGGTCATATGGTCACGCCCATTGACCAGGGTGGAAGGGGGCTGGGGGCACACAGGAAATCGAGAGGGCACTATTTTGTTGTATAGGACAGTTATTTTACATTCACAACGACAGAACAGAAGACAGAACATATTTTCCACATAATTCCACATAATTCCACATAATTCAGAGGCCAACGTGCATCATTTCTCTTTCCCAAATCTTCAATGGCCATTCCTTACATTTTTGTCTGCCCACTTGGTCCATCCTCACATTTCTGTCTCTCAGTAGCCGGGTGGCTCTCTGTGCTGATCATGCAGACAGACGGCCTGTCTGCTCAGAGTCACCCCCGCCCACCTGACCCTAAAAACACTCCGCCTGTTGTCCTCAGCTCGGCCATGCCGCACAAAAGCCCTCTCTCACATCTTTCTATTGTCTCTTGCTCCTGCATCATTTTTTTGCTTGGAGGATAAGAATGAGGCGATGCAATGGGAAGGTCGCCCCCTGGTGACGGGCAGTGGGTGCAGCGTAGTGTGCTGCCTGATAGCAGCTTCCTTCGGTATGGAATCCTGCAGCCACTGATAAGGAATTCTGGCCCATTATGGCGCTTACGCATCTGAAGCTCTGATTCCATCGCCCTCTGCTTCAGCTTCATACCCTGAATCAGAGCATCTCCTGAAGCCACTGGCATTCATCCCGTGCCATCATCAACTCCGTCCCAGCCAGCAGTAGGGCCGTATAGATCGGTAGTTGAACACGGACTGGACCCACGTGGTCTGCAGCAATGACCCGTGGCCTGGTCAGCACTTCCGGACCTGCTTAACATGACCGCCATAAGGGCTGGTCCCTGCCAGCCCCCACGCCAGCTCCTTGCTGGATGGCCTCGTGGTAACAAATTAATAAAGTTAAAAGGGAGAACACAGGAAATGGGAGGATGGTGGCAGAGAGAGTCGGCGGCATGGGCTAACGTGCCAAAAGGATCCAGAAGCTTCCTCACTCGCTTTGGGGACAGGGGGGCCTTTGATTCCGGGAAGCGGATAATTATCCGCCCTGCTGGGGCTCTGCTCCGGCTTGGCATGTTCAGTCACTTCTCATCGTCTGCGCTTTCGAATCCTAATTATTTTTCCAATTATGCATACACGGCCACCGTAAGCGTGCTGCGGAGTACTGATCATTTAAAAACGAAACCGAAGTGCTCCTAAAATTGCCTGGCAAATGCCTTCCATGAATTTGGTCTAACTTCCACTCAGATGTGTGAGTAGATGGGGGGCACGGTGGCCAGAAAGGGCCTGGGGAGGACGGCAACAACGGCATATGCAAGGCTGTGTGCGACGCGGCGCTTGGCCGGGGAAGAGAACATCTCTCGCTGTGAGCAATCTGTAGCCTGCACTGCTGCCCCCCCGGCAGTCTGTAAAGCATGCCCTGGCTGGGCCCCCTCTCCCCCACTGCCCATTTCCACACACAGGAGCCCTTATCTCTCCCTTGCATTACCTCCCTTCCCTGGCTCTTCACCTGCCGCGGTGCTTTCGTCTCTCTGCCTCGCTCCGTCATCCGTTTACAACCAAGATGGAAGTGGCACTTCTGTCATTTTTCTGCTCTCAGCCTACATTCTGCTATTTGTTAGATGCTGTCTACCCGTTTCATGTTTAATCTGATTTTGTCTCCTCTTAATAAGTTCCTTTTGAGCCCCCCCTTATGAATACAGAGCCCTAGCCCCATCCTCCTGTCCCCGTCTTTTTAATGATTATTTGTTCCCGTTCCGTCCCCTTCTCTCCCTGCTAAACCCCTCCATACTGTCTTATTCTCCTTCTTCTTTCTAGTGTAAACAACCCCTTCTTCTCCCGCAACCCCCTTCCCGTTGACCTCTCTTTTCCCCAGTCACTTACTTCACTGTCCAGCGTTCAAAGCCCCCCACCCCAGTAGTGCTCCTGAGCTGCACATCACTGGGGGTCGTCATGACAACGTCACCCTGACAACAAGCCTTCCTCCTAGGGTTCCACTTATTTGCATCTCATTTGCATGTTGTCACAGCGACGGGCGGCATTTGACTTTGACAATAGGAGAGCTGGTGTAGCTCCGCCTTCTCTCTCTTCACTGCATGCCTGTGATTTTTACAGGACCCCAATGGCTTCCCATTTCTCTTGCCGTCGCCTTCTGTAGCCATTCCTCCATTTCCATCTGTGACTGTCCATCTTCTACCCGCTTTGCCCCTCCTCTCTTGACTTGTTTCTGAATGTTAGCACTTCCTCATTCATTTCACTTTGAGATTTTCCTGCGGTGCCCATCTCGGCCTGTACTTTTACATTCTCTCCCAGCTTGTCCTTCCCTTTGTTCTGGTCCACTGTCACGTTCCTCCCATCCAAACGCATCCTATCCGTGTGTCAGGCTCAAACTCTCCTTTGTGTTTGTCCAGAAATAAAGGGATGTCTCTCCCAGTTTCACACACGATTTCTCTCCCCTATCACAGCAAACACAGCTGCTGCTGCCACAATGGGCTCACCGTAGGTAAACCCCGCAGAAGCACTAATTTGAATTCCTTCACCACAGCAGTATACCTGCCTTAGCAGCATTATTCAAGCCACTGTGAATTGAAATCTACTTTTGCTTATAACATATTTGACATATTTTAAATTTATGCTTCACTTTGGACCACTTTCCTTTCATAAAACACAAAGGCTTTTCAGCAAGGTTTCAATTAAGTACAATAAACAGGATTACCAGCTCTAATTTGTAATTTTTCAACTTGGGACCTTCCTGTTTTCTTGTGTAATAAACTGGAAGGCAGTTTGCAAGTAGTATCAGAATAAGCTCTATTAAATACTGTGTGTGGGTTACTATGTTTGCAGGTTACAGTGTGTGTGTGTGTGTGTGTTACTGTGTTTGCAGGTTACACTGAGTGTGTGTGTGTTACTGTGTTTGCAGGTTACACTGAGTGTGGGTTACTGTGTTTGCAGGTTACAGTGTGTCACAGTGTGTGTGTGTCTGTGTGTGTGTGTGTGTGTGTGTGGGTTACTGTGTTTGCAGGTTATACTGTGTGTGGGTTACTGTGTTTGCAGGCTACGGTGAGTGTGTGTGTGGGTTACAGTGTGTGTCACAGTGTGTGTGTGTGTGTGGGGGGGGTTACTGTGTTTGCAGGCTACAGTATGTGTGTGTGGGTTACTGTGTTTGCAGGTTACAGTGTGTGTCACAGTGTGTGTGTGTGTGGGGG
>JAODKM010000126.1:2810361-2824113 GCA_026780845.1 Petrocephalus sullivani | reverse complement strand
GCCCTGGACAAACTTCCGCCCGAGTTCAATCACACGTACGATTCACTCTCGCGGCTCACAATAATCACCCACTGGTTAGTTGGCGTATTCATTACCGGGAGACTCTCTCTGCCTGGATCCTTTCTCTCTTTTCTCAGGCCAGCCCCAAGGAATGACGGCTACAGTGTTTCGGTGGTTGTGCAGGCTGGCTGTGAGCTTGCAGCGCGTGCCGCTGGTGTGAAATGGCACAAGGCGCGCGTGCGAGGCTGACAGTGGTAAATCTGGATAAACGTTGCATAGGCTTCCTTTCCAGCAAGTGGGTCACGTCTTGTACCACGCAAGCAAATTTTTACAGTTGTGGTGCAAATGACACGCCCCACCACACTCACAAAGATGGGGGGTGAGAGGGTTATGGCCTCTACCCTCTGCAGGAGTCTCTATTTTATCACTTCTCTACCTCGCCATTGTGCTATTTACGGCCGTCATACAAGGTTACAGCACTAAGGAACCTGCGAGAATTATGGAGACATGAGGACGAGATGGGGGGGGGGGGTTTGCGAATGAGTGATGGCAGGGCCTAATTTCAGAATGGATGCATTATTGAACAAGAAAAGAGAAGAAAACCATAGAGGGATAATTGAGGAAATGTGGAATATCAGGATTACGAGACATGTTGGGTTTCACAGTAATAAACAAACAGCCCTGCTTTTTTAATTGCTACTACAAACGTAATTAATTTTCCCGAGGATGAGGTAACTGGAATGAGCCTGTAGTGCATTGTGGGAGACCATAACGCGCCCACATGCAGGGTGACGACCGCTTTTCTTGTTGGTTTCAGGCTCAGCACATAAATTTAATATCGCGTGACATGGGCGGTGTGGGGGTCGATCGCGCGGTATAGAGGGATGCCCTGATGCAATGCAGCAAGCGCGCGGCATATGCGGGGGGCCACGGTCCTGCCTGTCATCTGAGGGGGTGGGTGGCAGAGAGGGTGATGTTAGCCACATGCTAAGAGTAACAATCTTTCATTTGGGCTTCAAAAAAATTGTCTAAGAAAACACCATTGCTTGGAGACCCATTTTATCACCAAAGCAAGAGTGAATTATGTGAGGGCATTAGTAATTATGTGAGGGGTAACTAATAATAATGTCCAGCATGGTCCTATTCGCTAGCCATCATAATCTCCTTTCAAGCCTTTGCATCAGTCCCCTCCATCCCTCCATCACCTCATCTCATTCTTTTTCCCACATTTCCTTGTATTATTAACACAAAGTGTGTCACAATCCCAAATTCGGAGGTGCAATTAACGGGATTTATCCAGCGCTGCCCAACACTTGTCTCCTCCCCTTCCTCAGTGGTGCAGTCAGATGCGCCTTCTGGTGCGTTTTGCGGGGGGGGGGCAGCAAAAAAGCAGAAGTGTACGATTCTCTTGAGAAGGTGAAGCAAAAACGACAGGACATGCCTGAAATGGAGGAGAGAGACAGAGATTGTGGGAGAGAGGGAGCACGTGCCAAACGCCCAGCTTCAATGGTGGCCTCAGAGAGAGCGAGGACATGGGAGAGGAGGATGACATGGATGACACGAAAGACAAGAGGCGATAGATGGAAGGAGACAGGGAAGTGCTGACCAGCACCTGCACAAATCGCATTCTCCCAAGCTGCGACCAACCACTGCAGATGAGGAAAACAAGCATGTCATCCTCGGCGTCCGCCTATGACCTGTCTCTGCTGAGCCTAGAGAGACTCTCAGGCGACTTGGATCCATTTTCCCCTTGAGGCAACCCTCCTTGCACGCTCGCTCACGTGGGCAGCCCGGCGCGCGTGTCTGTGTGGGCCGCCTGTTTCCTCTGCCAAATCGCACGCCAACCGGGCTGTCTGCGTCGGCGTGCAAGCCTTGCTCGCATCCGCCTGTTAACGAAGTGGGTCCACCATGGCCCGGGAGTGACCGAGCGGGGGAGAAAAAGAGAGAGAGCTCCTCGCAGCTCAATCGAAGACACGCACAATTACAATGGTTTGGCTTGTGATTGACCGAAATGTTAAATTACGGCCCAATTCTGGCTGCAGAAATGCTTAATAATTAATGAGCTGGTGATCACATGACTCCCAACCACAGGGCAGCGGGATCTGCGGCCTTCTCGCCTGTCGGCCCACTACTGGCTGCCCGCATGTGTCACTCATCTTCTCTCGCAGCGCCATCTCACCCCCGGAAACGGCGGGTGGCTCAGCAGCGCTGATCTGCATGCGGGGCCCGGCTGAGCCACGCGCCGGGGTCTGCCGGCCGTGTTTAGCATGACAACGACGCGGGGACAACGGTGCACGTGTGTCTCCGCAGGACGTGTGCAGAATCCCAGTGAGGCCCCACTCAGCGAGTACAACACGCGTGTCACGCGTTAGGAAACCGAGCGAAGAACATGCTGCGGAACTGTCTGCACTTCAGGTTTAATTATAACTAAATACACAAAAATGTGTGCGTTTCTTTAGTAATCGCCATCTGCATAGGTAAATCAGCAAATATTTAGCTTATCAGTGCAAACATCAAGAGCTGAAACACCACAGTTACAAAAAAGTCAACTGATTAAGAGCCATAATTAATACGATAATTGTGTAGCAGATCTCTCACGAAATAGGAGGTTCAAAATTTAACCAATAAGAGAATCCTGGTTACAGATACTATGCAATGCGGTACTGGGGAGGCAGATATATGAAGATGGAAGGAGTGTACAAACGTTTCATGCTACCATTCCTTTAGCACTTCCCTATGCTCACGATAACACTACAACATTAGCCTCTTTTTGCTATGACAGAAGTGTAATATATGCTTATGTAATAATATTCTGGCTTTAGGTAATTTCATTTTTGAATTTGTTGCTTTTCTTGTTGGAAGTTTAGCACTTCACTTGTGCTTACTTCACAAAGGAACTCTACCAGAAAATACTATATATTTATAAGACTAAAAAGACTATCAGCAAATGTCAGTTATCAAAGTAGTAATATGCATTGCAGAATCTATATCACTACTGAAATGCAGCAAGTTGGCACCATGTCCCTGCAGCCTGTAATCACAGGGACAAGCTGCAGCCTCTCCGGCACCCTACTCCAGCCAAGGAGGTATGAAAAATGGATGCATGCAATTATATATATAAGGCTGAGATAATTGGTACATACACATTAGTACAAAAGCATCATATTGATTAAATATCTCCTCCCTGATTCATAAGTTTATTCCATGTATATACAACTTTAGTTAGAAAAATTTAGAAACATACAGATAAGCACTTCCACTGACACAAGGATTTGAAACTTTGTATATTTCAAGAGTGAAATAGACAGTAATGCATAATAGATAAATAAACTGGTAGACTGAGGAGACAGACAGAAATGGAGGGAGAGAGAGGAGGATGGCCTTCTTTTCCCAAATTGTCATATATATGCTTGCAGAGCAGGAGAAGAAAATTAAAAATGAATGTTTGTAAACAGCACTAAACTCCCCCTTGTGATAAACAGAGAGCTGCGCAACCTCCATCTCTCCGAGTATTGACTTTAATGGTAAGGGACAGAGAGAGGGAGAGAGACGGAGACAGATATAGACAGAGAGGAAGACAGAGAGAAAGACAGAAAGAGAGGGAGACAGAGCGACACAGAGAGGAAGACAGACAGAGAGAGGGAGTCCGACAGAGACAGAGAGAGGGAGACACAGAGACAGGGAGAGGGAGAGAGAGAAAGACAGAAAGAGAGGGAGACAGAGCGACACAGAGAGGAAGACAGACAGAGAGACAGAGAGGAAGACAGACAGAGAGGAAGACAGAGCGACAAAGAGGAAGACAGAGAGGAAGACAGAGAGAGAGAGGGAGACAGAGCGACACAGAGAGAAAGACAGACAGAGAGAGGGAGAGAGAGAGGGAGACAGACAGAGAGAGAGGGAGACAGACAGAGAGGGAGACAGAGAGAGAGAGGGAGACAGAGCGACACAGAGAGGGAGACAGACAGAGAGGGAGACAGAGAGAGAGAGGGAGACAGAGAGGGAGACAGACAGAGAGAGGGAGGGAGACAGACAGAGAGGGAGACAGAGCGACACAGAGAGGAAGACAGACAGAAGGAGGGAGACAGAGAGGGAGAGGGAGAGAGAGAAAGAGAGAAGATAGAGATTGGTGATGCCTATGGGAGGTGCGTAGGGATGGTTCCAAGGGGACAGGCGAGAGGCTGGGATGAGGCACAAAGCTGGCAGGTGGGTGAGTGGGGTTGTGGGTTCTGAGGAGACACCACATTGGAACAAAATGGCTATTGGAATGAAACCAAAAATACTGCAGCAGACATATAGGGAGACTATAAAGGGAGGGGCAGATGGAGGCTTTTGGGAAATATGGGGGGGGGGACTTCAGAAATAATGATATAAGCAGAAAAAGCAGAAGCACCCCCATCTGACACTGCTGAGGGCGGCTGCCATCACACGGGGACCCGACACATGACTACATACAGGATGGGGGTGTGTGACTGACAGGTATCATCGCAGGACAGGAGTGAATCGTAAATGAGACAGACTCTCAGTGACAAGAACCGAGACTGGAGAATCAAAACCGAGGCGGCGCTGAGACCGATAGAGCATCTGCCGGCTTCCAGTTCAGCCTCACAGTTTTGCAAAATATAGAAACGTCGAAGAAAACACGGGTCAGAGAAAGCTGCAGACGCCCCCGTTCAGCTGGAGGTTTCACACACATCATAGGAGGCCAGAATTAGAGGGAAGGAGCGGATTTAGAGAAATTTAAGAAGAGGAAGGCCATCAGTGGCCAGGCAGACGTTTCAGATAAAGGTTTTCATG
This sequence comes from Petrocephalus sullivani, assembly GCA_026780845.1. Classification (NCBI taxonomy): domain Eukaryota; kingdom Metazoa; phylum Chordata; class Actinopteri; order Osteoglossiformes; family Mormyridae; genus Petrocephalus; species Petrocephalus sullivani. The sequence continues at coordinate 2,819,319 of JAODKM010000126.1, read as the reverse complement.
AAGAATGTAGATAAAAATTAACTGACACATATATTGCCCTGCACTAAATAAAAATATTAATACAGTAATAACAAGGAAGGTGGTAAAGCATAAGACCTGCATAGCCAGTGTTGCAAGGGATCCGTTTCTGAATTACATGCAATTACATGTTCTGTTTGAACAATAAGTGAACACCGCAATATACACCTAAAGATTTCATATTCAACCCTGCATTTAGAAATGGATTTAGAAATCACCTAAATAAATGTACAGACAACCAATTTAACTTTAATTCAATTTTAATTCTTAAAACAGACCTTTATTCACGAATAAAAAAATAATACATGCGACCCTGTGCGTAAAAAATAGTACATACTACCCTACGCGTAAAATACCAGCACACGTTACGCAGAAATTTTAGGGACTGCTCATCCCAAGACACCGATCCACTGCGGAAAGGGAAAGACCGCGCAAATCCGCGGGCGGGAAAGCAGAGGCTGAGGCCCGGCCGCCGCACACAGGCGCAGACCGCGCGAGGCTGAGGCCCGGCCGCCGCGCGCCGCACACGGGCGCAGACCGCGCAAAGCTGAGGCCCGGCCCTCCGCCCTGGAGGCGCCGAGCGCCAGCGATCCCCGCTGTTCCCGCTTTTCGTGTCATAAAATATGCTTACTTTCTCAATTTGACACATACGGCGCAAATGCCAATGTTTGAATTCAATGACCTGTGAAACACAACTACAAGCTTAAAGAGGAGGCGTGTAAATAAATTATGAATACTATTCTAACTTCTATGTGCAATGCTATTCCAACCGGCTACTCCTCTTTGTGTTACAGTGTGGAAATCAAGTCGCTTATTCCTGTATAAACTGTCTAAAGACTGTAAAGCGCTTAAGTAAAAAGGTTACTTCTCCGGCTTTCGTTGTAGATAGACCGAGTACCACATTTTCCGCAGGGAAGTAAACCATCTATCAAAGGTATGAGGAAAGCTGGATAAACCAGCATGGAGGTTTGCTTCCATCCCGCAGGTGAATTACTGGGTTTCTTTTTATCATTTCTCCCTCAGGGTTATCTTGAACAAGATAACCTAGAAAAAAAACAATCAGCTAGCTTTCTCTAGTCTTCCTCTGTTCCCCGATTCGTGAGCATGGATTGGAATGAAAATGCTTTAGCACTCTGCCTGTGCAATTCCATTCGAAAAAGCAAAAATAAACTTTTCAAATAATCTCACAACGATTTAAAAGCGAAGGGCTGAAATTACATCTGAGACCCTCCTCGATCGCGGTGATGTGAAGGGAAAAAAACGGAGGGAGATAGAGAAAGGAAAGGCGTCCCGTAAACAGAGATAATGAGAAGAGTTATGGAAATAGGGAGAGCATGAAAGGGGGCGGCAGGAGCCACGGAGGGACGGGCGCAGTGCTAAAAAGGGCTAATCACGCTACGCTGAAAATAAAAATTTCCCTCCATCTGACATTGACATCCTACGGGATTGCTCAAAAGGATGAGCTGACATACGAATGTGCAAAAAGAAACGGAACAAAAATACGGGAATAAATATATCCGTGCCACTGAAATACTGCAGACGGGGAGTTTCGTGCATGTCTCTGCGCGTTAGGCGCTTGCAATTCCATGACTGCGCTCGGTTCTGCTTTATTTCGCCCGTGTTCTCTGCCTTATTCGTCATATAATCAACGTCGTAGGAAAGAGAGTAATATTTTGGGGACAAAATTTAATAATTTATGTGCAGAGGGTATTTACTGGAGGAATAAATGAGGTCAAATGAAATATTGTGGGTACACGTCCCCCTGTACTTACATCCCTGCCTAAGCAGTTTCTCTTCAAAGCTCAAAGCGCATGCATATGTCAGAAGTGGGCGCTGGCTTTGTTCGCTGGTTCATTGCCGAATCGTCAAACACTGAAGCCGGCGACCTTGAAAGTTAAATGTGATCTAACACCTTCTTTTTGCTACTTAGTGTCAGCTATGTGAGCTGGGTACAGTTATTCACGCGGCAGACACACAGATCAAGTGGCAGGTCAACAGCAACCTGGATCCCAGAAGACAGGCTGGCTTTCTCCTCATGGAGATCGCCTTCATATGATGGCACTGCTCCATAATCTCAGAGCGGTTTTCCTACCTGTTGTTCCCCGACAGTGTCCATACCTGGTCTAGCATGAAAACCTGTTTATAGCATCGCGGCTGATTTGTAGAAACCAAAGCGATATGACCCTTTAAAAACCGGGCCACAACACACACTACAGCAGAAGCTTCATAAAGTCATTATCTTTCCTTCCCCACGAAGGACTCCTTAGGGACGACTATCTGCGATAACTGAGCTTTAAGGTCAGCAGATTGGAGCATTTCTCACTCTCCCAGCACTGCGGCGGTCTCTGCCATGGCCACCCCTCTCACTCCAGTGGGCTGAGATCGCCCAGTACCGGAAGACTGGCCAGCAGGTAAAATTAATGATGGCTAAGCACACACACCCCTAACACCCCAGGGCAAAATTATTTTCATTATAAGCCAAACTAGACATTATTTTCCCATTTCCAATTTACGGCTACGATTTCGTATTCCAGTAATGAAGCAACTGTACGTCAGAACGGGTGCTGTGTGTGCCAGATGGTTTTAATGGCTACCTTCCGGCAACTAATTGGGAAAAAGGGAAAAGGAAACTAATGGATTCTCTTGGATTGACTATTTTTGTCATATTACTTGTGCTGATGCAAATCTATAATGAATGACTTTAATATACTAATAAATCGCTGCATCCAAAATTCAATACTGAACAACATAGCTACTGAGAAGCTAATTTTCAGACCACAATTACTTACTAAATGCCATAAGTTGAAATCAGGAATAAGGTCACTAAATTGGCACTGGAATGAAAAAAAAGAAAAATCCCAAGATGAGCTGAAGTGACTAGAAATGCATAGAAAATATGTGGCATGTGACAGAGCTGAGGTCACAGGTCTTCAGTGGGAAGCTGGAAATGTCAGCCTGGTGCCGTGTGGGCGGTGATGTCTATGGCGAGGCGTCAGAGTGTCACCATCCCTTCATTGATTGTGGAAAGTGGCAGCCACGCCCCTCGAGCGTCTACAGTGCTGCTCATTGGTGGGTGCCCCTGTGACTGATTTCCTGAATGGGCTTCTCCTCGTTCCCCTCTGGGGTGCTTTAGTAGGGACCCTACCTGTGTTCCCCGCCTCTAAGGTGGCCTCATTCAGGTTTACACTGTAGTGTTTGCTTATTCCTCTCGCTCCCCATCCTCCTCCTGACTGCACTCATTCACGTATTTTTCCCCTCTCCTCTCTCCCCGCTCCCTCTGAGCCTAACCACCCCACATGGTCAAGTGATCTCTGATGCGAACATTGGCCGCTCCTTCCCCTTTCCGCCATCCCCCGCCCCCTCCGCTCCCCAGTGCCTCCTTCTCGAGCCAGTGAGCCGCATCGAAGGTGTACCGTGTCCCATGGCACCGCTCTGCACACCAAGGCCCGTGGTCCTAGCCTTTCATCCCCCGTGTTCGCCGGTGGCCTCGTGTGGCTGTTCCTGCTCCGTGTGCCAGCCTTGTGCCTCAGCCTGTCTCAGTCACCTGTGCCAGTCACAGCCTTCCACTGCTCTATTCCAACTAGGACCTCTCTTAGAAACTAATCCAAAGCCTTGACAAAATGACAACATTATATTACGAGTCACAAAAGGCCTGGATTATAGCCATCCAATTAAAGCAGGAAGTCTCTGTGACACCTCCCACTAATCAAGCTCTGGAAGACTTAACGGTGGCTGATCATTCATAATTAACGGGACTTCAGTGAGCAAGAATCCACCGTAGTGCATTTGAGATCCATCCATCCATCCACCCCTTTTCCATACTGGGTTATGCAATACAGGATCATGGGAAACCTGGTGCTTATCTTAGGAAACAAAAGGGTAAAGACTCACACCCTAAATGGAGCCCACACCCCTGAGGCTGCAGCGCTATCTCCTGAGCCTATGTCCGAGATGCGAACCCCAAACAGCAGCATGTTTGCTCAGGGACTTTGCGAGCCAAACCTCTGCCCTGAAAGCTCAGCATTCTCCCATTTCTTCGTACACGCCTCTTTGCATATATGTGTGTTTCTGGGACAGACAGAAAGGAGGGATTACTCCTGTGACCTGAGTAATATTCCCGTTGCTAGTTCTGATTCCAATCCATTTGTCCATTTTTCCAGCCGAGCAAGGCTTCACTGGCGTGACGGCTCGGAGCGTCTGGTAGGCGGAGGGTGGAAAATGGATGCGAGGGACACCACATGAAGCCGAATCAACAGAGATGTCGTCCAAGACACAGCGGTGCGGGCAGCAGATGTAAAAAGAGCGTGGAAACAAAGCCAGGGGAAAAAACAGGAGGATTTGAAGGAGGAGAGGCATTAGTGCTAATAGCATTCATGTCGATATAGGAGTCACACTGGCAGGGGGACAGCAGCTGTGGAACAGGAGCGGGGACCAATATAGTAGCAGCGTTAGCGGTTAGCGGGGGGACGTCATTCCTGCTATGCTGTTAGCAGCAGGGGCAGTGAGAACACATAGCTGTTAGCAGGAGCACCAGCGGCCTCTATGTGTCAGCCCCCACCCCCCACCCCAGGCTGCCACAGTGGTAAGTCTCTGCATCTTTATTTCTATCTGTCTTACTTTCCCATCTGCTGGGCAGCCGGAGGGAAGCTAGCGCGTCTTCATCGCGGCTCCCCGTGGCGGAGGGCGGCCGTGCGGAGGGGGGGGGGGGCGCTGACCTATCAGCCAGAGCTCAGCACGCCTGCCTGCTGTAGGAGGACATTTCCGCGTGGGGTCACTGAGCGCCTCGCTTTCTCACCTGCATAGTAAACATGACCCCCGCTTATGCTTCCTGCGCTATTTTCCCCGTGTTTCTAAGTCACATGCATTTGTCTCGGCTTATTAGATGAAGGGACGTTTGTGGTGGAGTGGCCCTCCCTGCGGCCTCCTCTCCCCCCCACCTCCTTCTGCATCCCCCCTGTCCCTTCCCCCACTCCTTGCAGCCACCTCTCCCGTCACACGCGAGATTAATGACAGTGATCAGCGCACCACCTCCAGCTGCAGCGGCTCCAGTGCCCAACACAGCAGCGCACTGTGGGCTGTGCGGGGGCTCAGGCTGAACACAACGAGCCTTGTGAGGGGGGGGGGGGCGCGCAACCTGCCTCTTCAACGCGATACGGAGCGGCGGAGAGAGCGCGCGGCCCCGTGCGCGCACCCCCGTGTCCGCCGCTCGCCGCGCACGGCACGGCCGTCGGGACCCAAGCTTCGATCCAACCCACCGCACTGACTTCGCACGTACCCCATGTGACAGCGTTGTGCATCCAGCCCCGGGCCGTGGCAGAAGCGAGCCTTTACTATGTCCCACGTCCCTTCCACATCCCTTTCACATCCCTAACACCATGAAACTGATCAAAGGAAGAGAAACACGGCGTATCTTATAAACAGTCCGTTAGGCTCGTCGAATCTCATGTGGGAGATGCTCTCTTTCACAAACGATCTAAGTAAGCTTTACGGGATGAAGGCACCACACCGTTAAAGCCATGAAACGAAGGGGCAGATCTGCTCTAGATGATGTAAAAATTAATTCAACTCCCTCATCCGCAGCTGCACTTAAAAGGGGGTGGGGGGTGAGAAACGCTGTTCCAAGTGAGAAATTGTACGCCACCCTCAGAAACATCTCTTCGGCGATTGCTGTGCGTGTGCCATCCCTACTGCGTGTGTTCGACTTATTTACAGGGGAAATTCGCGGCTTCGATCACCTTTCTGCTGAATACAGTGAAATAGGGAAATACGCCCGCTGCCGTTTCCCCTCGGAGCATGAATCAGCTCATGAGAAGGGAGCCGAAACCAGCAGCACAGGCTTAATACTCATGCATGCAGGGTGGTAATGAGAAGGAGCACAATGACAATAAGCAGGCAGACAGATCTACACAAAGCGAAAGCGAATACATCGCAAGGCAATAATCCCTCAAGAAGAAAACGCGCTGCCATACTTAGAGTATAGATCTTATTCATAAATCAGTTTTATACCACCAAATACAGTCCACACGTAACCAATGAAGCTAAAGGGTATTTGCGAGGTGGGGGTCGTAAAAGCTATAATGTACGAACAAGAAACAATGCCTTTACTTTTTGTGAAGGTCATTTAATAAAATAATTGAAATAATACATCTAATTTAATCACGAGAATAGCTCTTATGGCAAATGTTAATTTATCTATTTAGTGAAGGCGCAAAACGGCAGTACGATCCGATAGATAGCGGCATTACGATCCGCTGAGCAAAAAAAAAGGGTATTTTCCCCCGAAAGCGGGGGACAGGTCCGCTTCCGCGATGTGCACGGAGACACATGGTCACTAATAAACACGCTTTCATTTCTGACTTGATTACCATGTTCGTGTTCATTGTACCGACAATTGCCGCCGATACCGCTGTCGTTATTATTAAAGCCCACTTTTACCACGCCGCGGGCTCCGGCAGAGCCTTGGTTATGCATCAGTGGAAAGTCGCCGGAACCCCGGAACGCCGGAGCCCGGTGTCGGACCGCCGGGGAATCGCTTACCTGCGCGTAAAAACGCCAGCAACAGCAGGACGCACAATGGGACGCCGTAGTTCCAAAGTGCCATCACAGGCGAATCACTGCGCTCCTCTAGCCTCTTATTTCTCGTGAAACCTAAAATCACAATCGCGATCTGAGCCACTATAATGATTCGGTATTGCCGTGAAATCCAAGACCCAGCGATCGCTGTCAGTCACATGCTAAGAAGCACCATCACACCTACGGACCGTGACCAACTGAGAAAGAATGGTGCTGTTCGGCAGGTTTCTCCTCCGTAACTTTACGACGATAATAGGGAGGCGTTCCGATCTGACTGCTGCTGTCCGCACTGGCAGGTCGGAGGCGTGGGAGAGCCACACGGGGGCGGGATTCCAGCGGCTGCTTAAAGGCAAATGCCCGGAGCCAAGTGCGCTTTTAATGAATTTTCTTCATAATTATTTTAATTGACCGTGGCCCCAAATAAGAGGACAAGAAACTGATATTTGGCAGATATTTGGGCGGATTCTTTAAAAGCAACAGATTAGCTGGTGGATCCCTGTAATGAAAAACACAACACACCCTTTCTGCAAAACATCAACTTGCCCAATATCCATAAACAATGGACCGATTTCTTTACCCTTATTATAAATATGCTTCGCTTTCATTGCACATGCCAGTTTAGTATTTTCAAATACATTTACACAGAGGGACATTTCAGGTAAAAGTGAATAATATCAGCGAGCAGATCTCACGTAGGCTACGGTGCGAATAAAAACGCGCAATTACAAAGTTAGAAAGGCTGCGGCAGACGAGAGTAAATGGCCTCGGTGGGCTTGGCTGCGGGCGGGCTCCCAGGGCGCCGATCGCCGTGACCCTGCGTGCCCAGCGTGCACAGCCTCCCCTCATTACTGGCAATGCCATGATAACGCAGTGTTGCGTTTAATCGCGGCCATGGAACAGTAACGAGCGCGATGGACGGCGGGTTACTGGGCCACCGCTGCCTTATACAGCTACAGTCCTTAGAGGACGATTATTAAGGCCCAGGTATTACTATATATTATTGTTGCTTCTTCGTCATATTTTATCCATGTCCTGTATTTATTCTATTTATTTGTCAGCTTACTCAAATAAGCAATATACTTTTTTACATACGCCTGAATTAAATACATTTTACACGACGCCTTTACACAAAGTCGGCTGTACCCGGCAACGCACAGGTATACTGAATGCAATATCTGAAGGCTACTACAGTCGAAGGGTATTGTCTGAAACATAGAACTCCATTTTACATTATGCCCACAATCCTACGCTTTTAAATACACCAGTCCTGTTCTGATGGGTGGATTCATTCATTCATTCATTCAGAACAGAGATATAAAGTTAAAACCCCGGTCTAAATTTCCTCACTATAATATTAATGCAGCCTTAGTGTTCTGGTCCCAGCATCTGATTTATTGTAGCTGAACGCATTTTATTCTGTTGCACGCATTTGGCGACATCTACAGTGGAACGAGAAAAGCCTGACGCATCACAAAACATGACGTATGTGGGTTATTATGAGGGCTTTAATATAGAGCTAGAAACGCTCGGAGAATATCTAGCTACTCTCAAATGGACTGGCCTGAAGTTGGGGAGAAAAAAATCGACCTTATATGCCATTTGCGGCTTCCGTACTGAGGAGTGTTTTAACGTATAGAGAAGCTAATATAGCGTATTAGAATTTATAGCAGAGGAGTCAACATACGACTGAAGTGACTTAAATGCTAACTGTATTTAAAATATATTCAGATGTGGGTGGTTAATTTGGAGCTCCTTCGCGTGTTATCTGCTTGTTTTGGTGGCCTATGTGCTGTTATGTATAGCACCTTGCAGCCTTTTTGTGTATTTTAATGACCATTTAGAGTTTTTACCCCTTTTTTGATTGAAAGTTTTTTTTTCTTAAGCCGTAATTTGTTTTCCCATCGGTAGTAAATCGGCAGCGTCTCCCTCTTCCCCAGATGAAAGGTCGTTTGAGATTAATGACGAGGGACCGCCCCGTGCCTCTGCCTCTCTCTTTTGTATCATTCAAGTGGGCTTCAGTGGCTCCACTATAAATTGTAAATCCAAGAAGGGTGATATCGCTTTTAACAGGAGCAATGAATGAAACAAACATTTCCTATTCATTTCACACTATTTTGGTCAAAAGCATTGCCTCAGCATTCAGCTATGCTACTTCGCATGGATTCAGCATTCAGCTATACCCTGCTCTGCTACTTCGCATGGCCTCAGCATTCAGCTATACGCTGCTCTGCTACTTCGCATGGCTTCAGCATTCAGCTATACCCTGCTCTGCTACTTCACATGGCCTCAGCATTCAGCTATACCCTGCTCTGCTACTTCGCATGGCCTCAGCATTCAGCTATACGCTGCTCTGCTACTTCGCATGGC
>JAODKM010000126.1:2771551-2790305 GCA_026780845.1 Petrocephalus sullivani | reverse complement strand
TCCTGCTTTCAGTACATGGACTTTAAGAACTGACTGTTCACTTGCCTAATATATAATGGCAGCCTTGACAGGTGCCATTGTAATGAGATAATGACTTCATCTGTCAGTGATCTTAATGTTATGGCTGATCGGTGTGTTTAAGTGTCTAATCAAGAGCTCAGGAGTGAAACCACTGACTATGGGGTTTGAACTGGAGACTATCCCATCAGAGACACATGTAACAGCTCACACACACACTCACAAACACACAGTCTCAGTATACCACTTGTACTCCTACCGTGTGGCTCCACAAATTCTTGTCTTATGAATAGAAATAACTAGCTTATATGTGACACAACCCTGTTATTTTCACATTGTGAGGACTAATATAAGTTTCATATATATGTATATACACACATACACACACAGACTGGGGACCTTCCATTAATTTTTATGGGAAAAACCCTAATCCTAATCACGACACCCTTAACCCCAACCCAGCCCTAACCTTAACCATAAGTAACCAACCCAAAAAACAAGACTTTTGGTATTTTTACTCTTTTGATTCCATTCACAGATCTTTATAAAATTAAGGTTATCCAAATGAGGACCTGAAAATATGTCCCCAAAAACAGGGAAATTTCAGGTTTTACCGCACTTTGGGGACATTTTGGTGCTCAAAGGTGATCTATGCAAACCCACACACACGCAAACACACCCACACGTTTGTTTTCATATATTTGCTTGGGGACAGTCCATTAATTTATATGGGAAAACCCTAATTCCAAAAATGACAACACTAACCATAACGGTAAGTAACCAAATAAAATAAAAGACTTTGCATTTTTAGTTTTTTGAGTGCAGTAACACATTTTTACAAAAAGGCGTTTACCTTTGCGGGGATTGAAAAAAATGGTCTCCACAATGTCAAAATAACAGGTTTGCATCACATTGCGGGGACATTTGGTCCCCACAATGTAATATATACATGACCCAGACACTCACATATACACAAACATACATGAATACCATTTATAACTACATAATTACATTTGATTGCAATTGTTCGATTGGTGCTTATTACTACAATAATTTTCAAATTCAAGTAAAATGCTTGTGTGTACATTTAGCAAATAACACATATTTATAGAAGTGTAGTGTGTGTGTGTGATTAAATAAAGGGGAGTTTTCATTGTTCTGTTTAAACATCCCTGAATGCATCTGAAGCCGCTGCTTGCTGTGTAAATGGAGTGAATAAGCCCATCATCCAAAAACTCAGCAGCTCTTTAACTGCAGCTTGTCTGTAACCAGCAATATTTCAAAATGATTCTAATTTCCTATTCCCAGCAGTCTTCAAAAGATAATGCACAAATCATAAAGTATTAACGAGTATAAAAATGCGCGAGCAGTCTATGTCGGCCCCTACTGGTCAGCCAAGGAAATTATATACCGCTATAAAGACATTATTTATACGTATTTATATGGCTTCCAAGCGATACATATCAGGTGGGTCACACCAAAGAAACCAACTCACCATTTTGCTTTAGTAGAGCCAGTTATACGTCGTAATGTATTAATATCCTATTTTGACTGTATTTTCGTTTAATTAATTACAGGTTAAGTGATTATGAAATCCATCCATCATACAAACATTTATCCAGTACGTCAGGGTGCTGGAGAGTCAGCAGTACACTGTACAGATCTCCCTGGGGAGACACACTTTCACCAGCTAAATATCAGGCAGACTATGTGTTTCTGAGCAGGGAAATCTGCAAACTATGTTGGATTTTGGCCCCCCAGGAGAAAGAAACCCAGCCATACATTAAAGCATGAAAAAGGATAGCAAAATATACAAAAAGGAACATCTACTCCTGAGGAATTCTTCATTAATATTTACTTCATTAATCCAATAAATTTTCTTTTGTAAAAATATTAAAGAAAAATCACATGAAAACAATGTTCACTAGTGCTTGAACGGAGAACACACAAACTTATAGTCCTTATGAAATTAAATGGACTACGACATATGACATCATTTAAGTTATTTATCTCACACATTAACTTACAGACTAGGAAACGAACTGTTCAACTGTACAATTTTCACTAAAACAATTTATAATACTTGTGGAGGGAAAACGAAACAGTTAATAAAACATGTAAGCTCAGAAAAAGCAAGTACTTTAAGTCATATATGTGAATGAAACTGGTACATCGAGAAGCGAAACAGGAAGTAACAGGAAAAGCCCTCCGGCAAAGGGCCCAGCGTCCCTGCCATGAAGCCGATAAAGCTAAAGTAACACATTTATGGTGGGCTGACAAATAATCTACTGCCCGCTTTGGGGTTCAGCAGGGGGAAATCTTTTAATATATCCCATCCACCACAAAAATCAAATCCGAAAAGACAAAACTGCATTGAAACAGCATAACAGCACCACCTGATGAAAGGGGTCTTTCCGGTACAGCAGAAAGTAACTCCAGTAAGCCAGAAAACTCACCTGAAAACACACTATATTGAACATGGATCACATGCTGGACAAAATCGAACTGCAAATAGGAGGTTCAGCATGTCTGAGATGAAATGAGGTAACCTGTTATTTTACTGCCACGGTGCGGTTACTGTACATTTTTACTGTAAAGAATATTCTTCACTTTAGAGGAGTTCCACTCTGTTCACGTCAAGTCACGTTCGAAATAGAATTAGCTATCTGTAAGCTGTAAGATGCTTTCACCCTGACTGTGGTCTTGTGCAGCTTGTGAGCTCTTGGCAGGAACCGGGTAGAATATCCTTTAATGTCGCATGTGGTTGTGTCACGGATGCTAACGGCGTCTCCGTTTCCCCTTCGGGTGGCTTGGAAACGAGGACGACCGAGGCCTAGGCCCAGTGGGAGCGGAGGGCTCTGAGAAGGGCCAGTCCCACTCGCTAGCATGCCGCATGTAGTGCTCCAGAAGCTTCCCGTCCAGCAGGATCTGACCACAGTTCACACATTCATGTGGTTCATCTCCAGAGTCGTCTTCAGCCACTTCATCGCAGATCTCCACCTCCACAGAATGGAAATCCCCTGTATCTCCCCCGTCACCGTCTTCCACATCAGCACTGCCCTGACTGTCGACCTCCTGTTTCAAATTAATCCTCTCCTCTGACTCTATTTTGCACTCGGCCTGTATCAGGTCACTTGACGCAAAGCCCCCTGTGCCGATGGAGTCGGCCTCCTCTTCCGCTCTTAACAGGGAGAAGCCCATGTCAGATTGCACAAAACTGGCACATAAATGCTCCTCTTTAACCATATGGCTCATTCCTTTTACCATTCTTGAAGGTGACATGATTTCCATTGGCTCAAAAGCTGTACCCTCCGTAGTGATAGCAGCCTTGCTCATATCAGCCATTTCCTCACCCTGCATCTCTCTTTTCACCTTAATTCCAACTTCATCCACCTCCAGCTCAAGTCCTTCCCCATTCTGGGAATCGACCCAGTTCTTCTCCCTACTGGATGCCTTCAGCATCCTCCATTCAGCCCTCATGTCCTCTGGGGCCACGCCTGGCTTGATCTGCATGATCTCTTCCAAGGAACCACAGTGCATTGACGGCCAAAGCTTTTCTATTGTGCAAAGAACGCCATCCTCGGGAGGTACCATCGGTCTTATCACTGCTTCCTTGGGATCTACCTTGCTCAGTGCAGCACCCAGTGGAGCAGAGGATCTTGCTTGTAGAGGGAAGATCACAACAGCAGCTACAGGGGGGTGACTCTCATTTATTTTAAATTGCCACACCTTTTCTTGGGATGCTGATGATTTTTCAGACCTTATGTACCTCTCTGTGGACTGATCCACTTTGGCAGCTGATGACTCCTGCAAAGAGACAACATGTCACATAAGAAGAGTGCCTAGAGAAATCCAGTGAAAGCAAGACCTACTGCCAAGACACGGTGCTACTTACTGAGCCTGAACGTACACGACCGCAGTCCTTCCGATGGCCATCGAAGGCCTGCTGGTGGGGGAAACCCAGCCCACAGTGTTGGCAGAGGCATGGTCTCATGCCGGCATGACCCCCCATGTGGGACATAAGCAGCAAGGAGGACCGAAAGCCCTTCCCACACTCCGAACATGTCAGCACCCTCTGGTGGGCGCCTGCGTGATTCTTCAGCTCTTCCGCGCTCTCGAAGGCCTGCCCACACTCCATGCACCGTAGCCCATCCTTCTTGGCACCCAGGTGCCCCCAGCAGCCTGTCTCCTCCTTGTGTCTCGCGAAGTCTCCCTGGCTGTGGAAGAAAGCCAGGCAGGCCACACACTGAATCCGCTCTGGCTTACACACATGCTTGCGGTAGAGAGACGCCAAGCGAAAGTGGTGCTGGCAGCGGACACAGGTGTATGGCAGCAAGCCCAGGTGCGAGAAACTGTGGCGAAGCAAAGAAGCCTTCCTGGGGAAGGCCTGACCGCACTCAGTGCAAAGGTAGGAGGGCCGGGGCTTGTGTCGCTCCATGTGGCGGAGGAGCGACTTGTGCCGGCCGAATTGGCGGCCGCACTGAGGACACCGGTGCCCCACGGGCTCGTTCTGGTGCTGGCCCGCATGCCGCTGACACTCCTCCAGACAGCCAAAGGTGAGATTACAGATGTGACACTGGTAGACCACTTTCTTCAAGTGGACATTCTCCATGTGGACCTGCAGGACCTCCATCGTGTCGAAGGCAGCGCTACAGATCCTGCAGCGGATGCCTGAGGCTTGCGCGTGCTTCCGGAGATGCGTGCGATAGTTGGCGAGGTGGCAGAACTGCTTTCCGCACTCAGCACAGCGATAGGGCCGCGCTCCGCTGTGCAGGTGTGTGTGTTCTTGAAGACGAAACGCAGAAGGCAGGGTGAGATTACACACCTTACAGCAGTGCTGGCCCGTGCTGTCAGCTAGGATATCTAATGCAAGAGGGAGAGAAACACGTTCAACACCAGGGCTCAAATGTGTTGAAGGATCACGTTTTATATAATATATGGTATCGTCTGTGGTGTAGTCCAGCCTGGGACAGGCTCCAGGCTCTCCTACAACCCTGAGCAAGTGTTCAGAAGACGAGTGAATGAAAGGGCAAACATGAGAAACGAAATGCCCTAAGTACTGAATCTGTTATAAGAACAGGAATAAACAAAAGCAGGAATTCCAGCATGAAGTACAAAACACCATACCTGATAGTGCCATCTCCTCTTCCTCATCCTCATCCTCCTCTGAAGCATCACTGTTCTCAGTCTCGGCAGGGTCCATCCCCATTTCATTTGCACCAGCATCTCTCTTAGGCCGCCCTCCTTTCTCCTTTTTATCACCGTTATTGGGTTTGTGTTGACCTTTTCTTCTAACAGGGACGGTTTTTGGTTTAGCGACCATACTGCTCAATTGACTGGGTTTAGATTTGTGATTAGTGATATCCTTAGGATCAATGATCTGCAGTCTCTCCTGTAGGTGAGAATCCTTTTCTGTGTTGGGACTGGAATCAGCTGACCTGTTACGGTTGCTGCCCTGCACCAGCTTTAAGGGGAAGTTAGCACCAGGCAGTACATTTGGGTAACTGCGGATAACAGGAGATGGGATGCTTTTTCTGTTATGGATGTGGAGGGAAGGAGCGGAGGAGGTCTGAGAGTTTGGCTGAGTGCAAGAGGAATTATCTGAAGCAATTGCCAGTGAAGTTTTAGCCCCCGTATCTTCACTTTGGAAGAGATCGGGAAAGCCTAGCTCAGTCAGCTGGATGTCAATGGTATAGCCAGTCATGGGAGCTAAAATGAGAGAAAATGAGATGCATTGCAGCTGCATTACAAACAGGGCCAGAGTCAGGATTATTATAAAACAGGTAAAGGGCGTTATCCCTGCCTAGGTCTGCCCCATAATGCACCGCGGTTACTGAACATGACCTCGGTGGTACCTATGGGCATGATGATTAACGATGACTGGGAAACCACAGAACTCAATGTGGGAAGAACTTTCCAAATTCAGCTGAGAGAGAGATTCGGTTAGCCTAAATAAAATACTACTGCTACTAAATGATGATAATGATAACAATATGACGTTGTATACAATGCGAATGTGATGTGCAAAAATGACACCATGCAAGTGTACTCAGCATAAGCCGGCAGCATATTTACCTGCTAAAGCTCCGTCCATCTCAACGCAAAACCTCCGCAAGTCCCACTTAGGATCGAAAAAGCGGTCAGAAATCACAACCCGCTTCCCAGCGCACTGACACTACGGACCCATTGGTAACTAGCTACTGGACTAAATATAGCAGACAATACATGATGAAGCACGTCCTACGGCGTAAATAAACGCCGCTACAGGTTTCGGTTTCACTCGCATTAGAAATGGCTTTGTCTTTCGCTTCTAACCTGCACGTTAACGCAGCATTTTCCTATGTTAATGTAAGCGTCCGCCTTCCGGATAAAGGCACGGGGAACTACGGGCGGCCCGTACTCTGCTGCCCCCTTCCGTGGGCGGCCGCGCACTGCACCGGCAGCGGAAGCTTCTTAGGAATCAAATCTATCAGCGACAGAAAATAGATTTTAAATGAACAGCACTTATAATTTATATGTTTATGAATAAACTTGCTTTTAACGCAGTTATGAAAACAAATTCATTTTTTAACTTTTAAAATATGCATCAGGGTTTCACAATTCATAAAAGGTAGGCAGCGTGTAGACACTTTTGCTTGACGGCATTTACAAGACAGCACGACCTCGGGTGACTAGCTGGCCCGGGGCTGAAGAGTGGAGGGGGGTTGGATGGCTAGGGCTACTGTGGGACCCTTTTTTGGCACTGAAGGAGCACACAGGGAAGATATAATCACAGATCCATCCTTCTTGCCACCTTCCAAGTGCTGATCTGCTGCAGGATCATAGCCAAGATGGTGCTCTCTTATAGATGAGCTATGTCCAAGGCAGCAGACACACCAGCAGGGATGCCAGTCATGGCAGGGCAGGCCGGCCCACACGCACACACGGGAAAACCAACGAAACAAAAACAGAAGGACAACTTTCATATCAGACCCTTGGGTCAGTTTAATTACAACTTGTCAGCATAGTGGTTAAGGACCACATTTGCATACAGTCAGCTGTTACAAAGAAAACATTACAGACGTCACGGTTCCTCACAGGTTTCTGCTCAGACCTTTTTTCTCAGTTTCACAGGGCTATTAAAATATTAAATTACTGATATGGTTAAAATGAAGGTTTCAAGTTGAGGGATGCGAACCGTACTGAGGAGTGCGACGCGGGGGAGGCTGCACAAACGGTGGAGAACCTGCTGGAAATAAACAATATACTTTGCAAGTAAAAGTCACTTTCAGGCCCATTACGGAAATTCAGGTTAAACATGCAGGAGGTAAAATTTCCCTTGCTGAATGACAAAAAAATAAACATTATGCAGCCTTTAATTAGACTTGCAGTATCATTGATGAAGTAAAATTTACCTACTACCTGCATGTAATAAACCAAACACTACAACATATCTGCATTCATTATACATTACATAAAAGCTTAAAACCAATACAATCCTGTTTTATGTAGCCTCCCTGCAAGAAATTTAAACCCCAATTTAATTCAATTTATTCAAAATAATAGATGCCTACAAGTGCTACTTTAAGTTAAATCCAAAAATTAAATGATCCATTAATCAGACAACCTGGAAGCTATTTGCCCACACACATTTCTAAAAAGAATACAAAAAACACAGTCATGATAAAAAATAAAAATCACTTAAAATATGAAACACCATTAAACTCCCCCCCCTCAGGCTCTGATGTAGGGGCCTGCCCACTTTCAATGCGGCTAAACGTAGGTACATAAGCAAATTTATTTACAGTTCCAACTATATAGTCATTCCTTCACAAGGTTATCCCCAAACTTCGCCTTCTCTATAAAAAAGCAATCCCCCCCCGACCCTCTCTTAGAAATAACTACATAGTATACGCTAACCAAACAAATCCTTTTGAGTAGGACAATTACAAATAATAAAAACCTATGAAAGCTTTCCACTTACCCAATTGTCTTCCACCCCCACCCCCCCCCCCATAAGACCCACCCTCTAAGACACAAGTTTATTAAAATCCCGTTTCCTGTAGTACATCTTACAAACCCCAGCCACCTCTAAATGAGCCACCCTCCCCCCTAAACCCCCGCGGCCGAAATACCGGCTCCTCCCGAATTATCTTCTGCCCCCTTCCGCGGCTACGCCTTCCTCGGAGTGTGCCTGCCTGTGTGCCTTCAGGTTGCTCTCCCTGCTAAAGCTCTTGCCGCAAGTGGGACAGGCGTGTCGGCCAGCACAATGGGCCCGTGCCGTGTGAGCCTCTAGCTGCTCTGGCCTGGCGAAACTCTCCTCACACTCCCCGCACGGGTGGGCCTTGCGTGGGGGCGGCGGCCGGCTGTGCTTCTCCTTCTTGTGAAGCCGTAGCTGGGCCAGGCCCGGGAAAGAGAGTGTGCAGTCGGGGCAGGGGTGCTGACGGGCTGCTTTCTTGTCAACCTGGTCTTGGCCCCCTTCGGCCGGAGCCTCTTGGACGACCTTGGGAGGCCTCCCGCGCCGGGCGCCCGTCTTCCCCTTGGTCTCGGTCGCCGGCGCGGCCGCCACTGTTGCCTCTGTGTGGTTGCTCATGCCTGACTCCACTGCTTCCTCAGCCTCCCCCACCTTCTTCCTCCGTTTCCCCTTCTTCTCCCCATTGGCTGCTTCCTCGCTCTTAGGGGGACGCCCCTTCCTCTTGGGGGGGGCTCTGCCATTGCAGTGCTGGTCCCCGGCATGGTTTTCCTGGTGCTGTAGGAGCTCAGCCTCCGTCTCGAACCCTCGACCACACTTCCCACACCGGTGGGTCTTGGTGGCGTCATCGCCGTCCTGGTCAGGCTCGGCGCGGGGCGGGTGCTGGGCCAGACGGTGACTCCGCAGCAGGGCAGGGCCCCGGAAAGACTCCCCACAGTCCCGGCACGAAAACTGCCTTTCTGGACAAACTTGCCGTCGATGTGAAGTCAGCTAGGGTATTCCACAAAACAGAGGTTAAATACAAGAGATGACCGATTTGGCTAAACTAAAACGGTGGTCTACCTACACCGGAGTGACAGCCATTTCCTGCACTTTGTCATGAGGTGCTTTCACACCACTGGAACTTCTTTCTGGATCCAGAACCCTTTTCAGGAACCGGGGACTACTGTCATGTTCACACCGCAGGAACAGTTCCAGAACCCTTTATAGTGCCTACTCCAGATTAGACATGTCTCTTTCAAACAGGAACTACTGGGGAGGAGCGACAGCTGGCCCACTGGTTGACCACAAGCACCTGCACTAACTTGGAAGTTATGCGGAAGTGCAGAAAATGAGATGGAAGCAGTGAAGCAAACACTGAGTGGATTTTTGTACCCCAGGTATATTTAATTCATCAATTACAAAATTTTTTTTTGCTTGCATCCGAAAATTCAACCACTAATCAATATGCCTTGGTCTAATACCGCTGGTGCCAGCAGTAATGTTTCTTTACTTTTAATTCAGAGGAAAACAGAAGATCCATCTGCTGGCCAGATTTAATAAGAATCATGAACATGTCGCAGGGCATATAAGTAACAAATAGAAGGCCGTGTTGATCGCAATCCATCCAAATAACCAACATAACGGCTTGTTTATCCTCCACTGTTCTGGCATGGCAGGCTTGTTTCATATGGAATTGTGCAAAGTTTTACCTACAAACTTTGTGTCTCCCATGCTTATTTAGCATAAAGGTCCTAGGTACTGCTGTGTGGTGTGAAAGTGACATTAATGGCTAGGAGCTACAGAAGCCCCTGGTATTGACAGCCCAGGAACTTTGTTGTGAAAGCACCTATAGCTATATGAAAACAGTGTCCTAATATAAAGCCTCCCACCTGTCAACCACAGAAACAAAACTCACCTCGGAGAAGGTGCGGAAACTCTCCGGACAGTGGGGGCACTTGAAAGGCTTGTCCTCCTTGTTATGGGTCCCCTGGTGCTGTGTGAGCTCCTCCGAGGATGGGAAGGTGCGATCGCACACATAGCAGGTGAAAAGTGTGTCACACTGGACGGGAACAGAGTGAGCAGACAGAATCATTCACCGAAAGATCACGGTAAGCCAAGGAAAAAAGCGAACACCACCACTAATCCTATATACTTCCATTTATCAAAGTGCTATTTCTAGATGGGGACTTAAGCTGTACTCATGGCCGAGCATGTACCGCAGACACAACATCAGTGATGTGACTGGCCATTTAACAAACATGGTGGCAAGGAGGGGGGGGGGGTCACTTTAGTCTAGGGTAGAGGTACAGGTGTTTCCTGAAAATTTGGGCTGACAAGAGGGATAACTGGATGAAACAGACAAACTAAGATATCTTCTTATTGGTGCATCACGAATAAATAAAAACTGCCGCATTGCATACTTGATAAACCTTGTGTGTCATCGTGCCCAAAACGACTCCAAATATGCCACAAAAAAAAGCCATTAAAAACAAACTCAATTTTGCTGTGCAACAGTGCTTTCCTTCCAATGTCTTCAACACAAAAGCCTCATACGGCATGTTCAGCCCAGATCCTTAAGCGCAACATGAGCATAGGCCATAGGGGAGGGGGGCAATTGGGCTTGATCATGGTACAAGGCAACTGTGCCAAATGTGAGGACACACTTACTCTACAAATAACCAATTGAAAAACATGACATTTCAATATGACAACGGAGGAAATCAAAATAAAGCTTTCTATAACTGATCACCAATCCTATATAGGACACGAGGCCAGCTGCGATTAGTCGACAATTATGAAAATGCATTGACATCTTTTTCTTTTTATGAATTTACCTTTAAATGTTCCAGTTTATTATAACAAATGTTTTCCTTGAATACCAAAATGTAACTGATGGGAGTAGTTCAAAGTAACACAAAACAAAAAGGTGGTATATACACTGGCCAAAGTTTTTATGGCATACCATAGAGAAAAACACACAGACAGTATTCTGGGGGATGGACTGTCAAGAGTAGGCAAACCCACCGGAGGTGTTGTCTGTTCATACTGCATTACCATTAGTATGGAGAGCCTTTTAATATCTTTTGTCCTTGGAGCTGCTAAATACCCTCATTAATAAAGCCATAAAGTTGTCTGCCAGCTCCCTGAAAGCGTGGAAACTATTTCACAGTCATGTACACCAGTCTTGGAGTATCTGCCCATTTTATCTGCCAAGAGATTTTTCCTCTGTACTGTTCATGGCTGTCTACATTCCCCCAGACGCCCCAGCTACAGCAGCGCTGGACGAGCTGTACGCCACCATTTGTAAACAAGAGAGCCTTCACCTGGAAGCCATCTCCATTATAGCAGGGGACTTTAACCACTGCAACCTAAAGAAAGTCTTTCCCAAATACATCAGCGCGTCACCTGTCCCACCAGAGGTGACCGGACCCTCGATCAAGTTAGAGAGCGATTTCAGCGATCGTGACTCTTGCAGGCGATGACGGAGTATGAACCATCCCCAGCGCTGCTCAGGGACAGCCGCCCCCACCGGTATCAGACCAGTTGAACCGCTTCTACGCGCGTTTTGAGTCTCACGACTCCAGCACAGTGACTGAAGCGGCGCTTCCATGTTCTACAGGTCTCGGTAGCAGATGTGAGTAAAACTTTTTTTTTTTTTAAAAAGATCGGTCAAAACTCATGCTGCTAGACTCAACGGCATCCCATCTCATGTCTTGAAGTCATGTGCCGTCCAACTGTCACAAGTTTATGCTGATATTTTTAACTTGTCCCAGTCCTTGTGCACAATGCCACTGTGCTTCAAGAAAACAATGATCGTGCCCAAGAAAAGTACCCTTTCTTGCATGAATGTCTACCGGCCTGAGGTATTAACCTCCGCAGTGGTGAAATATCTGGAGAAACTGGTCACATCCCACATCAACATGAACATCCCTCCATCTCTGGACTCGCTTCAGTCTGCATACCAACATAACAGATCTGTAGAAGACCTCACCCTGTAGAATCTCCCTCACCCTTCACAACGCTCTGGAACAGCTGGAGAAGAAAAACTCCTATGTCAGGATTCTGTTTATTGACTACAGATCTGCTTTAAACACTGTTGTTCCATCCAAACTGGTGTTAAAGCTCAGTGATCCTGGTCTGAGCAGCTCCATCTGCAGACGAGTCCAAGA
This sequence comes from Petrocephalus sullivani, assembly GCA_026780845.1. Classification (NCBI taxonomy): domain Eukaryota; kingdom Metazoa; phylum Chordata; class Actinopteri; order Osteoglossiformes; family Mormyridae; genus Petrocephalus; species Petrocephalus sullivani. The sequence continues at coordinate 2,778,185 of JAODKM010000126.1, read as the reverse complement.
CTTCATGACTGTCAGACCACAGACAGTGAAAATTGGTGACAGAAAATCATCTTCTCTTGTCTGCTGCCTCAGTCCTCTGCTGTACAGTCTGTTCACTCATGACTGTGTGGTGAAATACAAAGGGCAACAGCATCATTAAGTCCGCAGACAACACCACGTGACTAGCCTCTTTGGTGACAATGACGAGACGGCCTACAGGAAGGAGGTAAAAGACCTGACTGCATGGTGCCACAGCAACAACCTCACTCTGAATGTCAACAAAAGAAAATAAATCATCGACTTCAAGAAGAACAGTGGCAATCACGATCCTCTTTGCATCCATAGTTCTCTGGTGGAGAGAGTCAGCAGCGTCCGGTTACTGAGCGTGCCGATCAACTCGCTCTCGTGGTCTCAACTTCAACTGCATCCTCAAGAAGGCACAGCAGAGACTATTCTTCCTGAGGAGGCTAAAGAGTTTTGGGGTGGGAACCAAAGCCATGGTGAACTTTTACCACTGCACTATTGAAAGCATCCTGACTGGATGCATCACAGTGTGGCTGGGGAACCCGTCTGCCCAGGACCACAGACTGCTGAGAAGAACTGTCAGGTCTGCCTCTAAAAATCACTAGAGCTGACCTCCCCCAGCTGCACACCATCTACATCTCTCGCTGTCGAAGGAGGGCTGAGTCCATCACCAAGGACGTCAGCCACCCAGCTCACTGCCTCTCCTCCCTACTCCCCTCCGGTAAACACTATCGGAGCATCTCCACACAACTCAGAGAGTTTCTTTTCACAAGCCATCAGGATTCTAAGGGCGCTTTTCCACCGCATGAAGTTTGGTACTTTCGCTTTTCCATTGACTTCCGGTCGAGTACCAGTACCAAAAAGTCAAGTACCGAAAGTGCCAAACCAGTAGAGGTACTTCTGTGGTACTTTGGGGGGTAACTTGCAATGCTTTTGCTGTGATTGGTTATGTAAATAGCCCGATCCTGAAACACGATGCGATCTCCGTCTTGACAAACGTACGAACTCTGAAAAGTTTTATTTAATACATAGCATACTACTGCAGAACGGTACTGGAGAGTCTCCAGATATAGCGATGTGATTTTGTTGTAATAAATATTGGGGTATTTATAAGTTAGTCAACATAAAATAAAAAAAGTTAAATTTCCCACAAACCTGTCTAGGAGTGATTATATAGCAAAGGTGAGAATGATTATGATAGTTTCAGAGAACACATGCAGCGCCCAAGCAAAAGCTGCGGAGGTAAACTTTAAACTGATTTTAAAAACATTTTGTATATAAACAATCTATGCAAGAATAATTATTCAAATTGCAAAGTTAGCCAAGCCTTTTCCCTATGCCAAAGTAATGTTTTAGCAAAACATTAACCCCTTGTGCCATCCGTAATGTCCGTACAAAACCGAAAGTAAGAGAAAGTCTGATCTTAATGTAACTCATTAGCAGTGTAAGAACTGCATGTGCATAACATGCGATGATAGATTTAATACCCAACAGCCATTGTTCGAATTCAGTATGAAATGCTTCACGTTTTTATGGCAGTGGAAAACCATTTTGGCGAAAGAAACGCGGTGCTGCGCCGTGTGACGTGGTCACTCACGGGTGGTTACTAACGATGTCATTTGGTGCCGGTACCAGCCAGTGGAAAACCAAAACAAAGGAAGTACCGAAAGTACCAAACTGCAGTTTATCATACTGTGCCGCTATTCTTACTTTTGCACATTAACTCTTTTGCACTACCACTCAACGGCATTTTTGCACTCAAGTACTTACCCCATGTCCCCTCTGTTTATGTATAGCTGTACAGACGCACACCACTCTGTAAAGTTCTTTAGAGTTGTACAGCCCTGTCCAGTCATGTCTTGTACGTTATGTATAGTGTTGTAGCCTTGCTTTGTTTTTGTATGATGTCCCACATCCCCCATCCAGTGTGACTCTTAGCTCTGTATTTGCACCCCTTCTCCTACCAGCACAACCCTTCCCCGACCAGCAACTGTAGCATAAGAATTTCACTGTATTGCTAGATACTTGGCCCTATAGAAGCCCCGTAAAGCAATAAAAAAAAAATGTTATGTCCGTCTCAAAGACCAAAGCGATCACCCTGTACCTTCAGCTCTAAGCCAGGTGACAGCTGCCCTCCTCCTGGACCTGATGACCAATCCCACCGCCCCACCACCTAAACCGGGTGACTTGGCCAGCTGACCAGCCCTAGCCCCAATTTGACCACTCCCCTAACCTGTGCAATAGGGCTGAACGATTTGATTTCAAACCAAAATTGCAATTTTAAACAATGCAATTAGCTAATCGCAAAGGCTATAATTTAGGATATGGATTATGCAGCATGTCTGACCTAAGGTTTAAAACTGTCATGAGAATAGTTTTACAAATTCATGCCATCCTCCTTGTGTGACAGTCAGTATAACCAATCAGAAGTGCCGTGCTCCTCACATGCCAGTCATGCTCACCAATCAGAAGTGGCCCAAAGTGACTGCGTCGTTTTGCCTGAAATTCATAGTAAATTGGGCTAAAAAGAAAGTAGCATAATCTAGTAAAGCCCAATGATTGGTAAAAAGCTCAGATTGTTTAGAAACTGCTCTTAGTATACATGTCATATAGTGAATACTGAACAGAGTTGTAAAAAAAAATAAATAAATAAATAAATTTATGATAATAGTAATATTTGCAAATCAAATCGCAATCTGTTACATAAATGGCTATTAGATATTTTCATAAAAATCGTTCAGCCCTACCATGCAACCAGTCCCGCCCAGCTCCCAATCCAAGTGACCAGCCCGCCTCACCCCTCCCCGACCCTGTGACCAGCCCGCCCTGTACCTGCTGAAGCTGCTGCTTGTACTCCTCACGGTGGCTCTTCTTCATGTGCCTCTCCTTGGCTTTGGAGTTGCAGAAGGTAATGAAACACTGGAAACACTGCAGGTTCTCATGCTGGTCTGCAACAGACAAGGCAGGGAGGCTCTGGGTCACAAGAGTCAAGAAACAGGCAGCCAGCCAAGAAAAGGTCAACAAGGTTAAAGTGTCCACAGGTCACCCACATGCTCAGCTACCAGTAAATGGTATTTTTGGTTTGAAATGTCACTCTTCAGTAGGGGTGAAAAGATGCATTGTGATGAATATAGTAAGGTGCCCATTGAAAGACATTCATCTATAATATTAGACTGTCTTATAACTGATTTAGGGGGGCAAAATCCTCCTTAAAAATATTCCTACTTCTAGGTTGCGTTCTCGCACTAACCTACAGCAGGTACTCCTGCAAGGTAGTGTTGGTAAACGAATTTCCAAAACGTAGGATGGCAGGTGAAGGCTCATTAATATTCATAAAGGAAGGAGAACTTCATTTTCTTTATGCTACGACACTTTACGGAAACATACAGGGTACGCTTTCACTGACATTACCAAAACTTCTTCGGCACTCCTGACAGTACGGGGCAAAGGCATGCACATTCACTCACATGGCTGGACGGCGGGGGGGGCAGCAGGTTCCTGCAGGATAAGCGTGGTGGTGTAGGGCTCTGCCTGCTCATTTGATGCCATCTCCACGGGGCTCTCCGTGGCCGCTTCACCCACCACCACCTCCTCGATTTTAATCATATCCGGGTCCATTACGAGCAAAGGGTGAATCAAACTCACAGGCAGCTTCTAATGAGGTGAAAGCGAATAAACAAAGCTGTATGTAAACATCAAGGGGGTGATGAACCCAAAACTTTCCAGCTTTAACGATCAAACGCTCCGACGACTACCCTACTAACAATCTGTAACTTCCTTGCATTTGCCGTATATGCAGTAAATTGTACGATCACGTTCTAGTGCCGCCGCGTCTCGCCGCCATACGACACCTGCGTGTCTCCTATTCAGTGATAATCATGGGGGCGTTAATTAAGTTCTCTCGCCATTCTGCCTTTTTACTTGCGCGCATGGGAAATGCAGCATTACGGAGAGCAGCCCTTGTGTCCGGGTGCCAAGTCTGCTCAAAGAGCCACATAGACGTTACATTTATGTTCCCGACCAAATGCACCATTTACCAGCAGGTCGTGCCATCACACGGCAGGTATTAGGGCGGCGGACGCGGCAGTGTGGCTATAGTTAGCATTAGCTAGCTAACAGCAAGACGGAGGCGGAGCGCCCAGGCCGCGGCTAGGCCTCCCCCGCCGAGACCCCGGGGCGGCGCAGGCCCCCTGCACATGCGCTTCGGCCAAAAGGCCGCCGCTCAGCCGCCGCAGCCCGCGCTCCGCGGCCGCGTCCTTCCCGCCGCGCTTAGCTAGCTAACGTCCGCTGAGCGGCTCCCGTCAAGTTGCGAGTGAAACTTCCAAGCAGGGCGATTCGGAGAAGGGGAAGTCGGCCGGGCGCTGCCGCGCGGAGCCGCTCGCCGCCCTTAAAATCGCCCACCGACGCCGGAGAGGGTCGTACCCCTTTGGCCGAGTCCCACGCCGGGTTATGGCTTAAAAACTTAACAAAGATACGGTTAAAAAGAAAGCAGGCTCACGGGCGCCACTTACCTCAGAGAGAAAACACGGCGCGCTGAAGTCAGCCTGCTGGTCTGGGCCGCCACCCCTGTCACATGACGGGGGTGATTCTTAGGCGGCGGCGCGAGCGTCAATCCGCCGCTACATCGTCTGTAAAGCAAAAGCCTATGCCTACCACTAACATTGCTGACCCTAATGATTTAATCCCTATCACATGACCAGACATAATTCCTAGGCGACAGAGTGAGCACGAATCAGCCAGTGCTCCTTTTTAACCACAAAGTCTGTATCAATGAATAACACTGGTAACCCTCGCGATATGACCCGTGTCACATGATCAGGGTACATTCCTGTCCCTGAGTGCAAGTATCTACCAGCTGATGTACACCAAAAGCCTATATCAATATAAGACGCTGCAGTATAGTACACAATGTATAGTAAATATATAGTATAGTAAACACTGGGCCAGTGTCCTGGGCCCTCCGAACCTCAGGCCACACATGTTGCATGGTCGAAGACTTCAGAAGAAAGTTGAACTCAAGCACCCCCATTGCACACAGCATATGTTTATCAATATGCCCCTGGCAAATTATAGTGTGTGCTCACCACTAGGCCCCCCCACCCCCCCAGACTGTACAGTACTCCCAGGGCTCCCAGATCCCTTAGTGTTTAAACGTAAGTTGACCACAAGGGCCCCTGGACCCTTGGAGCTGGTGCCAACACTGGGCTGGTTCTCGCTTGGTGTCTTTTGAAAACCTGCCCGTGTTTCCACCAGTTGAAAAAATAAATGGACTGGGAAAGTTACGTAGGCAGAAGTGACAGCAAAGTAAAGGGTAACATATATTACGTTTTTCTGATTTATTTTGATCTGTTTTTATGAGTTTAGTGAGTGAAATAGTGAAAAATATTTTACAGTATGACTCGTTGTGCCCTGTCTCTATTGCCTGTATCCACTTCTTTCTCCTTAATGGCACCCCAGTCTGAGTTTATTCTCTCTCTTTGTTATACTACTGTCCTTTAAAGAATCGTTCAATGAAAGAGTTTGCTAAACATTGAACTTTGCGGTCATCCGCATGCCCTTTTAGCTACTCAAGCACCACACTATTTTATTTGACCTACAACATGTATAATTTATTACTAAATCTGGCCAGCAAACAAACACAGAAAAAATAACATAACGTTATTCCGCTAATAAGCAGGTAAGTTGTTTCGCCGCCAGCACCAAGAATATTAGAGAAAACTATATTTATTTTTTATGGACAGCATTTTCTGGGTATGCGGAAGGTTTGGGTGTGACAGCCCGTCCTACTTTTGCTGACATTATGTTTCCAAATCCTGAGACCAACTTTTCTTTGCTGCTGTCCAGGAGCCATTTTTTCTGGCCCAGGGCCATTTTTTTGCAGTAGAAATGTGCAGAATTAGTTCCAGATTGGGCTAGCTGGCTAGCACCAGCTACAGCATCGCACTGGTGGAAACAAGGCATAACAGCGTGAGGACCCCAAGGCCCATTGGTGTTTTAAGATCAAGTTGACCTCTTGGGTCTGTAAGCTCCTGGTACTTAAAGCATCCCACTAGGGCTTCTTGACATCTACACTATGAATTCCCCTGGGCCCCCTAAGCCTAACTGCATACTTTGTGCATACACTTTTATCAACAGTATCTGACCTTGTGAGACAGCTAGATTTTGATGGTCTGGTAGATGATTTTGCAAGAAGGAAAGTAAGAAAGATTCCAATATAGGATACTTGGAGGGCTGGGTGAGGTTAAAAGACATGTGCCCAAGGTCCTCATGGGGCCTAAATCAGGCCCTGATTGTATAGGTAGTAATCTGAGGTGGAGATACAGTTCTTGTGGAGTGTTACAGTTCCTGGAATTGTACTTGTCATCATGGAACCCGTTTGTAACAGCTTAACTGAAATCTACATCGATAAACCAGTAAAATTGTAGGTTTTTGCATGCTAGTAATTGGTACAATAAATGTGCGTGCGGGTCACCAGGATCCAAACATCACCAGGGGCACGGGGGGGGGGGGGGGGGCAAAGTATAGGCCCAAGGAGAATGGGGGAAAACCGAGGCAACAGAAGGGGGGCTGGGTTGGGGGGCCGGGGGGGGCACCCAAGGGGAGGGGAGGGAAAGCCTGACTGGGGGGGTGG
>JAODKM010000126.1:2717276-2757527 GCA_026780845.1 Petrocephalus sullivani | reverse complement strand
GTGTGTGTGTGGCAGACAGCAGCTACCGATGGCTGATCAGAGACCCCCATAGCAGCGTGTGTGTGTGTGTGTGTGTGGCAGACAGCAGCTACCGATAGCTGATCAGAGACCCACATAGCAGCGTGTGTGTGTGTGTGTGTGTGTGTGTGGCAGACAGCAGCTACCGATGGCTGATCAGGGACCCCCATAGCAGCGTGTGTGTGTGTGTGTGTGTGGCAGACAGCAGCCACCGATGGCTGATCAGGGACCCCCATAGCAGCGTGTGTGTGTGTGTGTGACCTGACACCAGCCACCGATGATCAGAGATTCACAGAAGTCAAGGAACTCAGTGATTTCTCTAAAATTGAGTTGTTCGCAGAATCCTGCTGGGGGGCAGTATGGGGCACAGCAGGTTAAGCCTCTATGCTGGACATCAGAAGGTTGCCAGTTTGAGCCTGGCCTTGGCCCCCAGCTCCATGGGCACCGCGGCAGGTGGCCACCATTTTCTGCCAAGCTTGCTCTCACCTGCATGTCTCTTGGAGCAGGATGGAGTAGACTTAAGAGATTTCCCCCACTGAGACCAATGAAGAGTCATTAAACATGGGTTCCCAGGAAGCCAACCCACCAGCTGCAATAATGAGCCCAACAAACACCTGTCCTCATCAAAATATGGCCATCCCACACACCTGGAGGGTTATCGGCACATATGCAGACATGCATGCTCCATCTCTGGGCCAAACGAGATGTTGAGGGAAAAAGACCCTGGGAAAGTGTCCATCTGTCCAAATGCACCTAATCTGGCTTAAGGTCACGGGTTCGCAGCGGGCTAAAGAAATGTAAATGGGTATATAAAGAGGTGCTACCACATTACAGACCCCCTGTACCTTCCCCAAAACACTCCAGACTTACACAGAGTACAGTTATAATCCTGGTTGCCAAAAAATGTAATGACATGTTCCACTGTTAATCCATGCAAAATTTAAAAAATGACAAGCCAGTTATAATTTTATTCATATTTGTATTGTCAGAATCCCCAACAGCAGCCCACAGAATCACACACTGCAAACTTAGTCACATAACAGAGGTATGGCAATTCAAACTAAGAATTCCAATGATTTACATTAAGGATTGATTTTACATCAATGAAAATTGCCATCGGGGACAAAATGTAATTTGCATTTAGCATAATTGCAGCCATCCCTCCCAGGGTGCCCCCCCGAGTTCCCAGGGCTGCCTGGGATTGGCTCCACACCCCACCCCCCTAACCCCGACAAGGAAGACTAAAGGATTTAATCAAAATATTCATTATAAATGACAAAAATTTATAAGATCTAATTCATGAAGACGTATGCTGATTTTATACTCTTTATACTCTTTTTAATTAAACATACTTAAGTTTTTAAGATGTTTCTATTTGAATTCCGGAGGCTGGTGAGTGGCTACCTCACTTTCATTTCCATTTCAATGGATAATTTAGATGGGTTTTTAAAGTTTTTAAGTATGGCATAGGCAGGCAAAGAACAGGAATTACCCTTTATTTTCATGGGAGAGTATCTGAATGTGAAACTTCAGGACAGAGAAATGTTGAGTTGAATCAAAAACACTGCACAGCCCCTGTAATAATGCTGGATGACAGAGATCCAATTACCTGGTACATTCCAGAAATCATTCTATAATGTATCTTGTGTATCTGCAGCAGTTACCGCTTTAGACGTGGACTCCAAAGGGGAGTGGCCTCAGCTTAACAGAAGAAAGTAAAGCCCACATTTTTTTACAACATTCAGCCAAAAAACGGTATTAAAAGTTCCGTCTTAAAAGCAGTATGACGGTTATTCCTGTATACAATTTGCAGCTATGAAAACTGCATGTAAGATTGCATGGTGGCATTTAATTGTAATATAAGAAAAATATTCATTCATATATTTTAAACAGCCGGGACTCCCAAGATTCTTCAACCTAAAAAAAAATTAAAATACTAAACATTTTTAGAGAAGTGATATAAAGTGAGAACACAAATTGGCCTGTGTGTGGAAAAACTAATTTTTAAAACTAATTCACTAATATTAAATGTTTAGTTAGTAACTGGATAAAAAATAAAGCATTTTAAAATAAATACAGCTGGATGGCAGATTGAAAAATGACGCTGCATCATATTGTATAGTTGAAGTATTAGCAATGCTTTGATTATTGCATCTAAGCTGTAAGTGAATATTGAGTTGTGGACAGTTAGTTCTTTAAAACTTGGTAATGGTTTTAAATACCATCATCATTACATTTAAACAGCTATAGCAATGCCGTGTAGTAAATGCACTGAGCTTCCTACCGCCTTAATCTATGCTGATAATGGCTGTATAAGGAAAAGGGAGCGCTCTGCCACCAACGGAAAAATCAGACAAAAGAAAATCTATTTAAAATGTGACTCAAATGCTACATTTTCCAGTGTTTCTGTTCCTGTAAATTTTATAGCTAAAAATAAAAATCAGTTACACAACACATAGTGAAAGTTTCAACGTTAGTTTACCAGTTCTTTACCGTTCTCCTGTATTATTGTGCCAAGCAATAGTTACTGACAAGACAAAGACATATCCGCTTATTAATGTTACTCACAATTCTCCACTGGCATGTTTCATATAATGCTGGTGCAACTCTGACTCCTCCCTGAAGAGGGCGCCACATTCATAACACTGTAGGTCCCCCTCTTGCTCATCAGTAACATTCCCTTCTCCTCCTGATACTTCCTCATTATCAGTTGATGTTTCCTCACTGTCGGACTCCTCATCCAGCACTTCCTGGTCTGGTAGTCTCACTTCTGCACCTGTGGCTTCCTCATCCTCTTCTTTAACCACAACTATCAGCTTCTTCATAACAGTCACCTTTCTTTTGCCAGCAAACTGCTTGGTTTGGAACCCTAGAGGAGTCTCGCTGCCTTCTTTATAAACTCCAACATGCTTTTTACGATGGGTAATTAGATTGCCAAGCTGTGAGAAGGTTTTCGAGCAGAGTCCACAACTGTACGGCTTTGCGCCAGTGTGCGTATTGTAGTGGTAACGGAGTTCTGCGGGCACGCGGAAGGTCTTTGAACAAACATCACATTTGTGCCGCTTGAGGTCATGGCCAAGTTGATGTCGGTCGAGTCCTTTAGAATCCTTAAACCCCTTAGCACATAACACACACCAAAAAGGCTTCCGTCTGTGGATCTCTTGATGTAACATCCAGGCGTGCGGAGAATTGAAGGTCTTATTACACTGATCACAAATAAAATTACCTGGGTCATCAAGCCCCCTGTGCACCTTCATATGAGAAGCCAAACTTGATGCACGATGAAAGATTTTCCCACAGTCAGAGCAGGCGAAGCTACTGGGCTTTTCGAGATTATCCTGATGCATCCTTTGGTGATTTCTGAAGGACTCCAAGTAAGAATAGACTTTTCCACAGATACCACACGCGTACACTTTGGGTGAGCTGCCATAGAAGGGCTTCTTAGTCCCCGAACGCACAGACATTGAAGAATGAAGCTTGAGAACTTTTGAGAATTTCGCGTCTGAGGAGCCGGGCAAACAGAGCTCCCCCTCCTCGTGTTTCACGTTCAGCCCCTCCTTTCCTTTCTCTGCTAGTTTAGTGTTTTTCTTCTCTGGATTTAAACCTAATTTTATCTGCTTTTTTGCTTCCTTTCTACCTCCATGTTGGCGGAAATGGATGCTGAAGGCCTTCCAATTAGTGAACGGTTCCCCACAATCTGGACACCTCAGGCTTGGTAGCTCCACTAGAAGACAGCAACAGAGCGGGGAAAAAAAACATTAAAACCTTTAACGTCATGGCAAAAACACATTACACACAAGGGGAGCAAATGAGCCCTTACCAACTCCATCAAACCAAAAAATAGCAGGAAGCAAAACTGGAGTAGGTCAGTTATGCTTGAATATTAAAAGGAAGAAAACCAACATGGAAGAAAGGACATTCAGAATATTTATTTAGACATCTGCAAACAACCCAATGAAGTATGTTCACTGCAAGTCAAAGAAAAATATCTAACAATTGAAACTTTTTTTCCCCTTTAAAAAAATTTACCTGCCTTTAAACTCAGCTCAGAAATACAACATGTACATACTAATCACATACAATTCAATCCCGGGGCATCATCAGCACACAATTTTTAAACAAACACTCAATAACTGCTGACTTATCATGCCAGGAGAGTATACTTTTAACTTAGTTCTTACTTTAAAATGGAGTGGTACCAGACTATATCCATTGCTGCAGTTATGGCATTGTAGTAAAGTTTGCTGTTCCTTTCGTAAATGTAACCATAAATATACATACTGAAGGACATGTTTTGAATGTCAGTTTCAAATCAGGCACATTTTAATTAAATTATACACAAAATCAAACATTTTACATTTGTTTTGTATAAAACACTTAGAATGGTAGATGATACCGGTTAAGTGACTTGCTGCAAAAAGGTAAATAAATTCAAATTTCCAAATGATCATTAAAAAATAAACTGCAACCCTTCAAGCCAACATTGACCCTTTAATATTTTTACATTAAGATTCTACTGGCTCTGCTGTGTTTCAGCACCTATTAAACGATTTTGTAGTTGAAAATGCAATTACCAACATTCAGAGAACTCACTGACTATATTTCCAGAATTGTGCTACACAATTTTGAAGTTTTAGGCTAAAAGTAAGCCTTGTAGTTGATCACATTACATTACTGAGCAGTAAGTAACTATTTATATATAGTACAACAGCAAAACTAGTGCCTATACATGTGGGCTTGGTGTTAAAATCCAAGAAAAATCCGCCAGTTTGGGATTTCAGCATACAAACTGATTTTGGGCAAAGAGTTATGACCAAAAATGATAAAAAAAATGTTACATTCAAATACATTTCATCACTACATATACACATCTACACAAAACATGTTGTAAACTACTCTACAAACTTTGGTATAACATTTACTAAATATTTCAAGTTTCTCTGATTTACACAAAACATACAAGGTAGCAATCCCTGTGAGACTCTTAACAGGACAGAAAAAGAACTTCCACAGATGACCTCAAATTTGAGTTATTCTTGAGGGATAAAAGAGAGGGGCGGAAGAGTCATATTTACAAAGACTTCTTGTTAAAAGTTGCATAACCAAATTACATTATACAGCATGGTTTATTCTGTCTCATGAATACTTAGCAGATTACCAATTTAAAGCGCCAGGTGAATAAAGCAAACATGAAAAAGTTAGAGCACCAATTTTATATTAAATATCATTTAATTATTACAACACATTCTTGAATTTGCAGCTACATTTGAGGGCACTTGTAAACATTTGTTTAACTAAGTTCACGCACAAGAGACGAGCGATAAAGACAGCCTGAGAAAAAACAAAATCCATAATAAAGGTACCCAAGTACTACAATAAAACATCAATTACCATATACAAGTGACAGAAAAGACAGAATCATATTGCCTTCAAACATGTTCTGGGGTCAATTTCCCATCATCAGAGAAAATGCTCTATGGTCTATCATTCAGGCCCACTTCAGTTTCTACAGCTGAGTGTCAATATTGTATTAACACCACTTTCTGTGAATCCCCGACCCCCACAAATCATTTAGTATTCCCCTCGAGCATGTTCAATGTAATGCTGATGCAGCTCCACCTCCCGAGTAAAAGTAATCCCACATTCAATGCAAGATAAATCGTTGCTTGCTCTCAGGGGATACTTGAACATAGGTTCTTTCTCTGCAGCAGTTCCCCCTTTGTCCTCACTCATACACTCCTGGTGATGATCAAGAAGCTCCTGAATCTGACTAAAGGTCCGCGGACATAAAGAACAAGGGTAGAGATCATTGTGTAAAGTCTGGTGTTGTTTTAGGGCATCAGCTGTTGGAAAAACATCTCCACAATGCAAGCACTTGTGGTGTTTCAGTAAATGAGAGTCAACAGGGGATGTCAGAGGAGGTTTTGATGGGAGCAAGTTTGCACTGTGTTGATTCTGGTTGGAAAGGGAGAGGACTCTGGTGGCTTGAGCACAGGTGCTGAGCCGATACCGCAGCTCAGCGGGCAAGCGGAGGCGTACCTCGTCGTGCCAGGCCAAGTGCTGCTGCAGTTGAGTTTCGGTCCAGTACCCACGGCAGCAGAGGGCACAACAATGTGGCCGGCTCTTAGCAACATTGTTATGGGCCTCTAGTCGATCTACACTGGGAAAGGCTTTGCCACACTTATGACACTTAAAAAGGCATTTTCCATATGGCTGAGAAAAGCAGTGCGGCAATATTGGGTTAATCACTACAGCCTTCTTTTGTTTCAGCTTCCTTTTAGCCACTAAACAGATCTTCCGGTGGTTATACAGTGCACCCTGAGAACTATACCGCTTTTCGCACCCAGTGCAAGGAAAGGGTTTCTGGGATGTTCTAAAGGAGCCCGTCGATTTTCGGCTCCCATGATGCATCTGCCACCTATGTGCCCGAAGGCCCCTTATCTTAAAGAAACGCTTGCCACACTCAAGGCATTCATAACGTTTTCTTGACACTAAAAACTTGGGTTTCTTAAGGGCTGATGCAACAGATTTCTCTGTAACCTCGATACCATTATGGAACTGGGACTCATGTTTCTGCAGAGCCTCAGCTGAAAAGAAACACACACTGCACTGATGACATGTGAAATTTTTGGCATGGTGAGTCTGATAGTGGAAGGCTAACAGTGAAGAACGATTAAAGGTCAAGTCACATTTTGGGCAGTTCAATTCACTACTTGTTGATGGTTTATTATTAGACCCCTGATCAAGATCAGGTGTGGCTTCTGGTTGACTCTGGCCTTCATATCCACAGTAATTCATTTGGTGGCGTCTAAGAACACAGAAGTATGAGAATCCTTTGCCACAACGACTGCAGTGAAACGGTCCATCAGCTACACTATTGTTCTTGCCAGAACAGGGTACATCAGCTGTTGACAAAGTCACAGCAAAGCTTCTATCTACATGCCATCGTCTGTGCGTCCCCAGGGCAGAATTGGTACTGAAGCTCCTTCCACATTCTGGACAAATATACAGATCTTTTTCATTGGCCTCTATACTTTTGGGTTCCTCAAGACTGGTAACAGGAGTTCCTAAATTATCTGAAGCAATGTGTTGCTTGAGATGAATTCTCTTATGAAAATTAAGAGCTCCAACAACTGAGAATCCTCTTCCACACTCACTGCATTTATATTTTCCAGAATTAGTCTTGACTGGAGAGACCTCTTTCACAGAATTCTCTGACTCTCTCTGCAAATCTTTCCCTTTTTGGGTTGATTCAGTATGGCTCTCAGTTTCTTCTTGCTCCAGATTATGTTCATTGACATCATTCTGGTTCTGCGCATGTTTCTGATTTAAGTGATCTTTCAAAACTGCTTCATCTGCAAAACGATCAGAACAACTCGGACACTGAAACATCTTCAGCTTGGGAGCAGATTTTGACCAAGAAAAGGGGTATCCAGTTTCATAGCCATGGCTTCTCATGTGGAACTGAAGTGCCATGGCTCTGGAGAACCGTTTACCACAATCAGGGCAGCTATACATATTCTTTTTCACTTGCTCAACTTGATACTGAAAAGACTTGATTGGGGGAGGGTTCTTTTGAGAGTCATGCACTATCTGGTGCTTGAGGAAACAGGCAAGCATGTGGTAAGACTTACCACATACCTCACATTTATGTTTTTTCTGTGGAGTGGTACAGTGCATTTTCATGTGAGACTTCAGGTAACCCTTGTGACGAAACTTCTTGCCACAAACAAGGCAAACTGCACATTTATCATCTGTACGAGGACGGTTACTAATAGAAGTTAGAGGCTCAGTCAAGTCATTTTTCTGCTTGACCTCAACACAGTGACACTGCTTATGCTGAGAAAATGCCCCCAGCGACCAAAAACCCTTTCCACAATGTTCACAGTGGTACACCTTCGGGCCAAGAAGAGTTTTCCTTGGATTGAAAACATCCTTCTTAAGGTCAGTGGAAGCACCCTCATTAGACCATTCACCATGACATGTTTTGCGATGATTATATAATCCACCATGACTCGAGTAAGCTTTGTCACAATGAGGACACTTGTGGGTCCTTTTAGGCTTTGCGTGGTGTTGTTGGTGAGACTGCAAAGCAGATGCTCGAGAGAAACGCATCCCACATTCCTCACACTCAAAGGAATTCTTCTGTAACCCAGCAAGCTGGAACAAGAGAGACTTGTAGGGTTTTGGATCTCCATGTTGTTGCAGGTGATGGCGATGTGAGGCAACTGAGTGGCTCTCCTTCCCACAATCATTGCATTTGAAAAGCTTTTTTATGCAAGTCTGGCTCGGGATTTTGCGAGTCCAGCTTTTATGGCCTGCAGCCCGTCCCATAGGACCCTTGTGCCACATTCTGTGACAGCGTATAGCATTAGCACTGGCAAATTTGCGACCACATTCAGGACACTCAAAATTCTTTATTTTACATGGAGTATCTGGAATTTCTTCATTCTCTACAGATTCAAATTCAAGCTCAACATCAACATCAACCTCTGTCTCTGATTTTAATGGACTTTCTGACTTATTTGATTTGCTTATAGGAGCAATGAAATCCTCATTGCCTCCCTTGTTTAATTCACAGTCAAATGCCGGTTCCGGTTCTGTAACCAAAAGCTGGTCACTTTTTTTCCTCAAGTCACCAGATTCCATTATCCTCATAATATCAGTACTGGAAATCTTGCCGTTATCGTCCAACTCTTCCTTTTTAGTATCCTTACAAATTAAGTCACCCATCATCTCTGACGACTGAGGAGCTCCCTGGGAATATGCTAAGGTTCCTATAGCAAAGTTTTCTGGCTTTTCTTTATCACACAAGTATAGTTTTTGTGGTGGTGTCAGGGACGCTGGAGTGGCAACTGGTTTCTGGAACACCCTGTCAATTACATCTCCAAAAACATCAGTATGACATAACTGATGGGACTGAAGTGCTGAAGCCCGTGAGAAACGACGGCCACAATCTTGACACTCAAAGGCCTTCTTCTGTAGTTGGCAGACCTGATGTAGAAATGACTTCGCTGGAGTTTCTTCACTGTGCACAAGTCTCTGATGTTTCTCATAGAAGGTAAGTGAAGAGAAGACCTTCCCACATTCCTCACATGAAAGAGACTGGGCAATACTGCTTATTTTAGCCCGTCGAACATGCCAACGTTGATGGCACACTAAAGATGCATTACTCAGGAAACATTTATTACACTCAGGACAGTTAAATTCCTCTTTAGGTTTTTCTTCGGGACATTTAGAACTGCAACAGGACCGTTGGTGGATGTTCAAGCCAGACAAAGAGCGGAATGTCTTTCCACATTCGGGACACTTACAAACAGGTCTTGATTTTTTGTCATCCCCAGCATCATCTCCATTTTCTTCTCCGGCTTCCAGTGGAACGGAAAGCTTCTCTGTTCCTGAGCCGCGACATTTGATCAGTTTGACTTCATGACAACGACGGTGAGCATCAAGAGCTGAGGCCCGTGAGTAACACCGGCCACAGGTAGGGCACTGGAAGGACTTTTTCTTCAGATGGGCCAGCTGGTGAAAAACAGACTTTGATGCTTGCTTATGTGAACGTTGATGGTTGAGGTAGAGGCCTACAGTGGAAAAGGTTTTACCACAGTCTTCACACTCAAAAATGCGATTCTTATTCACCGGTCCTCCAACTTCACTCACTGGCTCCTGCTTGAGGGGCTGAGTGCGGTGTTTCAGTTGATGGGCAAAAAAACCCCTGGAATTCGAGAATTTACGACCGCAAAGAGCACAGCAGAGTGTTCTGCGGCCTCCATCCTCAGAAACAAGAAGGTCATGCCATTGAGAGTCTGAATCTAGGCAGACTATGGGGCCATCATGGATGTGTTCATGTTGGTGCTCCTGGTAGGCCTCCCTCTGCTCAAAGGTTTCACCACAATCCAGACAGCGGAAAAGCCAATCCCCTAAAAATAGAAAGGGGAAAATGGGAGGTCAGGGGGGCTCCTGTTCTCAAAAAGAAAGAAAAAAAAGCAGACAACAATTGTTTTATTGTCAGAACCAACATCCTTTCCAATATTCTTAACATTTACATAATTTAACATTGGAAACATACACTACTTCATGAAGAACAGAAATACAAAACATTAATGGCACCAGAACAACACGTACACAATTACAGGCATCTGCAACCGACAACATTTTGTTTACAAGTGTCCATCAAACACAGAAATACAGCATTATACAAGTCCAGTATTACAGACAGCACAAAAGGATTGGTTCCTAAGCATGCAAGTACCTAAACTTAAAACATACTACAGGCTATTCAATCCACTTTACTCATTTGAATGTCACATCTGTAAATGGTGGTAAAACTGGACAGGATATATTCAAGTCAACCCCAAGAACGATGCTTGCACTTAGACAATTTACATGCTTTGGGCAGAGAAACACCAGAATATGGCTGCATGTAAATAGCCCTTAAGCATATTCTGCCAGACTTCTGCCAGTGCATTTTTTACAAAGTCATCTAAGGCTCTGTATCATGCACCTCTACATGACCAAACATTTCAAAGAGTAAAACCAAAAAACAAAACAAAAAAAAAAAACTTAACACGTATCTTATGTGTAGAAATTAATCTTACAATCAAAAATGTATGTGAATTTTTATAAGACTATATATATGGTTACAATGCATATAGAAATGTGTATATGCAGCATGGCTTTTTATTTGCAACACAGAAGATTCACGCAACATCAGCCTTGTCAACACACCTGGCAGATGAATCAATTGCCAACTAAATGACTAGTCAAACAATGCTTTCCATCTAAATGAGCAAAAACTAGATTTAAAGGAATTAGGGCGTTTTTCCACCGCACGAAGTTCAGTACTTTTGGTATGGTACTTTTGCTTTTCCATTTATTTCCGGTCGAGAACCAGTACCAAAAATTCAAGTAGCGAAAGTACCAAACTAGGGCTGCAACAACGAAATCGATTAAATTGATTAAAATCGATTACTAAAAGAGTTGGCGACGAATTTCATAATCGATTCATCGTGCCATTAACTTCACCTGCTGACGGAGCTGAACGGAACCGCTGCCAAAGGCGTGGCGAAGAAAGAGCGGATGCGGTATTTTCCTGATAAGATTAAACAAATGAAACATGACAGAGGCAGAGAAAAAATGTGAAAAATGGTGTGTGTGTGTTTTAGTCTTATTTCAGTTTAATGTTCTTATATAGCACTTAGTCCGTTTAAGTTGTATGTAAATGTGTTGCATAAATAAACTTTACTTTGACATAAGGTCAGAGTGAAGACACTGCACTGTGACTGAGTAGGCCGTCAGGAGCACCTGCTCACACGATCGCACATACACGTGCACACGAAGACACGATCGGACATGCGCGATCGCACATACATGATCACCCACGCACAAGATCGCACATACGGACATGCTCCCATACGCACGCGCGCACCCAGTCTGCCGAAACCCATCCCCCAAAACATTCTCTGTTTGCCCTGTTCTTATTTCATCGGCAAAATGCCATGTTAGATTGCCAAGGGTGCACACTTGCCTGCTCAGATAGTCCCATCTTTCGCCAAGTGAGTTAGGTAGGATTAATTTTATTTAGACGGGGATGAAAGTAACTGCATCTGAGTGTGTGATAGTGCCATGCAAGATCGTTTTTTGTGTATTACTGTGAATATAGAAAACAAGTCAATGCTGAAACAAATTTTTGCCAGGTTTTTTGATTTGCATTTTTTCTTTGTGCACTTGTGTCGTTAATTTAGATCGTGCTTTATTTCTGAATAAAAGGGTGGAAATAATTTTTTTTTTTTATCCGATTCATCGATGAATCGAAAAAATTAAATCGGCAGATTAATCGATTAGCAAAATAATCGTTAGTTGCAGTCCTATACCAAACCAGTTGGGGCACTTCTTTGGTACTTCGGGGCATAACTTGCAATGCTTTCACGGTCGATTGGTTATGCAAATAGCCCGATTCTGAAACACAATGCGATCGCTGACTTGACTAACTCAGAAAACGGCAACAAACGAAATAAAAAAAAATTGCTATCTGGTCGGAAGAACAGATACAACAATATCTAGACGGCATAAGAAATTTAAAAAGAATTTTATTTAATATATAGCCTACTACTGCAGCACAGTACTGGAGTCTCCAGATATAGTGATGTGATTTTGTTGTAATAAATATTGGGGTATTTATGTTAGTTAACATAAAACGAAAAAAAAAAACAAACCTGTCTGGGACTGATTTAAATAGCAAGGGTGCGAATGATTATGATAGTCTCAGAGAACGCATGCAGCGCCAAAGCAAAAGCAGCGGAGGTAAACGTTAAACTGATTTTAAAAACATATATTGGATATAAATATATGCAAGGAATAATCATTAAAACTGTAAAGTTAGCTAAGCTTTTTCCCTATGCTTAAGTAAAAATGTTTTAGCAAAATATTAACCCCCTGCACCGTCCGTATACATGTCCATATAAAACCGAAAGAAAGAAAAAGTTTGGTCTTAATGTAACTCACTAGGGATGTAAGAACTGCATGTGCATAACATGCGATGTTAGATTTAACATCCAACATCGTCCAGCTGCATACTATTCAGTACTAAATGCCCCGCCTCATGTTGTGCTTTTATTCAGCGCCAGTACCTGTTTTTATGGCAGTGGAAAACCAACACAAAAGAAGTACCGAACTTTTGATACTTTGAGGTACTGAAAGTACCAAAAGTGCGGTACTGGCTGCACTGGAAAAACCCCCTTAGTGTGTCACCGCAATCATGAACTGCAATGCATTCACTTATGCTCCTGTGAGAGTAGGACAGAGACTTTTGTCATGATCCACTACAAGTGACCGAGGCTGAATGGATCTCATGTTGATAGTTAAAGGCTCCGTTTTTAATCCAGATTGTTCTGTACACAGATATACCCTACTCTACAGGTAAGGGATCCCCAACGGAACTAGCTAACCAGAACACTCGCCTAACTGGTAACCATTCCATACTTAATTGGGTAGATATGTGGGATTTACCAGACAGTGGTAAGAAATTGGTTTGGAATAATACTTCACAGACTAGGCAGTAGTGTATAAGCTTGACTGTACAGTACAATTGATTGCATTATTTTATCAGCAATGCATTCTAAGCTTTCTGTTTAAACTGTCCGTGCTACCAATACTAACATTTATACAAAATCAATTGTTTAGGCTAGTATACAGAATCATTCTGAATTCGAGAGAAAAAGCCGAAGTAAATGCGATTGTTCTTAAATAAATATGGGTCATTAATCACACACTTATTACCGTAACGTATGAAGTAGCTCTAATTTTTTAACATTACCGTATCTTTCAGTATATGAGGATACATTTTTTGAAAAAGTATTCTTATACAGGAGAGCAACTGATTGATAGACTGGTTACTCTCAAGTATTGCAGAGGCTATGACGAAGCTACACGCAATATTTGTTTCCGCCAATCACTAGCATTTGGCTTACTCATTGGCAGTAGTACCATTCTGATGTCAAAAATATTGCCGCAGTAACAATACCCCAGAAAATAAAAAAAACAATTGTCATATCCTGCAGAATTCAAGTTTAGTCATTAAATATACAAAAGAACATGGAAAAAAACACAGAGGGGCAATTTGGAGACAATTGACATGCCCGGAACTGAGTGTGATGCATAATTTATCTTAAAAATATTACCTGATTAGAAAATATACCTTGAATAATATAAAATGTCAAATGTGTTCTGCTTATGTCTATCACTTTTTTTTATTTTTTTTATTTTGGCTTCATAAAAGAGTAGGGTTCGTCTTATACAAGGAAAAGTACAGTAGTTTGACAATAGACTCAGCTTAGCTATACTGTCTAAAATGTATATTTTGCCTCCGTTGTAGTTAACTGGTTGCTGAGAAAAACAAATCGAAAATACAAAAACTGAAGAAATTACTATACTAACTGAATGCCTGTTGTGGGTTACTTATAGTAAAGTTCAAAGTAGGGCTGCTACTAACGACTATCTTCTATAGATTGCTTGATCGACTACTTTAACCTATTACCAGCTGATCTAAACGATTAATATCTCTCCGGAAAATCAAATTGATGGTTTCATGTAAGTTAATTTTGACAACAACAAACTGTCATTGGAGGGGTTCCGATAACAGGCGCCGACTTGTCGGCACTATTCAAAGATTATTTTCGTCCACAATATGATGATCAGATTGGTAGTACGCATATGATGTTAATGAGTGGTGCACGTGAATTTGTATACATTTTGTGTATCCTTATGCTTATTAAATTCAGTTAACAGAGCACAGCACGTTACCATTTCAGTAAATCGGGGAAGCACTAATGGTGCGTTCCAGTTGTACTCGTAACTTGTAAATTACGAGTTCACGACCGGAAGTTGCAACTGGAACGCCCTCCGAAGTTGTGAACTGGGAGGAATCAACACAACCCCAACTTCGGAATTCAAGATGGCTGCGCTCTTTAATCAATAGAAATTGTTGTAGTTTTATTAGTGCTGGCGTCTTTTGTGGCTCATTAAATCAGTCGACACACCATATTGTCCAGCCACTACCTGTGGACATGTTGCTAGGGTGTTTTTATGCACAAAATACTGTGATATTGGGATTTCTCACTCAGCTGGATAACCTGTCAGATTTAAGGTACTTGTAGTCCCCGGCATTGCTAAATGGTTTTCCGACTTGTTGTACTGGAACGCGGTTTTAGCTTGCAATAACACAACAGGCCAACAAGCCCAACACACACAAGCACGCAGACTGACACTGTTAATCAATGTAGAACACAGATGTTAGCCTAAACATTTTCTCAAAAGCTTTTTCAATATTAATTCTAAAGTAGCAGGCAGACAACTTTATGGCTTTAAGGATGTGTTTAAGACAGCTTCAGCTCATCCAAAATGCTGCTGCTAGAATTTTAACTTAAGAGTGAACACATTATTCCAGGCCTTCACTCCTTATACTGGCTTCCATTTGCCTTTAGAATCAACTTCAATGTGCTGCTGCTTGTCTACAAATCACCCAGTGGTCTCAGCCCAATTTACATCAGACAGTCTGAATGAATATGAACCTAATAGGCCACTAAGATCATTAGCAGCTGGTCAAGTACTAGTGCCAAGCATGAAAAGTAAGCAAGGCCAAATGCCATTCAGTTATTTTGTCACTCATAACTGAAGCACACTTCCTGAGGTTAGAAACACACCAAATGCTGCCACCTTTAAAACCAATCATAAAACATTTCTATTCCATAGTGCTTTTGATTGGCGCTGCTAATGAATGTTAATTCTTTCACGTTTATTATATTCTCTTTTATATTTTTAATTACTGTTATTTAAATTGTCTTTTACTAGTAGCACTACTAGCAATCATTTTAGTGACACTTATCTTGAAATACCAGAATCACAGACAGTAAAGTAAGCCACAAATTTTTCCACCGCAACAGACACATTATCAAAAGTGCGGTAATCTGCGTAGCTTCCCTTCTTGTATGACTTCAGGTCAAGTTCCAGTACTTAAAGTTCCAGGACCGCAAGGGCCAAACCAACCGTGCGTATTAACTGGGCTTGAACAGTGACCCATGTACTTCAAATCAAAGTGATAAGCACAGGCTCGGCTACTCCTATAGCTTGTAGTCACCCATGACTACGGCATCTCGCATTTCAGAGGCAGCCTGTCAAACCTGGATGCCGTTCTTAAGATGCAGCTGCACTGCTCATCAACTCATCTTCCTTGCAGTCTGATACATACATACATACATACATACATACATACATGCAGGATTTGTTTCCTAAATGTGTTTCAAATATGTATCTTTTAGGGGCGTGACTGCACAAAAAATTCATAGTTCGGAACAAACCACAGTCGATTTCACAGTGCAGCACAATTTCAGTACAGCAGGGAAAACTGAATTTGTTTTTAAAGTATTAATTAAAACAGCAAAATTACAAAGTTGTAAACCAAACAAAAGGCAATGTGTTTATTAACATATATTAATAAACCTAAGATGACAAAACCTAAGAGAAACCTATACATTGTTTAAAAAAAAAAAAAAAAAGATCCATTTTGCTGACACTGGCACGTATTGTATCCAGATCGGTATAGTGCCACTTACTGTATCAGTACGGCTGCTGCACAATTGTATCGGGGTCTGTATGGCTGCCGCGTATTGCATCCAGATCGCTATGGTGCCGTGTACTGTATCCATGTCTGTATGGCTGCCACGTATTGCATCCGGATCAGTATGACTGCCGCGTATTATATCCGAATCAGTATGGCGACACATATACCCCTTTTCCACTGCAAAGGTGCCGGTGCTGTTCCAGTGCCGATCCCAAATGTGGAACCAGTGCCACTTTTTTCCACAGGAAAAAAAAATGGCGCTGGTGCCCCAAAATTGGCTCGGAACCGGCACCAAACCTTTGCTGGTCTGGATGAAGCATCCGTGTCATCATGAGAGGTGGGTACCATTGTTGCACTGTGTAGTGGGCGTGGTTTGTGACGTGAGCGCAGTGTGGTCGGTTCCGGTTCCCACTGGGATCTCAAGTCCGTGGAAGTGCGGCACGGCTCTTGCTGATGCCCAACTTCAGCACCGGCACCAGTGGAGTGGAAAAGGGGCAATATTGTACCCGGAGCGGTACGGCCCCGGCGTATTGTATCCGGGTTGGTATAGCCCTGGCATATTGCACCCGGGTCTCTGCGGCACAGCGCATCTGGGATCTCAGAAATGCAGGCTGCTTTGATTAGACATGCCTGGCAATTAAAAATCTTACCCTATAAACTATGCAAAGTTCATAACCACAACTACAGTGGAAATAAAGTGTACTCACCCCTGATAAAAAAGCCAGGTTTATGTGATGTAAAAAAATTAGACCACAATAAATAAAATAAATAAAACACAATAAAACCTTTTTTCACCTTTAATATGACCTATAACCTGTACAACTCAAAAAAAAGTGTTACGGTGAAAATATACAAAATGTACAACAAACTGGTTGCCTAAGAGAGCACACCATCAAATTAATACTTTGAAGGACCTTTTGATTTATTTACAGCATTCAGTCTTTTTGGGTAGGGGGTAGGAGTCTATCAGAATGCTACATCTTGACATGGCAATATTTGCCCACTCTTCCTTACAAACATGGTCCAAATCTGTCTGATCGCGAGGGCATCTCCTGTGCACAACCATCTTCAAGTCACCTGGCAGATTTTCAATTGGATTTAGATCTGGGCTCTGGCTGGGACACTCCAAAACTCTCTTCTCGTTAAGCCATTCTTATGGTGATTGGGATGTATGCTTTGGGTCATCGTCATGGTGAAATTCCTCTTCTTTCTAGCAGACATCTGAAGGTTTTGGGCCAAAATTGACTGGTATTTGAAACGGTTCATAATTTCCTCCACTTTGACTAAAAGCAAGTTCCAGATGAAGAAAAACAACCCCAAAGCATGATTCTGCCACCACCATGCTTCACTGTGGGTATGGCGTTGTTTTGGCACCTAATTCTGCCACCACCATGCTTCACCGTGGGTATACTGTTGTTTTAGCACCAAACATTCCTTGTGGAATTGTGGCCAAAAAGTTGGGTCCGTCAGACCATAACATTTTCCACGTGTTTTTAGGAGACTTGGGTGTATTTTTTGGCAAAATTTAGCCAGGCCTGGATGTTTTTCTTTGAAAGAAAAGGCTTCTGTTTTGTAACCCTACTCTATAATCCATACATATGGAGAATACGGGAGATCGTTGTCACATGTAGTTCACAACCAGTACTTGCCAGAAATTCCTGGAGCTCCTTAAGTGTTGCTGTAGGCCTCTTGGCCGCCTCCCTGACCAGTTTTCGTCTTGTCTTTTCATCAATTTTGGTGGGACGTCCAGTTCTTGGTAATGTCACTGTCGTCCCATATTTTCTCCATTTCTTGATGACTGTCTTCACTGTGTTCCATGGTATATCTAATGCCGTGGAAATTTTTTTGTACCCTTCTCCTGACTGATACCTTTCAACAATGAGATCCCTTTGATGCTTTGTAAGCTCTCTGCGGACCAAGGCCTTTGCTGTAGGATGCAAATGAGTAAATGTCAGGAAAATCCTACTAGGACAGCTGAACGTTTTGTGGTTAATCAGTCGCTTTAATTGATGGCATGTGTGTACCCAAGAATAACTGAATGCTGTGATTAAATCGATATCGTGCTTCAACAAAATAATAGTTGATGGGTGTGCATACTTTTGCAACCAGCTTATTGTACCTTTTTTATACTCCCAACAGATTTGTTCGTTTTTCACTTGAATTGTACAGGTTATTGGTCACATTAAAGGTGATGCATAGTATCAAAATCTTTTCCGTGGTTTCGTTTTTTTACATCACAAAAATCTGGCATTTTAACAGGGAAGTGTACATTTTTATATCCATTGTACATAAATCAGGAGTTCAGCAGAGACAAGGGAATACTACGGATTCAGTTGGAATTGCAGATAAATGAAATCCACAGTACGAAAAAGAGACGTCCCACGGTTATCGGTAGATCGCAGACCCTTTATCACTCAAAACAACGAGCCAATGCCGATGGTCGTCGGTCAGTGACGTCACCGGCGGTCGGGCGGGCGCCCTTTCCTGCTCTCGCGATACCACAATAGGAAAATTAATACGGAAACTGAAGCGAAAGATTTGTGTAGTCAGCCAAAGTTATTTTTCTAGAAACAACGGGACTCGCCACAGTAAAAGAGTTGTATAAATCTGCTATATAAATCGTAAAAAGCACCCAGCCCTCCGGACTTTTTGCGTATTTATGTTTTGTTCTGTGACCGGTGGGGAAGGCAGCGCGCTGCTTAGCTTGCAAAAGCTGACGCTAACTAGCGACCTAGTTACCCAGCTTCATCACATCGGAACCAAACGTCGAGCCTGTGAAAACACATTCTACTTTGGCGATTAATCTGTACCCACGCCTTTCAGTAATAACCTTCGGAACTGCATTACGTTAAACGTGTTCGGATTACACCGAGCTAGCTAGCACTCGGACTACCTTGTTTTAATGGGCGCTGGAATAACGTACCATTAGCGTTTTCGTTGTCTGATCCGTCCTTGTTCTCAGTCTTGTCGTCCGAAGTCCCCCCAACATCACCTAACTTTATCTGGAAATACTCTTCGTCCTCGATACGCTCCTCCTTGATAGCGACCAGCGGAGCGACATGCGTTGCAGCGTGGTCTCCCGACGATAATGAGTCGGGGGGACTCGGGTCTTCGTCCCCACTTGTGTCTTCCACTTTAATTGTTTTCGTGCTGTCTAACAGGGGCAAAACAGCAGGCTTGTCGCTTACGGACTGATCTTCCGAAGACAATCCTTCATCGTCAGCATGCAAACCGTCTCCATTTACTGTGTAAACAGCAGCCATGGTGGTTCACTTTCTGGAGTCAGCACTAGCCGCGTCCGATTCACAAACATGCAAGTGTCTAACACAGCGAATGTGTGAATGGTCAGACCCCGGAAGTGACGCAGCGCCCTCGGCAACTTCCGGCACGTGAGCCGGAACGAGGCTGCCGTGAGGATTTTGATTGGATGTGATCAAATTTGCTAGAAAATAGCAGTCAGTAATTTGAAAACTTGCAAAGAATAAGAATAAATGTAGATAACTGTGTTTGTTACGAAAAAAAAAACAGAGCGTATTTAAAATATTTTCTAAACTTTTATATTTACAGTTTTGTTTTTAAATTTAGTTGAAAATATTATTCAGGGAATAATGAATGATCTTGTAGCTTTCATACGGTTATTAAATTAGTTAAGCATACATTAATTAGGTTATATATTGCCTTAACACGATTATCTTGGTGAAATAGTAAAATCGCATTATTATAAAAGTAACCGAATACCTATAGATACTTCGTTTAATAATTATTATTTCAATCATTCTGTCTAATTAAACTAATCTGAATTTTCTGAGTTTTTGCACATTAAGTCCCAACTTTAAAAAATTAAAGTCTGAAGGCGTTTTTTCAGGTGCATTCACCCTAATATTACACTATGAATATATTTACATTAAGCTGTAGTACCGACTTGTATCCAGAGTTGTATCCGTTTGTAAAAAAAAAAAGAAGTACTTTGAGATTCACAAATGCAAAAATGTTTAGGAGAAATTATCGATTAACTCGCAATGATATTTGTAAAGGAATGTATTCGTTATCATATAAGATGTAGATAAATAACGCCGAATGGCGTCACAAATTAAATGAGTTTTTGCGAACATTTTCTTTGTAATAATCATTATATTTACTCCTTAGCCCCCGGCACATTTATTGAACAAAATCTCAATTGCTTCAAACCACTCAAGCTACATCAACACGCGTATATGGAACTTAATTCGCGGTTTTATTACATTATCATATATTTAATTCCTCCACCAACGACAGCTTACACTATTAATTTTTGTAATTAATTAATGTATAGTTTTCGTTATTAACTTTAGTGCATGTGCATTCAATTTCCAATTGATAATAATGTCGGATATTTTCGAAATTAACACACATTTAATACCGAGTAGGGTCACTGTTTTCAAAATGGCGTCTGTTATTCTTTATTTGAATACTATTACCTTGTGAAACGTACAGTACTATAATACGTTTATTATGATAGTAAGATACGTTTGCGAAGTTGAAACTATTAGTAGCTTGGTTGTGTTGTTTATACTACATTTATATTTGCGTGTCTATAATTGCTTTTATATTTTATAACCATTTCATATTAAAGGGTTACAGGCGCAGGTCAATTAGAATACTGTACAATTCTCTCTTTTTTTTGTCATGTAGTGCACGTTTTAGACAAGAACAGTCATACACTTACTAAAGAAATATTAAAGAAGTAAATCATGTCACGGTTACACTATCGATTCATCGTTGCTGACAGATCTTTATTATTAACGTTTTGTTAATTTTTAACCATAACGTGACTGAACATGCTCCAGCAATCTATAAGACCTTAGTGGTGATCCCCCCCAAAAAAGTAAAAACCATAGTAGAGTATATGTGGCTTGCCACTTACTGTATTTAGGAGGGATTGATGCATTTTACATTTGTTCCAGCAAGTAGTTAAAATTTTATAATCAAGAGTTTCATCTAATATAAGGAGCCTCATAGAAAAGCTTTTTAAGTTGCCTTAAATAAAGATTTAGCATTTTATCCTGGTATTGTGTTGAAGCAGCAAGCTAACAGCAATCTACTTCACAATTTTGCTGGAAGAAAGGCACTGGGCAGGTTGTCTTACCAGGGGTGCGTTTCCCAAAAGCACCCATTAGCAACTTACATAGTTTGACTCATTCAGTCGCATGGTTAAAAGTATGTAAGTTGCTAACATAGGTAGCAACTACGCTTTTGGGAAACACACCCCAGAGCAGGAGTTTGTAGGTTAATGATCACAAGTTCAGCCAGAGACCGCATACAGCAGATGTCATCGGATAAGCTGTATTTTGTGGAACTAGTGGTACCTTAGGAAGATCACACCAGAACACATATGTGACATTAATAATGTACTACAGCTATTTAAAATGTGCATAATTGTGAAAACATGTATTTATGTCAATAAAAATCAGTAAAATGCAAAAATTTACACATTTACAACACAAATGTGCATGAAGATCTCACTAAACAAGATCTCATTAAAACAACAAGCTTGATGGACCGAATGGCCTCCTCTCATTTGTATATTTCTTATAACAATTGTTTTAGGGGAAGTTCATCCCAAAGCTTGCCACTGCATTCATACCCTGCACCATAAGGAAGGGAACTTCATTCAGCTGTGAGTGTGACTGCAGAGTACAGAGTGGGTGTGGGGAGGCTCTCGTTTGCAAAAGGTCCTTATTTTCTCCCTGCAACTATTTTGCTACAAATAAAGACAAAACAAGTCTGTTTATCGGCAAATGTTATACATTCAACAAAAAAGAATACAATAGCTCACATAAAAGTAGAAGATTTAATATAGACCATTAGCCGAAAAACAACTATATTCAACAGAAACATCAAGACATCCAAACATGGGATTAAGGAGGACACCAATTCTTGTGGTGTCAAACACATCATAAAACAACTGACACACTGACAGAAAGGACATTCAGCCAAAACATGAGAAAATAAATGCTTAACATTACTGTTTTTGTTTTATCATAAATTAACACCCAATTGTACAAATGAATCTTAATTTCTACTTGTATGTCGATAACTGGAACCACTCATATATGACCATGTTGAAAAGCTTTGTGCGCCAAATGCTCAGCAAGAACTGCATGGGATTCTAAAAGTTTATTTGACAGCTTCTGTCTCAGGTGTCACGATTTCCATTGTTCATTTAATAATATAAATGTCAGTGACATTAAGATGCAGCTAGTGTCCAGCAAAAAAAAGTTAAATGTGCACTGGGCATGACCGATATCTTAGCAGTTTTTTTTTTAATATTTGTAGATTATTTTTTAGGTCAAATAAAAGAAACATTGCCATCAGCAAACTACTGGCAGGTGAAATGCGAGCTATGTGGCGACCCAGCTTGTCTCTCAATCAGCAGAATTTGGGTTTTCTCTGAACATGGTGTTAGATCTCTCCCTGTGCATGTTGCATATAGTGGATGTGCAAGTCTAATTCCCGCAGTAAAGTGCGTCCACAGATCATGCATTGGAGAAGGCGGTTTGGGGAAAATGGCAAAGAGGTGGGCAGGTGGGCACCATGAGCATCACGGAGCTCAGATCGCTGCATTGCAGGTAAAGTCCAGGGACCTGCATGCTCCTCAGAGACAGCAATCTTCTGGGAGAGGTAGCTATTTTGAAGTT
Source organism: Petrocephalus sullivani (assembly GCA_026780845.1). Lineage (NCBI taxonomy): Eukaryota > Metazoa > Chordata > Actinopteri > Osteoglossiformes > Mormyridae > Petrocephalus > Petrocephalus sullivani. Next base: position 2,734,715 of record JAODKM010000126.1, on the reverse strand, counting down.
GCACACATGAGCCGGATGCATCAGAATAACGAGACTGAGGAGGGAAGGCGAGCTGAGAAGGGGGAGAGGGGAAGGGGGTAGCTTGCTTTGCAGTAACTTGGTAGTCTTTTGCTACTAGATGCTGCTGCTGTTTGTTGGCAGATTTGTCCAGTGGGCTTTGGGCATAAGACACAACTGGTGATGCTTGGAGCCCCCAGGTCGCAGTGCCATCACCACAAAGAGGCTGACATTCCGGAAAACATACTGCACTTTTTCTCGCTGGTGCTGACATTGGTGTACCAACCCAACTGAAAGGCTGCTGCTGCTTTTGGCCAACCTCCAAGTTATCCAACGAGCTAAGAGTTTGGAATTGAGCAGACTTTGCCTGTAAGCTCCATGTGGAAGTGTCCTTAACCTTATGGGAGTCTCCATGCTGAGTTGCAGGTTGGCTGATGGATGTAAGTGCCCAGCCTGCAAGCTTTTGTTGCTGGTTTTGCCCAGGCTTTTCTGATGAATTTTCTGGTGCTGTTGGAGGAGTGCTGAATTTCCACATGGCAGTCCCTTTACTGCATCGAGAATGAGCTTCCTCATACTGGATGGTGGTCTGGCCTGGGGTAGATGGGGGTTGACTCATCCAGCTCAAAGCCTGTTGCTGAGACTCTTTCTGTTGCCTCAGTCCTTCCCCAGGTTGGTCCAAGGGTATTGGATTCTGTGATGGAACTGGAGGTGCCTGGGATCCCCATACCGAAGCTCCATCTTGCTGATGGGAATGCGTCTCGTTGTACTGAAGTGCGACTTGCTGGCCTTGAGTTGGTGTTGGTGAGCTGACCCAGCCTGGCGGGAGCTGCTGGGTGGCAGCCGGCCTCCCTCCTGCTTCTGCCCGCCTCTCTGGCTGCTGCCGCCACTGGGGCTCAAAAAAGCTCGACGAAGAATGTTGATGGGATATTTTTTCTAGCCATTCCTGTCCTATAGGTAGCCGACCCGGATGTGCTGCTGGGTGACCAGGCATTTCTGTGCCCCCCCCTCCTGCCCCCCGGGGCCAGCCTGAAGCCCACCTGCTGCCTCTTCTGCCCCTAACCCCTCTGCCCCTCCCTCTTCCTCTCTGGGGCGCCAAGGACAAAGAGAGCGGCTGGTTCAGTCCCTGACGTTTGCGAGCATGGATCTTTTGGTGCACCAGCAGACTGCTTAACCAGGGAAAAGACTTGTGGCACTCTGTGCAGCGATGAGGCCTCTCTCCAGTGTGGGTGTTCAAATGGTCCCGCAACAGATAGGCCAAGCCAAAGCTCTTGTCGCAGAGCTGGCACTTGTGGGGCTTGTCGCCAGTGTGGGACAGCATGTGCCTCTGAAGTTCAGCCTCTTCGCTGTAGCCCTTGCGGCACTGAGTACAGCGGTACGGCTTCTGCTGATGCAGCCGCTGATGAGTCTTCATGTTCTGGAGGAAGGCAAAGTCCTTGCCACAATCAGGGCATTTAAAGGGCTTCTGGCCAGTGTGGATGATTAGATGCTGCTGTAGGTAGCTACTGAACTTAAAGCCCTTGCCACACACCCTGCACTGGAAGGGTTTCTCTTTGGAGTGGATGCGCATGTGCAGTTCCAGCACTGATCTATGGCGGAAGGTCTTGCCGCATTCTGTACACTTCAGCATCTTTCGATTCAGCAGATCTGGCCAGCCCAGCACTGATGTGTCCTCCCCGTTATTTATGCTCAGCCTTTCCAACACCAATCCCTGCTTTGGGGCTGCCCCATGACTCACCAAGTGCATCTGTAGGCCTGACAGACTGGCAAAGGTGAGAGGACAGTGGGGGCAGCTGTGAGCAAGGTCTTGGCACTCGTTGTTTTCACTACCCTTGCTCCGCCCACCAAATTCTTCCCCTGCCCCATGGGAGAATAAATGTGCTTTCAGGCTGGCTGATTCTGAAAAACTAAGAGGACAGAGGGGACAGGTGTGGGAATGCTGTGAGGCAGCACTGCGGTTTGTACTGCTGATTCCCACTCTGGACCTCTGTTCTCTCTCATGACTCATCATATGTGTCTGCAGGCCAGCCAAACTAGGGAAGGTGAGTGGACAGCGTGGACAGTCATGTGTCTGTTTCCAGTGCTGCCTCCAGTGTGCCCTCCAGTTCTGAGTGAAGGCAAAGGCCTTACCGCACATGGGACAGCGGAAAGGTTTCTTTCCAGTGTGCAGGAATTGGTGCTGATGGAAGAGGCTAGCACATTTGAAACGCTTGCCGCAGACACGACACTGTCGGGGCCGGAGCGCCTTGTGTCTGCGCCGGTGGTTCTCCATGACGGAGTGGTGCCGGAACACCATCCCGCACTCGGGGCACTCGAAGGGCTTCAGGGCGGCGTGTGAGCGCTGGTGTATGCGGAGCATAAAGCCACACGGGAAGCCCTTGTTGCACTCAAGGCAGCGAAAGGGATTTTCTAGCGAGTGGGTCTGCATGTGGGCATTGATGGACACCCGATACTGGAAGTCCCGGCGGCACAGCGGACAGCGGTATGGTTTCTCCGGGGCCTGCTGGCAGCGATGACACCTCAGCTTGGCCAGCGTGAGGAAGGTTTCGGCACAGTACTCACACCGCAAACACCTCCCTTGGCTGACATGGGGCCTCCTCTCCAGCCGTACCACTGCATGCTTTTCCTTATGCTCTCTGCGGTGTTTAATCAGGCTGCTACGGTGTTGGAAGGTCACGCCGCAATCCTCGCAGGTCAAGGAAGCCAATTCGTCCTGGTGTGCGTGGAAGTGCCGGTGAAGGTTGTAAGTCTCCCGACGAGTAAAACGCTTTCCGCATTCACGGCACACCAGTCTGCTCTTCCGCAGCTGCGCCCCCATCTTCCCATGCATCATGGGGCCCTCCTTCCTGTGAAGCTTCTTGCCTTTGCTTCTTTTGACGCTTCCCCTCTCTTGTGGCTGCAAAGTCTTCTGCTCCATGCCAGGCATCGGCTCTTCCTCTCCTCTGTCCATCAGGTCAATTTCAGGAGCTGTTCAATGAGAATAAATATGGACAATGATCACAGTGGCCATGCAAGGCTGTTATGTCACAGCACACAGCTGGTGTTTGACTTAGCCATGTAAAAATAAGAAATCTACCTTCCAATATTAAGAAAACATGTTTTTAAAAACTAAGCAAACCAGAATGCAAAATGTTTTTGCTTCAGGGACAAAGCTGAAGGATATAACGTCATTAGCAATATTATGCACAAAGTTTGAAGGAAATGGCTAAAAATTAACTTAGAATATGTGACTGATAGCATTTCAGACTTTAACCGAAACACCATCCGAATGAGAGGGGGGGAGACCCTCTCAGGTACAGCTACCATGTCTATTTATTATCACAGTTCTAAAGATGCCAATGTTCATTTTTCGGCATGTCTTACCACTTAAGAGTAATATAAATAAACCAAATAATGTGACTGAATAGTTAGTGTTGTTTAATATGTAGGGATGGGTACTGAAACCCGGTACTAAACTAAACTAAATTTTTAAAGACCAGAGTATCAATAAGCTCTGATGTTAACGGTATTGCTTTCTGGAGAAATTATATACAAACAAAAATATCTGATTTATTAAACAATCTCTCTGTTTATCTGACCAGCTCCGTTATTGATTAAAACGTTATTTTTTAAATCGCACAGCCCTTTATTAAACCGTTTACTTTGAATATTATACTAAATTAAAAAAGGTTAACGATTTAGGAGGTGGAGATAGGCTCTCCGGGGTACAGAGGTACATCACTCAGGAGTTCCTAATAGGGCTTACACACTTTAACACACACACGCTCACACTCATGTAGACACACACATAACCACAAACACACTCATGCACAGACACACGCTCACACATTCACATAAACACATGCACACGCTCACACACATGTAGACACACACATAACCATACACACACTCACGCACAACACGCTGACACTCATGTAGACACACACATAACCATACACACACTCCTGCACTGACAAACATACACACACAGACACCGATAAACATACACAAATACAGACACCCAGACATCCCGGTGCGGGATTTCAGCCACAGCGCCTCCCTCCCGCAACACTTTCATCAATCGTAACTAATGAGGAGAATAAACGGCCCGCGAGTGCGGGAATGAGGCCCGCCTTCTCACGCAGCCAGGCACCAAAGCGCGTCCCGGCCGAAAGGCCCCCAACCGCAGTGCAGCGGCCCCTGGGAGAAGCCGGCCGCCGGACGCTGGACGCCTTTCCGCGGCCACATCCCTCCCCCACTCACCGTCGCTGCGCGTAGCCGCCGGGCCCACCTCCAAGTCGCCGGCTGCTTCCGAGCAGCCCAAGTCCCCGCGCCTGTCGCAGGCAAACCCGGGGCGCGCCGGGGCCTCCGCTTCGGACCCGGTTAAATCGATCACCGGGGCGGGCGGCGCCGGCGATTCGCGATCCCGATGCACGGCGCTGCTAGCGCTCTGGGTACCACCCGAGCCCGGCGTCTCGGCGCCGCCTTCCGTATCGCGCCGCCCGCCTGCGGCGGCAAGACCAGGCGAGCGCGGCCGGACATCGGCGCCCCCGGCCGGCGAGCGCCCCGCGTCCTCATCGGAAGCAGCGGAAGGGCCCTGCTGCTGTGCCAGGGGCTCCGGAGAATGGCGAGCATCCATGTTCAGGCGGCGGTGGCCCGGCCCCCCCAGCCCAGTGGCCGGCGCCCGTGTCGGACGTGACGTTTATCCCTCATCGGCGTCGCCGCCGGAACAGAACCGGGACGCATGGCGGGTTACAGTCTGCGCTCGTCCCAACGTGAAAGAGATCCGGCATAAAATAAAGAGTAATAAAACATGGCAAGCACAGCTTGTTTAAGGTTATGGTCGCATTGATCCTCGGAATTACACATAAAATAAGAAGGTGGCAAAGCCACGCGCACCTGCAGCGGTTGGGGGCACGGATGCACGCGCGTGTGCAGCTGTGTGCAGTGGTGGGGGCACGGATGCACGCGCGTGTGCAGCGGTTGGGGGCTATTGTTGGAGCCTTACATTAAAAAATGCCTCTCGCATTGTGTTGGGCTTTCTGGGCTTTTGTTTGGGGTTTCAAAGTTAGTGTGAACATTAAGAAACCAAACTTTTGTTTTGGGCTCAGTTGTCCCTGGTGCGTAGCAAAGGGTACAAATAATTTGCCAATATGAAATGATCGAGTAATCTACAGCAAACCCTCCTGAAATAAATGAAAGCGTCTTTGCGGGGAGATCTGTGCTGCACTAGTACGGTCCGACCTTCTTCTTTGCTGGCTGGTAGGGGTGGGCAGATCGATCCAAATATCGATACCAACGTTGGTATTGGTATCGGATCGATACTAGCGTGATGGGATCGCTACTGTTCTAATTCCTCTCATCTACACTCGCAAAAGTAGAAACCTGTGGGAACAAACACTGCTCCGTTTGCATCTTGCAGCTCACTCTGCTTCTCCTTCTCCCCCTTGCTCTGCTGTAGTTTGTTGTCCTACTATAACGTGACTCAGTGGCGTGAGCGTCAGTGGCGACAGCGGAAGAGTAGTTTGTGCTTTCGTTTAGTTATTCGCACTTTATTTACTTTAATTTTCGCAAATAATTGTGTACACTTTGTTTATGAAAGCAAATAAGTGTAAACAAAGGGAGATTTTTTTTCGTATTTTTGTTTCTAAAAGTAACTTGAAAAGAGCAATTTAAGTTTTAAAACATTTGTTCTCCAATAATTTATGCAGATTTCACGTTTGTAAATTTAGTTCATTACGATAATAAAAAAATGTTTATCATTTTATTGAAAACTTATAAACTATAAAATCTGTCCTGAACTAATTAAACGTGGAGTGCAGAAATCACAAAATCATCTGGTGGTTATGAAAATTAAATCAGACTTAGCATATTGATGATGCATTGCTGTCCCCTACATAGTACATAATCTGCTTATTTAAGTAAAAAGTATTGATATCGGTATCTGTGATATTGTCCCTGTATTTACTTGGTATCGGATCGATACCAAATTTATGAATTTGAATTTCAAGATTCAACATTCAACATTCTTCTATTTGGCACTGTTACGCCCGCCTGGCTCAAGGGCAGCGCAACATAAAAGGAAACCACACGCAATCAAATAATCAATTAAATTATTTAATGAAAAAATAATAAACGTATGCAAAGTCCATAATATATAGGTAAAGCAAAAGTGTTTCTCAATATGTCTAAAAATATCCAAAATGTCCAAAAACCTAACCAGAGGAGGGAGCTCCCAAAAACATAACCACACAAAATGCCAGAGGAGGGAGCTCGGGCTCTGGAGTAGCCCCAGGTCTCTTCATACCCCTCCCAATTAACGCTTCACACAATACACCTGCTCCTGATCACCTACTCAAACCGGGACAAGAACACAGATAATTAGTGGGCGGAACTGGCAGACCGGCAGGGGCGTCACAGGCACATACACCGTTATGAATATGTCTGCATCTCTGAGACTTACTTACTGCATTAATTTACTAGCTAATACAATTATGCATCTTTTATTATGCTTTTATCTTTTATACTTAATTTCCTATACCATATAGGCGGTTTGTATAATTAATATCTCTAGACTATTTATAGGCATACATACATTATAATTTTGTAATGCTTTTATTGTACAATAAAATCAGCCTCAATTTCCTGCCTTCAAATAAAGTCTCATCTTCTATGCAACCATTTTCCTCAAGCTGCTATCTGAACAACCTTGTGTTTAGACAACCCAGTGTATATGTAACACAATATACTTACCTTTGTCTTTCGGCTCTCCCTTTCTTCTTCTCTCTGACATCATTTTACAGTAAAAACATGAAAAAGCATCCGACGCCATCCGACACTTATCACATGGTGATCAAATGAAGGCACGCGGCATAGGGAAGTTCGGAGTTCCCCAGAAGTACTAAGCACCACCATTTTCTGATTTTCTGTAAGTCCATCTGCAGAAACAAAAATATCAAGTTTTTGAAGGACAAAGTAACCCCAGTAAAGCACAATTCAATTGAATTGCCCACAAAATACCCCAGTATAATCAAACCATGCTCCTATCACAAAGTAGAGGGCATACTGGTAATGAGAAACTGTAGGAACAGTTACATTTAAATTATATTTGTATACATCTTAGACTCAGTCATTCGCAGAGCATATCTATAGGTGTGATACTACCATCAAAACAAAAACCCCACAGTTATTGGAGAGTCCTTGTTTCGGTATTCCCTGTTATACAAAGACCAAAACAAATTAAAAAATGTGGCATAATTATTAATTAGGAATAAAGCTTTCATCTTCCAGTATAATTTAATGCTGAATATAATGTCACCTCAAAATCATTAGCCATGAATTCTGACCATGGTCCAGGTGATCGGAGCAAATGTCTCTGTTAAAAGAAGTAAGTAGGGGGGAGCAAGGCAAGTAGCTGCACAATGTGAAGCCAAAGCAATAAAGAGAAGTCATATAAATGAAACAAAGCAGTTCCATCCGCTCGTAGTTCAGCTTTAATCCTCTGTACTAAAACCTCAATTAGGATTCAGTTGACGGGGCAGTATTGTCATATAAATATAGAAATACAGATAAATATAGATTAAAATTTGATTTTAAAGAGTGTCCAGACGAAAAGTTCAAGTTCCGTGCACATACTGTGGTGATGTACTTTGCACCGAAGCACGACCAGCCAATACTTTATGTTGTTGTCTGCTAATTAAGTTAGACTTTTCCTACAGTTCCTAAACATGCATTTCTTTATTCCAGTACCACACATTTACTTGTTTTATCTAGTTAAAAAAACATTTTGGCACTGCGTTGCAAATTTCTGCGTACCTCTGACAGGTTATTCATTGTGATGTGCAAAGTATTGTTTTTTCTCATTCTTATTCTACTTACGCGCGTTATTTCAACTATCGCCACCTGCAGTAGCGGAGTGTATGAATAGTCGTCCTTATATGGTAAGTGCGTGAAATCTCGCCCCGCCCACATCTCGCCCCACCCCATCTCGCAGGCTGCGGCGAGGTGTGATTGGAGAACGCCGCTTTGTCACGCCGTTTCGTACAAATAACGCGGCTTTTTACGCCAGTCTTTAATAGAACGCGTGAGAAAGGTGGCGCTGTTTGACACTGATGGCTTGCCGTATTCCTCAGGCGTGTGCAATCGCGACACGAAAGACTGCAGGGAACCTGTGGGCAGGGCTGGAGCGTGTAGAGCAGGGCTGCCCAGTACGTCTATCGCGATCGATCAGCAGATCGCGCGACATTCAAAATATTGTTTCATGTCAGCCTATCTATCCTCCATTTGGCATTCGGCACTGAACTGGCGTAAAGGGCGGCCGGTCTGCTGTTGCTTAAAACTTTGTTATATTAGTTAACCGAAACAAAACGCGAATGTATTGCGAGCTAATGCATAACTCCAAGTGACCCGGCTAGCCTTCCGATTTATATCTACTAAAAAGGGATATAAAACAATGAGTGGGAGAGCCGGACCAAATAAGGAACCATAAATCTATTGCATTGTATTGTGCTGTGAGGGTTCATGCAGTGATGCAAACCGAAAAATTGTGGGCAGCCCTGATGTAGAGAAACCTACGAGGAAATACATAAAGAAAAGACGAGAGCGGGCTCGCCGTCATGTAAGGCTGGGGTGGGTTGAAATATCATCCATAATACAAAGTAAAAGACCTGCAGAATGAACAAAAAATAAACTTTATAATCCTCCCATAGGTGCATGGAAAAGTAAGCAGTAATAAAATGAGTGGAGAATTTGTTTTCCAGCAAATACTGTATTTAAAGATATGGCACAGAATAGCTTCAAATTACACCATAAATTATATTGCTTTCTATACCTTAACAGGATTTGTTTTAAAGTATTTCTTAATGCACTTAGCAACACTACATCTGATAGTTTTCACAGTTTATAGTCCATTGAAAATCATTTTGGCTACATTTTAACAGCATACAAACATAATCCCAACAAAAGTAATTCTATGCCAGGGCTGTGTTTATTTACACTTACATAATGATATACATCTTAAGAAATCAAATGCTCTTTTTTATTTACAAGACAATACAAATTGTGCAAAATTGTACATTAGTGTTAAATTTATTTGCAGGTCCTTTGCATTTTCTCCTCCCCAGGTGGAGACTGCATGCAGGACAGCAGTGCGTACAACATCATTAATATGCATGAACCAGAAATCAGAAGAAAACAGACAATGAAACATCATTGGCCAAAGTGAACAAGTGCATATCAAAATGGGGCAAAATACTTTCAATATATTCATATTTTAATCCAATATAATTCTGATTGTCTATTCACAGTAAAATATCTGTTACCTAAACTAGACCTTTCTCAACACTGACATCCGATGTAAATCAAAATGTTTTCTACAGAGTAAAAGGCATTGCTGGGTTGAGAAGATGACTTTGGTAACACTGGAGTAACATAGTGATGCTTCTGTTATATTTAAATACTAAACAGAAATAACTTATAGCATTTTAAAAATGTACTGTGGTTAACGCCGGCGCCGCCTTCTCAGCTCCCCTGACCGCCCCCGCCGCTGCTGTTGGACTGTCCCAGGTATTTCTAGTGATGGATTAGGTTGGATGCTACCATCTACATTATCAGGGGGGGGTGGTACAGGGGGCATTACTGGTGATACTGTGGGGGGAGGTTGAACGCTAGGTGCTTGTTGTTGCTGCTGCATCTCAAGAATAGCCAAAAGCCTTTGTAGCAGCACATTGTTTTGCTGTAGGCTGACAGAGAGGGTCTCTTGTGAGGCCACCAGTGTTCGCACATCATGTCTAAAACCTTCCCCAAATTCCCGCAAACTCTGTTCCACCCTGTTCCCAAGCTGAACCGCCGCTTCGCCCAGCCCCCTGAGTTCATCCTCTAGCCAGGAGGTGCGTGTCGGAGCTTCCAGGGGCTCAGGCTGTGTCCCGACGGATGGCTGGGGGCTGGGCTGGGGGCTGCCATTCAGAAATGGAGCACTATATAATGGAGAGGGAGGCAGCCAGCGTTCCGACGCCGCAGGCAGCCCCAGGCCTAGACTCAGTCCCAGTCCGAGTTTCTCCTCTATGCTGCTTTCTCCTCCATCACCTTCTCCCTCTCCTCCATCCACGCCTCTCCCTCCTGCCTCATCCTCCTTCTCAAAGCCATCTCTTTCAGATCCATTCCCTGCTCCTCCCATTACAGATAGAAGATATAAGAAGAGGTATTTTAGCTCGCAAAGATAACCTCATATAGCCCCACCACAAAGTGACCAGATAAAAATCAACAGGTATGTAAAATAGGTACAGAAGTAAATAAATAAATAAACTTTATTATTTAAGTTTTATTGAGACATACAAATGCAATAGATTCAGTATGGTTTCAGACACAATGTCCACTCATCACACATTAAACAATAAATAGCTTTAAATTACCTGCGTCCGCATCTGTGAAGGATGGATAAGTGGATTTTGCCCGGTTTGCTATTCTCTGCCGAGCTTGATGGCACTGGGGGCTTGCCTGGCCGGATCTGCTCAGGCTAGATAATCCTCTACTAGGTGGCAAGCAGTAGCCGCGATGGCGGGCGTCAGCCAGTCGGCCCCCGTTGCGTCTTTTGAGATCATCCCAGCGCTTCTTGACCTCACGAAGTGTGCGGGGAACGCGGGAGACGGCGTTGACCCGCTCAAGGATGCTGCCCCAGATCTGCTCCCTCTCCCTGCGCCGGAGTCGTCCTGCCGGCCCAAACAGCTCGCCCTCGCACCGGGTCACTTCTGACACTAGCACTTCTAGCTCTGCCCCACTGAAGCGGCTTTTTCGCTTCCCCCCGCCTCCAGCTGCAAGTGCAGCAGAGACACTGCTGTCTACAAATACAAATAAATGAAACAGCTAGTCAGAATTTGTGAGGGGAACTGATAAAGGCTTGTGATTTTGATTAAAATGATTAGCTTACGTTGCTCAAGAGATATGATATCATCATCTGTCGGCATCACTGGAACCACGATATTGGGGTGCACAACCACCACATTGAAAGGGAGCCCTCCAGGCAGGACTCCAGTGTGCTCGCAGCTGCCCTCGGAATCATCATCCTCCCTTGTGAGGCCATCCTCCGAGAGCCCAGCTTCAATGGGCCCTTCAGGAGACTCAACTTTGATGTGCATGGGGGGTGAATGCTCATATAGCAGCCCCCCCTCCTCATAGTACTCTGTCATGGATCAGGCCTGGATTGTAGGCACAGCGACCAGTCCAGACTGACACACGCACGGCCACATTCACATGCCAGCTCACCAACCACCTCCTGAACACATTGCTGAACATTTACTGTCTGACTCACCTGACCAGTAAACTGCAAAGGCACACAATCACACTTGTGGTACATTCACTTACTAGTTATCAGGCTGATATCTAACATGCAGAAGGCACTATAATCAACTTATATATATATACATATATATATATATATATATAGAACAAAAGCTGCTTGCTTGCCTATATTACTAGTCATGCACTTAGACAGATATACTAATTAACAGAAACCTGTAGCTGTTAATATGTAAATATGTATGTATATATATGTGAATATGTATATGTAAATATATATGTATATATATGTGTTTATGTATAAAAATATCATTCATGGACAATCACAGAAATGCAATGGTGCACACTGATATGCAAAAACAATATATATATATATATATATGCAAGCACACGCACAGTTCTGTTAGACTGATTTGCAAAAATAAAATAAATAGCACAGACAAGATCACTGACACCAGACACCCCGGTGAAAATATCGACGGGGAGGCACACCTACAAAAAAGGAATAACAGAATAATTACTACAAAGTCATCAAAGTTGCATGTCAGCATTTTATCGTGAAATTGTGGTAGTCTGGATGCAATACACTGCGACTGTAAAACTGTCATAAAAATACATGCTGTCGCATTAATGCGCATTTTTCTGCACCACATCCGCAACGGTTGCGCATTCCGCATAAATTAGGCTAGCTAGCTAGCAAGTAATCCAGTTCCTGTTCAAAAACTGCATATGGGGACCGCATTTTGTAAAATATTTAAACACTGAGAATCACTGCTCACCTTATAGTTTGGCAGCAAAGACGGCTCAGTTTATGGTTTAATTCAACAAACCCCACTATCCCGTTACTACGCACGAAACCTCCTCCTCTTCCCAGCGTCTTAAATGTACACACATTTTAGCCCGTCGCGGCGTATAGACGTCATCCACAATAATTCTGTATTGCGTTTACTGTATTACTGTAAGATCCACGTGTTTTAAAACTCTCATATTACAATGTTATATTTACGACATGTACTAAATCTACCGAAAGCTCCACGTGCTGAACCGCATGGTGTGTGTTTCTGTTTATTTAAAAAAATATTTATGATATATATATATATTTTTTTGGCTTTGGGAGATGGGGGTAGTTTAAAAATTGCAGTAATGTAACTAACCAACCACAGAATAATTATGAAATATAAAACGTTCTTTGTGATAATAATTATGGGTACATTACATCCTCAAGGTATTCCATGGACCCTTTAAGGGACTTAACATGTCAATAATATAAATGTTAAACAATAATGAGCTTTTCTTGAATAGTACATGTCCCTTATCACATCATAGTATTTTTTTTTCAAATAATAACAAAACAATTATTGATGAATAGAATAGGCCTTGATTATTAAGAACCTAAACTTTTGCACCTGTTTTTACTGACAGGACGGTAAATACCAAAATTTTGCACAAAACAATATATGATACTGGTACAATGAAATATAACAGGGTGGAACACAGTATAACTTGGTGGAATGGGGGATAAGATTCAAGATTCAAGAGTGAGTTTATTGTCAATACAGCTAGATACAAGTATATATAGTGCACTGAAATGCCGTTTCCCCCAGGCCCACATGGTGCTGCATAGAAAAATAAGGAAGGAAAGGAAGGCATACTGTTTTAGATAAATATGACAAAAATTCCAAAAACATAACCAAATTAGATAAGACAAAAATAACACAATGATAATAACAAATAAATAAATAAAAGTGGCCTATACAGACTGTGTGCAAAAGACAGTGAAGCAAAAGTAGAACAAAAAACTGAGGTAGTTCGGCAGGAGATAGTTATAAAGTCCATTGGGGAGGGCAAGCAGTAGGGTGTGGGGTCGGGTTGGGAAGTCAGGCTTCGGTCCTTGGTGGGGAGGGCAGGCAGTAGGGTGTTGGGTCGGGTTGGGGAGTCAGGCTTCGGTCTTTGGTGGGGAGGGCAGGCAGTAGGGTGTCGGGTCGGGTTGGGGAGATAGGCTTCAGTCTTTGGTGGGGAGGGCAGCCAGTAGGGTGTCAACAATTAATGACAAGTGGCACATTCACTGCTAGAAAAAGTATTACAAATTATGAAAGACAGAAGAAATAGAGTTATTTTTATATCAGATTATAAATAAAGGTACATCATCTAGGGGCCCATTCTACCATCAAGCACTTACATAAAAAAAGCTATGACTTGCCACCTTATCACGGTGGAGGGGTTTGTGTTCCTCCATGATCCAAAGAGTTATATTGTTAGGGGCAATTGCCCCTGGAAGGGTCTTCCAAGGCAAATTAGACCTAGGTGAGCGGCCAGACTAAATGCAATTCAGAGGACCCCATGAAGAAGAAGAAAACAATCGACCATGTTACCCCACCCAGATTGGAGAGACTGGGGCCTCTCCTCGGGGCCCGGCCTGGGACAGGAGCTAAAAGGTGAGAGCCTGGTGGCCAGGTCTCTACCTATGGGATTCGACTGGGCATAGTCCGAATTAAAAACATTGGTCCATCCTCCTGTAGGCCCACCACCTGCAGGGGGAGCTGTAGGGGTCATGTGCAATGCAAATCAGATGGCAGTCAAAGGCAGGGGCTTCAACAGACCAACTGTCGACTTCCGAAACTGGCTCTTAGTACATGGAATATAACCTCTCTGGTGGCTAAGGAGCTGGAACTGGTGCGGCTTCTGTCCTTCTCGCATCTCTGGCAGAACTTCTCTTGTATCTCGAGAGAGTCAGGAGTCATGGAGCCTGAATGGGCCATTTCCGGGCTCCAGGTTGTTAGTGCCTGTCGCAGTGGCAATCCCAGAACCTGGTGGTAGGCACCAGTGGTAATGGGATCTGTTTAGCTGAAGAAAGAGGCCTTTCAAGCTTGGTTAGCATGTGAGACTCCTGGAGCAGCTGACAGGTAGCAGCAGGCCAAGCAGGAAGCAGCTTTGGCAGTGGCTGAAGCAAAAACTCAGGTGTGAGAGGAGTTTGGTGAGGCCACAAAGGAGAACTTCAAAAAGATTTTGGCAAACCATCAGGTGACTCAGGAGGGGGAAGCAGAGCTTAACCATGCTGCTTACAGAAGTCAGGAGATACTGTTACCTCAAATGGGGATATAGACAGACAGTGGAAAGACTATTACAAGGATCTCCTGAATCCCACTGATGATGTCTTCCTTTGAGTAAGGAGAGCTGGAAGAGTCAGAGGTGGGTACTGGTTTTGCCAGTTGGTTGAACCTCAAATCCAGGAGGAACAATGTGGATTCAGTAGCCACTTTGCACTAGCATGCTCACTACAGGGGGTGATGCCTTCAATGATTCTGGCAACAAGCAAGACTTGAATCATGGGCTATTTCATTTACAGTGTGAAGATAATTTAAATCGGCAGAAAACCCTTTGCTTCGAAAATAAAAGCTTGCCGGTAGCTTACTTTACTTACATTTGGTCATTCACATGAACACGAGAATCATTTGACAAAAAAGAGGATGTCACTGTGAAATAGTATTTTAATTTTGTGCAGAGCAATTGACATTACCTGAACTTTTTATTTTGGCATATAAAAATTATATTTTTAAAAATGACTGCAAGGCACCCACAATAGACAATCAATTCGTATAGTAAGATGTACTCTCATTTCTTCAGTTTTGTATGTTCAATAGTTTCACTTCACAACCAATTAACTACAATGGAGGCAAAATCAACATTTTAGACAAATAATATGTGTCTGTCATCAAGCTAATTTTATAATTAGAGAAAACTGATATGCTGCAGTAATGAGTTTGTCAGAATGAACCCTATTGGGCGTAAGAACAAACCCATTTACTTTGGCTTTTCCCCTCTTCATTCAGAGCAATTCTGTAAACAAGCAAATATGCTGAACTAATAGACATGGTGTAAATGTCAGTATTCATAGCAGCATGGACTGAGCATTTTGGAATGGATTGTTGATAATAATGCAATTAACTGTATAATTGAAACAAGCATATACAGTACACTACCATGTCATCTGCGACGTATTATTCTATAGTAATTTCTAGTCAGTGTCACTAAAAACCTGCACATCTACCCCATTAAACATACTATAGCATGGTTGAGTGTCCTGGTCAGGAAGTCTTCTTGGTAGTAAAGTAGTACATGTATGGTGTGTACATATGTGAATCAAAATACGGGGATGGAGATACGTTCCGATGACCCCATTGTAACTTGAAAATACTGCCTAGCCTACCCTGGAGTCTTAAAGAATGGTGATCAGTATGGGCAAGAATACTGTTTTTATTTTTACTGTAATAATGCTTTTTTTCAGTAAAATTGGACACCAAACACACAGAAAAAATACATGTTCTAACACAGAGACAACTGAACTCTGTCGATCGCCAGCAACAGTGAATCATCGCACTGTACTCAAGGGGGTTTGATGTGCTTTTTTGACTTAAGTGCAGAATCAACCCCATGATTTACCTTTTAAATACAATATTTTAGCACAAAAACAAACATTTATCAATTAGTGTATTGGGTAGATGTAGGTAAGGGGCATGTGCTGATACAGCACGTTGGCACACACAACAAATGATCTCATGGATGAGAACATGGGTGCAGCCATGCAGAGGGTGACACCTCAGCACCATACTGCTCAGAGGGAACTTGGACCATGCAAAGGGTGATACCTCAGCACCACACTGCTCAGAGGGATTTGAACAGTATGAGGTTTTTCCAGTGGCTGGAGTGCCAATCCTACCACCAACCCCCAATTTTTCCTGTATGTTGGAGGACAGATGTAGGTTAATGTCATACCCAGGACGTAGCAAATGCAGGTTAAGAAGTGGGCATTCATGGGACTCGAACCAGCAACCCTCCAATTACTGGCACAAATCCCTAGCCTCAGAGCCACCACTAGCAGGAATAATAAATATGAACCTCAAGTCTGTGACGATTGCAGGCTGCGGGTTTTTACCCCTCGAAGGGGTGTTTATTGCCGACACGTTGGGCGGGGCTGATCGTGACATAGCCCCCCCCCCCCAAGGGCACGCACTCCGGGCGTGACAAAACCCCGGGAAGGGGACCAAGGGGACCGGAGGGCAGGACGGGAACATGGGGCCGGGACACAGGTCTTGGATCAGGCACGCAGGACACGGGCAGACAGCGGACGGGCAGACTCCGGAGACGGAGGACCTAGGGAAGACACAACAGGCATGAGCAAAGGCAGTAACCCCACGAGAACTCAAACAAGACAAAACAGGACAGGGACCCAGACAATGGGGACACCAACACCACCGGGGGAACAGAGACGCGGGTAGAACAAGGCCGGTGGTGGACGGTCATGACAGGACTGACTAGGGGAAGAGGAAGGGCAGGCAGGGAAGGACACCATACACCAGATGGAGAACACAATCTACGAGGGAAAGGAACACAAGAGCACACTGGGACAGGGAACCCAATAGGACAGGCAGAACCGTGGAAAACAGAGGGGAGACGGGAGGAAAGGGCAGAAAGTGAGGCAGGAGTGGAAGAGAGAAGGCAAAGGCTGGAAGTTGAGGTCCCGGGGCCTTGGGCGGCCAATTAAGTACTGGGAAGCAGACACGTTGGGCGGGGCTGATCATGACAAAGTGTAGTTTGTAAAGGGATAAAGACAGGATCTACTAAAGTTCTATTGCTTATAAAACTGTGTGTGGGTCTAACAAACATGCACACATCAGGGGCCTGTTTCCACAAAGCAGGATTTCTTTCTTAGTGGGATAACTTCTTAGATTTAATGTAGTCTGGGCTAAATATGCTTTATCTTGCTTCACTTACATTTAGCCCACATTACCTTAAATCTAACAATTTATCAGGCTAAGTAAGAAATCCTCCTTCATGAAACAGGCCCCAGATCAGTAACCAAAACATGAACACGAAATAAGGATTAACAAGCTAAGGAAGGCTTTGTCTCAAGACATCAGACATTAGAGAGACAGTTATTGAAACGCACGTTAAAGATAAAGGCCATAAGACCATCTCCAAGCACCTTGATGTTCCTGTGACTACAGTTGCACATATTAGTCAGAAGTTTAAGGTCCACGGGACTGTAGCCAACCTCCATGGACGTAGCCTCAAGAGAAAAACTGATGACAAATTGAAGAGATGGATAATATGAATGGTAACCAAAGAACCTTCCAAAGCGATTAGAGGTGAACTCCAAGGTCAAGGTGCATCAGT
>JAODKM010000126.1:2689800-2717176 GCA_026780845.1 Petrocephalus sullivani | reverse complement strand
AGGAGGACACCACTGCTGAAAGCAAATCATAAAAAAGCGGGACTGGAATTTGCCAAAATGAAAGGCACATTTCAAAGCTGAGACAGCTTTCCCAATTATGACACGCTTAACTCCTACGCAGCCCTAAGTACCATAAGTAACTAAATGAAATGTTTTTAGTTTTTTGATTGCAGACACAGATTTTTTATAAAATTGAGGTTATCCGTATGGGGACCAAAAACATAATATCCCCACAAGGTAGAAAATAACCTTTTTTATCACACGTGTGGGGTCCCCACATGACCACACACACACACACACACTGATATTCCTCTTTCCTTTTCTTAATCCATCATCACTAAAATGGCAGTTGAAGTCCAGTGCGGTACTTCAGCATAATATTTGCTGAATTTGCATGACTTATTCAAATAATGCACAAATCCCTAGATTCTACCAGGAATTTCAGGCCATGCACTTTGGAAAAATTCTCAAGTCAAGGTGTCACGAATGCAATGGCGTGACATTGTGCAGGCAGGAAAAATGACGGCGACAACCCATTTGCAGCTCAGGAATAATAACAAGGGGTTTATTGGGAGTAGAACAAAACCTGGGGAAATTACAAAAGAATCAGACCATGAGGGGTCAAAAGAAAACTAAAAGAAAGCACCGATAAATCAACCAAGGAGGAACCACAAATCAAAAAACCTAGGGAGGAACTAACCAAGGAACTAGGGAAACTAAACAGAGCATATGCCATACAATACACATACTGTACAATGACCAACTAAGGGAAAAAACCAAAGGCAAGCACTTAAATACACAGATAACAGGACCAATGAAGATGGGCAGGTGCAGAACATAAGACAATTAACCAACCATGAAGGGCAGAGGACAACAAGCAACATGTGGAACACATTTACAAGAGCGCTAAAGAACAAAACACAGGTGAAGCAACTAGGGTTAAAGAACACTGAACTAAGGAACATAAAAAAACCTGAAAATGAGAAAACCAAAGGAGACACTACACTGGGAAGATAACTGGAACAGAGTAACCAAACACACAAGGACGGGGAAACCGGAAACTCCAAAGGGAAAACTGAACAGCAGGGAACATAAACACAAATATAAAACAACAGATAAGGCCTTAGGCCAGCCTCAAACCCATAAGGCAGGGAATACCAGAACCATACACTCAACCCACTGAGCTATGTGGCAGTCTGGGCCAAATGGCAGTCACATGGGCAAGTAACAAGGGGGGGAATTAAGATGGCCAGCAACACCAGCTGGCCAAACGGGGAAGGACACCAAGCGAGGGTCGAGCAGAACTCTGTCTTCTCTCACAAACATCTTAACTTTCTGGGAAGAATCACTTGCACAAACACGACACATAACTTGTCGATTGCCAAGAGTCGGGAGTGGTGAGACACAGGCACTGTGTGGCCGGGCATGCATGTTCTGCATGTTCCTGCAGTACCGCAGGCTGCAGTTTCTGGACCGCAGTCCTAGGACCCTATTTTTACACAATCGTGCCATCTAGCTCACGGATGACTGACTGCAGAACCAGAAGCTGCGGTTTCAGGACCTGTCTTACACGCCAGCGCCATCTAGCGAAAGTATGGCCACATTGATTTTTGTTCTTTTTAAAATTCGTATGATTGCTACTCTTCACGTTTGTACGTTTGTATTTAAAAGTGAGTTTTTTTCCAAATGTATGTTGTCAGTGATTATATGTATTAATTTAAGTACAAAAACAGACTGCACTGTTTTTTTCAACTATTATGGAGCAATATTTAAATAATTTGCAGAACAAGATATAGAATATTTAATCATGGTTACAGCAAATGAGGCACAACATACGAGCATTTCTTAAAAGAGAGCAACAGCAGCGAGCCAAAAATATACAACATGCAAAACATGGGCATTTTAAGGGCTCCGTTTAATCAGTCTTTGACTGAAACCGCGTCGTCTCTGTTCTGCTAGTGATGCCTCGGTCTGCTAAGCAGTACAGTATCGTTTGCGTTACAGCAAATTCATGGTGTACAGAAGTTGTAGCAGGACTGATTGTAACTACAAACAAACACGCAACAAGCAAAAAATAAATATAGGCACATTCGGGTAAACATGCCTAGTTATTCCATGTAGTCACCTTTTCATTGCAACAATTCAGGATATATGGAAATAAAGCTAATAAAGCCTCAGCTAATAAAGGTTGCCAGTAGATACAAGTTTACACGTCGATCTATGTCGCAAACAGCTGCTTGTATCACTGATCTGTCTGCACCAAATGTAATCTCCCAGTGCCAGGTGCCCGTTCCCGGACAAGGCCATTTGCACGCAGCTGTTCTCCAGGGAAAAAATAATAACTTAACTCTACTCCACTCCACTCATACCATTTTAGTTGGGCATAATCTGTTAGACTATTTCTCAAGAAGAAAAGGATTATGCATATAGGTCCTTTGAACATGTTTGAATTTTAGATTTTTATTATTTCATCAGTTCACATAACTGACTTCAATTTAACAAAATATTTTAGGCAAGTCTTTTTCATATCTTAAAAACCAAAAGTAGCTTTAAGTCTGAGCTCCTTCCATAATAATTTAATATGTAACATATTATTTAAGATATAATGCAGAAGAATAGTTAATATTTACATATTCAATGCTTTCGAATGGTTTCTAAGTCTTCGAAAGTCACATACATTGCACCTGTCAGAACAGTCATTACACAAAACACACACTCATTTCCATACAGTATATACATACATATTAGGCAAATATTATTCTAGGAGATATTCTTTGCAAAAGCTGGGCAGACTTATACAAATGAATTCAGAAGTTTTCTTTTGCTCCAAGTAAATTCATTTAGAGAGAAATGTTTACATTAGACTTAAAAGATTTACACTTGATTATCATTCTGCACAATTATTGGGAAATCAGAAAGTAAGTAAATTTTCTATCTCCACCATCAACAAAAATAATAATAAGAAACAGTTTTTGCTATTCAGTCCACATACGGAATAACAGACTATCAGCTATTCTGTTCAGTTAGTTGTGTGTGCTGTCATGTCAGGTCAGGTCATAATTCAATCACCTTTCAAACCTTTCTTGGCCAATCTATGGAACACTTTGCTGAATGGGAAGGGACATTGTCTTGCATGGATTTCATAAACTTTTTGAAAACTTCTGACTTCTTCCTGTGACAGTTTTTGAAGAAAGTACCTTCCAGAAATTGGCGGTAGATCTTGTAGTTAATATTTACACCATCTGCAAGTCAGAAAAGTTCAACAAGTATATCACTGGTAATTGCGGCCCAAATAATCTCTCCTCCACCACCTTGTTGGTGTCCAAACACTGGCCCATGCAGCTGCCTCATCAAGAGTCCCTCTTACCTCATCTGTCCACAAAGCCTCTGTAGCATCAGTTTTGAGATGTGTCCGCGCCCATTCTTGGTGATTTAGCTTGTGATTTATCAGCTTATTGATTGGAGGTCGTATTTCAGCCTTTGTGACCTTAGCAATGTCATGTACCACACTGCACCAATTACTTCTGGAGATTTAGTTCAGATTGCTGTCTTGAAAAATGGTGGCACTTGTTTCTAGAGCGTTTCTGGAAGTCTGCCCTTTAGTTTGACACAGATTGTTGGCAGTTAAGTTGTGTCTTCTTCTCTCACCATGCTCCAAAAAACATTTGATTATCAGTAATCACATTTCAAAAGTCCGGCTGTTTTGATTGTTGTGCATCATTCTGACTGTCACTTTGCTATTATGTTTTTTTCTGCTCTCTTTAAGGCCCACATTCATAGTAATAATAATTTACTTAATAATAATTAATTCAGTTACTGCAGTGAAATTTTCAAGGAACACAGTGAGTTATGGTACATTAACGTGTTGCCCTGCAATTGAGGATTTATCTATTATTTGGTCCTGAGGGAAGCATGTCCACCAACTGTAGCACAGCTACCCAATATCAATGTACTGTATGTAAGGCAAGTGGATAGAGCTGCTTTGTAAAGAACACAATCACATTTTGAAAAATGCAATAGAATGATTACATCATGGCAACATAATGAAGACATAACAAATATTAGATTTCAGTGAATTTGTTGCATAAATTATCCTTATAGTACAGATATAAGTGCCTATTTTCTGAACCAACCATACGTTTTCAGAATCAAATGAGCCAAATTACACAAGTTTGTACTGCAATCAGAGAACCATCTGTGTTCTTCCCATGGAAGTTACTGTTTAAATAATAAGGGATAGTGTAAAATATTCCATAACAGGAGAAGGGAGAGTGATATATATATGTGTCCCCATCCAGTCCTTCAGCATTCCAGTGCAGACTCAGCCACCATGAAGTACTGCGTGCTTTTCGCTCTTCTGTCAGTTGCATGTAAGTAGGGCTCAGAAAACTTCTGGCCTAAAATGGATAGATTTTGTTCTTTTTTCATTTTCTTTTTTTTTCCTAAAATGTTATGTCAAAAAATTCTTTATGAAGATTACTGAATTCATAATTTGCTTTCTGGCATTAAAATAGCCATTTTCTATTTTCTGCCTGAACTACGTCTTTCAATCCCTCTTCCGCTGTTTCTCGCAGTTGCTGCGCCGCTGGAGGACGATGACGACAAGATTGTCGGAGGGTATGTGTGCAGGAAGAATTCTGTGCCCTACCAGGTGTCTTTGAACATCGGCTACCATTTCTGTGGAGGATCCCTGGTCACCAGCCAATGGGTTGTTTCTGCAGCTCACTGCTACCAGTCGTAAGTTGTGAATTACTACTAGCATCCATTGAAGCACTCAGAATAGTTAATCTTGATGAATAATAGGGCAATGTTATGGTGTCTAATCTTGCTCTCTTTGTGCAGAACTCACATGCTCTTTCCTTTGGATATTGCAAGTATAAGAGTTTAAATAAATAGATACGTGTCCTTTGTAGTATGGCTTGTACAAAAGGTATATGTGTAGTATATCTGTCCCTGAACAGGCTCTGGATTAGTGTTTCTCCAACGGAATAAACAATTGTTGCTAATGGATGTATGGATTATTACTGAAACATATAAACAGTTTATATGTTACTGAAACATATAAACATGTCGTTCTCAAACATATAAGTACAGGATTATTCGTCTGATAACCTCAAGAGCAAGGTACTAATTATGGGGGAGCTAAGGTGAGCTTCCCTGAAAAGGAGACAAGCTCCCTTGGAAGCCTGCTCTGAAAAGGACATGTTGTGTGTTTATTGGCTCATTACATTTCATTTTCGAATAGTAACTGCTGCAGTAATAATAGTAGAACGTTTTTCGCAGTAACCTGGTTATTGAGCGCACTGCAGTGCACTTATATGTGACTTGGGAAGTCGTGGTGCACAGCAGAAAATAGGGCCCCCCCGACAGCCACTGTGTAATTCGAATCCTGCTCAAGAAGAAGTTAATTGTGTAATTAAGTGTGTAATTACTGTGACCAACCACAACATGTCTTTCTAGCCGCATTGAAGTGCGTCTTGGCGAACACAACATCGATGTCAGTGAGGGCACTGAGCAGTTCATCAGCTCTCAGCTGGTCATCAGGAACCCGAGTTACAGCAGCTCTACCCTGAACAATGACATCATGCTGATCAAACTGAGCAAGCCTGCCACCCTGAACAGCAACGTGAAGACCGTGCCGCTGCCCAGCAGCTGTGCTGCGGCCGGCACCATGTGCCTCATCTCTGGCTGGGGAAACACCCTGAGCAGCGGCAGTGAGTGACATCACCGGCTTTGTCAGCGAGCAGGAGTCAGAAATACACGTTGCTTTTGTGTTTCATAGAATCCTGTCAACTTATCTATCAGACAGCAAAAAGGTCTGGAGAAAAAAGGCTGCACTTCACAATCAGAATCAGAAATAACTTTATTTTCTGTATAGAGCCTAAGTGCCAGGAATTTGTTATGGTGTAATTGGTCACATTAAAGTAAACAAAAAAAAAACATTATTCACCCTATTCCCACGCTTCCCTCTCCAGCAAATTACCCTGATACCCTGAGGTGCCTGGATGCTCCCATCCTTAGTGACACCAGCTGCAGAAATGCCTATCCTGGTCAGATCACCAGCAACATGTTCTGTGCGGGCTACTTGGAGGGAGGCAAGGACTCCTGCCAGGTAATAAGCACTTTGTATCTCTTTGTATCTATATGCACAATAACATGCATTATTAATGGTATTAATGCTGCTTAGTGACATGGGTAACAACATCAGCATCATTTGAAATATCAGTAATGTTGATATAATAACAAATTGCTTGAAATTTTTTCTTTTTTTTCCTCCATTCACTCATGTCTTTTCCTTATCCTCTTTGCTCTCAGGGTGACTCTGGTGGCCCTGTGGTGTGCAATGGCCAGCTCCAGGGTATAGTGTCTTGGGGATATGGCTGTGCTCAGAAGAACAAGCCAGGTGTCTACACGAAAGTCTGCAACTACAACAGCTGGATTCAAAATACTATTGCATCCAACTAAATGAAACATCTGCTTTCCTGGGTTTACAGCAAAGCCATGGAGAAGTTACATTGCAAAACAAAATGTCAATAGCAACCTCAATATGGGAACTGTGCCGTTTTCACAAATAAAGAGGTTTGTAGTTATGCTGTACCTGCTGTTTTTATGTTATTTCAAGACTATGGCAAATGTTTTGGCACCAAGAAATTTGTGAAATCCATCCATCCGAGGGTCATGGATATCCTGGCAGATTCAGAGGGCCCATCAACATATAAAATAATATGTCCAGATCGGGGGCCCAATGTAACATTTTATCAGGTGCCCCTGTAGGAGCTACCTGGGGTTTAGGCAGCATAGTTACCGTACAATGGGCTATTTAAATAAACCTGACCACCTAGTCAGGCGATCAGAATCTTTAGAATCAGAATCTTCATTGCTGCACAAGCAAAGTCAGTGGATATTTGTATATGTGTCCTCTGGGCTGGATGTGTATGTTACTAGTCTGGAGGGAGATTGGAGTTACCTAGCGGAAACCAGCAAAACTCAGGGATAACATGCATACCCTGCACACACAGACTGGTCCTGAGATCCAAACACCCAGCCCTGAGGGCAGGCGGCCACCCACTGAGTTACTACACCACCCCAAAATGTTTAAGTATAATTCTGTCCTACTGACCCAGCTGGCCTCATTTAGAACCTTGGCAAGGCAAGTAGTCCCGTTAAGGTCAATGGCAGTAGAGCCCGTGGGTATCTCTGTGTCCAAGCTAATGCTAGGGCTCTGCATTAAACTGAATATTCTCTACCTATAGATTCATGCTAAAAACTCACTGCAGTCATCAATTCTAAATATTGTAATTTTGCTGGAAGTGAACAGTATTAATACAAGCAGAAAAGTCAGCCATTCAAAAGCTACTGTTCATTGAGATACTGATGCCTAACCAAAGTACAGTCATTTAAAAAATGTAACTAAAAAATGGAGGATCCCTGATTTATTTTAATTAAAAAAGTGACAAACCGTGACAACAACCACAAGCTTCTCCACATAAGGCTGTAGGAAGTGCTATGCTTTCATCAGAGTGACCAGACCAATAATAAGTGTGCCCACCTACAGTGACCTGGCCACCTGCCACTGACCCCTAACAGATTAAAAGGTTTCTCAACAAAACCCTTTCCATCCTGAGATATGTTCTGAATCGTTACAGCGCTGAAGTGGGAGAGTGATTTAATGAAAGGAGCTGGATAACATGAACAGCAGTGGGTGGCCATTTCAAACTAGCCGCATTACACCACCTTCAGAGTGTTAAGTGTTATTCATAGAACAGAATATGCCATCTCTACCATATTACACTCCGCTCTGACACACCTGAACCACAAAGACACCTATGTCAGGATGCAGGTTTACACGGCAACATTCAGCACCGTCATCGCATCAAAACTGGTCTCCATAGCCACGGCCGGTCTATTTTGATTTCCCTTTGTCTTAGTGTTTTTATCTAGTCTGGTCCTCCTGGCGTCGCTGCTGTCTTGTCTCTTTTCGTCTCCTCTGATTCTCTCTTGCATCCCCGGTCCCTGGTATCTTGTCAGTTGCCGTGTTCGGCCTCCCTGGTCCCTTGTCTCGTGTGTTCTGTGCTGGTCATGGTGGTGCCTCTCATGCCCAGAATGCTGCCTCTATCTTGTTCCCGTTTGGCAGCAGAGGTTGCTGGCCATCTTGGGATCACCTCGTGTCTTGACCCTCCACACCTGTCTCTCATCTGGAAATCCTGTTACCTGTATATATGCTCCCCCTCACTGGGCTTCCCAGCTCGGAAATGTGCCGCTATGTGTAAAGCCTGGTGTGCCTTCCAATACAATTTGCTTTGGCTCAAAGAGCTGCTACATCTGGCTCATGCCTATCCTGACTTTTAGGACACCAGGCATCAGCCTTTAGGCTTAACGGTACCTTCATCAGAGCAGTTGCCACAATGTTTTTATCTGTTTTTCTCTGCCAGATTACGCTGCATGACAGGGCTAATGCTTAACGCATACTTGGGAAAATGCCATAAACTGTAAAAGGCATACATTTAAAAAATTGATCTTAGGATTTAATGAATTGGATATTTTTGGATTTTGCAAATGAAGAATGATTTGAATTTAAAAATATTTTTTTTAAACCTTGCCCTATTCCACACAGGCTCATAACATTAAACAAACCCCTGTCAGTAGATTTCGCTCATTCAAACCCAACATTTCACTATGTGAGTACAGTGCCCAATCCCATGTGTAAGGTGTGAACTAAGAATCATAAAAAATAAAAGTAGCAAACACAAACCATTTCCTGTGCACTACATGAATATCCAGACAAACGGAACATGTTTTGGCACATAGTTTAATGAACACATACAGTACACACCTTTACCCCCTGAAATTCCATTGTCTATCCTGTTCTCTGATTCAATAACTTTAGTGAACAAGGTACGCAAAAGACAACATTACATGACTTTTTTTGTTTCATAAGCCAGAATGACATATAATTAGATGTGAACCTATATTAAGAATCCAGTGTTTTCTTTTCTATGATTATAAATCCTGAGATCAACTATTCTCCATCTGCTGGATGTGGATGGTTAAAAATTTGCTTGAATCTTTAGTATATATTGCACATAGCATAACAGTTGAAATTTGTGTCTGTAAAGCAGAGTAATAAGCGTATCAGTTGTTCTGTACGTCTGTCCCTCTAACATTGTGGCTAATATACCCTTCACTCACCCTCAGCCCAAATGAGCCTCAGAGCTGTGTTTAATCAAGGAGCTCTCCTGTATGAACTCTTCTCCGCACGTGGAGCAGTGGTAGGGCCTCGGCTGGGCCCGGGCCGGCCGTGCGGACAGGCACCCCCGACGGCTTTCGCCAGGGGGACGCGGTCCTATGGAAGGAGGGTGCTTGGAGATCATGTGACGTTCCCGGGTTCGAGGATCAGTGAAGATGATGTGGCAATGAAAGCAACACATTGAACTAGATCCACCTGGACTGCTCCCACTTTCTGAAAGTCATAGAAAACTACAGGGCAGGAATTTTGCTAACTCAACTGTGAAATATTAAATTGCTTATTTTTATATTTTGCAGCTGAAAATATTATAATGTCTAAAATCTATTAATACTTAATGTTTTTAAAAAAACATTCAACTTACTGTCAATTGCTTGTTTTTTCTCTACACCCTCAGCATTCCTCTTCATATCTATTCCATGCTCTTCTCCGCTTTCCTGCAGTGACTCATCTATTCCAGCAGGGGGCAGGCTCCACTTGCTGTGTGTGCGCTGGTGTGCAGAGAGGAGGTGTGAGGACGGGAAGGTGCGGTCGCAGACACAGCAGGCAAACACGGTGCTGCCCCGGAGCTTTTCCTCATAATCAGCCGGATGCTTAAAGCGCAGGTGCCTCTCTGCCGTCTCCGCGTCACGGAAGGTCATGAAGCAGCGCACACACTGGGGAGGCTGGGGAGAGCGGGCTGGGGCCCGGAGAGAAACACAGGAGCCATGAGAAAGGAGGCGGGGCAGATAAGTGCAGAGAGGTGGGGCCAGAGAGCCACACGGCCGCCTGCTTCCACGTCACAATGGGAGCAGAGCGCAACAGAGACCTTAAAATGTTCCCCCTGGCAAAATGTGATGATGTGAGTCTTATATTTTGTTTGTGTTAAAACACCTGCAATATTGGAAAATGCACAATTTGTGATTTCTATAATGGAGATTAACATTTCTGTACATTGTGCAATTGTTGAAAAAAAAAAATATATATATATATATATATATATATATATAAAGACCTTAAAATGTTCAAGGTCTATGATTAGACACAAAGCAGCTATTAATGCACACACGGAAAGAAAATCATTTGGTGTACAAGAGACAAGAAAAAAATCGAGCAGTAAAATGATTGGCACAAAAAATTTCAGTAATGAATATGTCAGTTATATAATCTCCTCTGCCTCTATTGACCAAATCCCACAGATCACAGTGGTCCATCAAGCACTTAAGTGCCTAAAAAGTTACGACCGTTTGAGTTAAGCATAATCTCCCGTCATCAGCGCAGACCTGCCCAACGCACTTACCCCGAATACAAAGGTGCAGTTATGCAAAAAGTATAACAACGTTGTTTAGCATAACTGATTCGCCTGATAAGCATGCGGACAAGGCAGACACTTCATGACACAATGGAAGGCCCATGAGAGCAACAAATTAATAAACAGAATAATTAACAACCCCTTTTATAAATTCTTAAGATTTTTTTATATTGTTTTATAAATAACAATAAATAAGAACACTATATCAAATCTACAATATTATCAAAACTTTATAATCACTCAAAATTCAATTAAATTCTATTATTTATTTCTATAGTGCCTTTTCACATTACAATATCCCAAAGCACTATACATTTTCCCTGCCCAAACCCCCCAGTAGCAAGAAAAACTCCCTAGAAGGAAGAAACTACCAGTATCAAAGGGGCAGCCCATCCTCCACGGGCTGGTCCAAAATAACAAAAATGGACACACACACACACACACACACACACAGAGTCTGCAATGTTCAACTGTATTTTACCTTCAGTTTTCCATCAGCATTCACAAGTTTTGGTGAACTAGCCGCTCCAATGTCAAAGACACAAGGAGTGATGGAAAAGTCCTCACCTAACCGGCTCTCTGTATCACTGCCCAGGGGCCCTGTGTCTGCTGCTTGGTCCTCTCCATCTTTCCCTTCCCCCTGCCCATCTGCTTCTTTACCATGTTGGCTCTTCCTGTGGCCCCTCAGAGCTTCCAGGCCACGGAAGGATCGGCGACAGTCCTGGCACTGCAAGTGCGGCAGGGCACCGCGAGAGTGGGAGCGCCGGTGCGAGGCCAGCTTTCGGAGTGTCTTTAAAGTCCGGCCACACACCCCACAGACATACTGCGACTGTCCCACGTGACTCTGCTTATGCATTATAAAGGCAGTGGGCCTCAAAAATCGATCTCCACACACTGGGCAACGAAACTCCAACCTGGTCCTGTCCCGGGCCTCTGCGCCTACTATGCCGGTACAGCAGTGGCCCATCAGCTCCCAGGAGGAGCTAAAGCAGCGGCGACACGGTGCGCAGGGCCACGAGGCTGTGCCTCGGGCACCCTCTGCTCTCTCGGGAGCCCACTCCCCCTCTTCACAAACCCTCTTCCTCTTCCTCCTCTTGACCTTGTTTGCTTCATTCCCATCTTCCAGAGGGCTTGGATTATCATTTGTAGGCTGGATGTTCGCGATATGGGGCTGGGCACATCCTGGAAAGAGAAGTGGTGAGATGCAAGATCTTCACAGAAATCCAGTATGTGATAAATAATGCAGAACAGGGTTATAGTCAACACCATAACCCGAACATATGGAGACACAGATGCATCCTAAGTGCATCTGTGCCCATTGCGCGGGGTACGAACCATAACCCTCCCTCCCTCCTGCCTGCTCCTCCTTCTCCTGCTTGGTGACGAATAGTGGAGGCTCTTGAAAATCTTCCAGCTGATCTTCACACTCTTCCTCTTCTTTCTTGATGACAATGTCTAGTGTGTCAGGATGGAAAGGGCCTCCTTTTCCACAAAGGGGCTCCATTGCAGTCTGTGACGGAGACTTGAAGTTTCAGTGTAAAGAATACATGAATCAAATTCATTTTTATACGGACATTATAAAACAAATTTTAAAACAAAAAAAGCTAAAAGTTAAAATGTTTACATTATATTTATAATATAGGATGCATGCGTGTTACATATACAATATAGAAAAAAATGTATTTATGCATTGTATGTATGACATGCACTGGTCCTCATCATTTCATCTTTCTTGATATTTATAAGATCTGAGCGTTTCAGAGCCAATCAATTTGTCTTTACTGTGAGTTGGCAGGACAAACTGATTTTCACTTTGCCAGAGTATCTGAGATTGAACCATGCAAGCCGTGTAATAGCCAGTCCTCCTTGGGCTCTAATGAAAGTATCCTGAGGTTTGTAGTTTTGTATAATTCATTCAGTTTTTCATTTATATTCTACAGTTAATATCCACCACATTGTCTCATAGGCCTCTAGCCTGTTTTTTTTTTTAGTCACTAGAATTGTTTTTGCTGTTATCGCGCTCCTCTTCACGCTAGCCTTGCCTGTGGTTGACCTTGTAGTTTAACCATACTGTTTCAAGGCAGAAGCAATAATAGAAGAAGTAATAGCCTTATGCACAGAAGTAATATATAAACAAACTCAAGCATGCTGAAAACGTTCTATAACAGTTAAATTACACATCTGCAATAGGCTACTCTTACAAAAATGACCAAAGAGTTGCTGAAGGAAAATTAAGCTAAACAAAACAGAATAGCTATTTCTTTCAACATGATTAATTAAAACCTAAAAAGAACTGATTTGTCTCATTTTAGAAGTGGCCATTAACTCAAATGAATAATCAGTTTTCAATTAAATACAAATACAAGAAACACAACAGACGGGTGAAGACTTTGCGCTCCCTATCGCCCCTTGCCAGCTATATGTTCTGGTTAAAGCATATTAAGGTTTTCTCACAGAAAATATTTACCTTTAAAATGGATGAATTTTGTTAAAACCAAGATATCATGAGTAGTAGGCCTATAAATGACTAAATATCTTGCAAGTGAGACATGCTGTCAAATCCATCTTAATCTTTAGCAGTGCGATTTTGGATAATACTCCAGTGTTTTATTATTTCATTTTTTACGCAAACCCATCAATCATTAAAAAGTGTGATAATATCTTCTTGTTTATAGCCATTGATTAGTAAAGGTATAATGCAGAGATATACCGATGGAATTTCCGTTTTTTTCATCCTTTATCGGTGGGCTCGTACCGCTGTGTCAATTTCAATAGAGACATGGCATGTGGTGATAAATAAGAAATTTACTACATAAAACATGCGTATAGACTATTAAATAGACTGACTGCACAACTGTTACAATTAATAAAAATATATAATGAGAACAATCCACTGCGTGTAAACGTATTTGCATTCGTGATTCATGTAATACAGAGAGGCAGACGATATTCGAGCAATAGCCGTTTTAACTAATTTCTTACAAAATAATTGATGGTCTGGACGCGCTCCTCTGGTTGAATATGTACTTCATCCTCCGAAGGGCGGAATCGGAATTGGAATTTGTAGGGTGAAAGGGATGAACATTTGGCATCTGCTCATCTCGATCGGTACACAAAGCCATTACCCTCTTCCCCAATAGGTACCGGAACATCGACGCCTTCTGATGCGCTTTTAAGGTGGCCCCTTTTCCTTCCGGGCAGCACCGCGCCTCATCCGCACACAGGCAGCGTCTCTGGTACATTGTATCTGGATGCTCTGCACCATGGGCGTCAGAAGCATTTTGAATGTGGGGGGAGCACACTGGCGGGATGAACTAATATTTTATGTTTAATGGGGAGGGGGCTCCAAATGAATAATTATAAAATGTGAAGGGGACACGTCCCCCTTAGATTTAATGGCGGCGACGCCCATGCATGCTCGTTTCTTTTCATGATACATAAGACCTACATGTTCTGCACTGAGTGTGGATATGCCTATCATGAAACAAGCTGGCCGTGTGTTTCAGGAAGCGTGTCGTGCTACCTTAGGAAAAATCACGCCCTGTTTTTAATGGGATATGCTCTGAAGCTTGTTAGCACTACTTATTTAATACTTAAAACAAAACGGATGCATGCCCTGTCATGCCTTTAAAGTCATGTACTTCGCACGTATACATAATTGTCCTGGTCTGGTCTGGCGGCAGAAGTAACAAACTTGTGTTACTTGAGGTGTGTAATGTATGAAGGGCATTATGAAAGAAAATTTGAAAATTTTGAAACTGGTTATAAGTGCATCTGTGGCCATTACATGGGGTATAAATACATATATTACACGGACAGATAGACCCTGAACCAAGCAACATAGCACCTTAATTAAATAAAAGGCATTTCCCATCCATTAATCCACCCGTCAAGTACCGTCATTACCTACCCAGTACAGGGGCACAGTCAGAATCTTACACTAATGGTAGTCTATATAGCAGCAGTTCACTTAACATCAGGTTTTTGGACTGCAGGAGAAAACTTGAAAACCTTAATAGACTAATGAGGAGGAACCAAGCCCAAAACATTAGAGGAGTGAGGTCATGGAGCTACCTATTGTAACTATGTTGCCACATGGGGCACATGAGAAATGGTAATTTGGATAAGCCATTTAAACTTGGATGCATAGATGTAAAATTTAATTGCACTTTCATGGACTAGGGTGGTTAAGAAGGTCATGGGTTCAAATCCCACTGCCAGCAGTGTAATCATATCTGCATTGGACACCTGAGCAAGGCCCTTAACGCCAACTGCTCCAAGGACATTGGCTGAGCCTGCTCTCTGATCTTCATTTGTATGTTACATTTTTTAGCAGACACATTTCTACAAAGTATCATCATCAAAGAACTAGGCCTATATATGTGTCTAGTAAATCTTCCTATTCTAAAGTGACTTAAAATATGAAGTCAATTAATGAAAGGAAACAATATAAAAGTTTAGCTTTATTGATTTGTTTGAACATGACATTTACAAGGACTTACAAAAAATAACCTTTTTGAAAGTTTTGTAGAAACCTTTTAACTGCTATTGCATTAATCTCTGTTTTATAACACAATCTTTAAAACAAAAACATAAAGATGAAACAAAAGAAAACTTGTTAATTTGGTACCAGTCTTTCAAAGCAAAAGTAAATTAAAAGTAAAATCTGTTACAAACTCAATCTGGGGGAAAAACAAACACTTCATATTTTAATGCTAGTTACACAAGAGAGTTGGTGGTTTCTTTTTTAGAAAGCCAACTGTAAAACAAAAACAAGATATTTACGATTATATTACAATGATTTTTGTGTCTCCTTTCAAATGTCAATAACAGGACGATACATATTTCAGTTCACATTTCAAAAGTGGAAAAAAAAATCCTATAACAATGAATGCAATTTGTACAGTGCACTACTGAAATTAACACTAAGTTCACAGTTTAAACAATTTTAATAAATGTAAAATCATGTTTCCCATTTTCAGGGCAAGACTTATGTCTTCAAATTGAATGACAGCTTGGAATTGGTCTTTTTAGTGTCCATAATCCACAAATCTATTTGAAAATGAACATTACATTAAGAAAATAGTGCGATAAAATGTGAAGAGGTATCCAAACCATTTAACATTAAGTTCTCATTCAAAACAACAGGGAAACACTTTATTAATACTAGTGCTGAATGGCAGGAAACTAAATCTGACCAGAATATTACAATATTACAGACTGTTACTTGCAATATTTTGGGATTTGAGCAACCATCAAAATCAGCTGTGCAGCCCTGTCATTAGTGATTATATTCTTTACAACCAATCTTTCCTCACACTCTTTGAGGTATATGTGTAATCTCCCTCCCTCATATTAGAATAAACTGAATATTTACATGTACCAAGTACATAAATATTAACAGAAATCAAATCGATAGAGGTAAAGAGTGAAACAAGCAAAATATAAATGCAATGGCCTCCGTTAAACCTTTTTCTTCAAACAATTTGGTTCCTTACACCTCTCCTCTGGCATGCTGTAAGTAATGTTTGTATAATCCTGGAACATCGGCAAACTGCGCCCCACATTCTGCACAGTCAAAACTATCATGATCATCATCCTCTCCATTCCCATCAAAAGAAGATGAGGAGACTCTATTGAAACTTCTGGTGGATATCGCATAGTTAGGAAGGGGATTTGGGACATGAGGAATTCGCTTTTTCTGGGGATCCCTTTGGGTCTGTGAAATTTGTTGAAGAGCGGATGGTGGAACAGATGTACTAGTTTGTGTATGAAAATGAAAGTTCTCAGTTGGAGTTTCACAAAATGGCACAACTAAGGAGGACTGCAGAGTCTGAGTTAGACATGCATCATCTGCCAAGGGGTGAATATTGGGAGGGCCGCTTGTCTTACTGCCTCCTTCTTGAGATAGATCATCTGCAGGTGGATTGGAGTGGCTGATAAGAGAACTGTCTTTTTGGGAAATTCTACTGGAACCACAGTGAGTGATCGGGACTGAAATAATATCTTTGCAGGAATAGGAGTTTTGTCTTCTGGTATGAAGGGAGCTTAGAGATGAAATTTCAGGGTGAACAAAAGGTGCTGCTGTATGTTTACATCTATAACTTAGCTGCTTTTGGTGTTGCTGGCCAACAATTTCCCCAGTGTGCCATGCTTTCGTTTTGCTAGAAGAGGAATGGCACAGCTGATGGCAAAATAGCAAGCTCAGGGTTTTGAAGCTTGCTTTGCATTCTGCGCATTGGTAGGGCAGCAAGACTGGTTGTGATGAAACTGCGGAAACATAGATATTTGGGGCTACATGAGTTTTTAGGTGCATTTGCAACTCATTGGGGTAAGAAAATGAGATATTGCAATGAGAACAGGAACATGAGTGAGTGCAGTGTTTAATTAAAAGGTGTCGTTCCAAGTTTCTCTGATGGAGGAACCCTTTTCCACAAATATTACATCTACATGGTTTATAAGAATTGTGCCACTCTTGCTGGTGGGTTTTTAAGCTTTCATCATGGGATGTACAAGAACTGAGAGGGCATCCATATGTTTTTTGCTTGGCATGTTCCTCCAAATGCTGCTTATACAATCCAGTGAAGCGAAACCCCTGACCACACTTGGGGCAAAAGAAACGTCCTTGCTGTTGTCTATGAACTCGCTGATGCAGCCAGAATTTATTCCAGTTTTCCAAGACCTTGCCACAGTGTCCACATGTATAAGTCTGTCCCCGAATATGAGTTAGCATGTGAGCTCTAAGTCGTCCCAAATGTCTAAAGAGTCTGCCACAGCGTGGGCATAAGTATTTCCTGGGATTAGATTTATGATCATATTGTTGCAACTGAAAGCAACAGCATCTTGAAAGAGAGCACTGTTGAAGGTATTCTAATTTGGGAAATTCAGTCTGTTGTGTGGATGAATCTATAACCATGGGGTAAGTCTGTGAAGAATGACTCCCCTTTTTCATTTCGACCCCGTTATAGTTTTGTACTTGAGGGTAAGATATGTCAGATCGAGTTTTCTGATAGTCTTCATACTGTGGCCGAGGGGGTTGTGGCTGATGATACTTGTAGCTTTTGAGCTCTGAATGCTGTAGGGGTTGGAGTTGAAACTGTTGACTATACTGATACTGAGATTTTTCTGAAACTTGACAAAGTGGTGAATTAGTTCCTTCATCCTCTGCTAATGCCCTTTCTCCACTTAACTTGACACAAGAGTGGCGGTGAACATTGAGATCAAAGACTTTCTTGCCAGACACAACACTGGTATTAGACTGAACATCATGTGTACGCATGTGAAGGTTGTACTGATGCCGTAGACCAAATCTTTTCTCACAAACATGGCACTGGAAAGTTACTGGGGTCTTTACCTTCTTCACATAGTTTTCTCGTTTGCGGTGGCAAAGGTGGGTTTTCAGTGTTCCAAGCTGTGCAAATCCCTTTCCACACATTGCACAAACATATGGCTTTACTGAGCAATGCATTTTTTCATGCATATACAGGCTACAAGCCTGGCTGAAGGCCTTACCGCAAACTTTGCAAGTGTATGGTTTTTCTCCACTATGAACACGTATGTGGATCTTCAGCATTGAAATAAACCGAAATCTTTTACCACAGACTTCACATACATGGGGTTTGGCATCCTTCAGAGTTATAATAGAGCTTGCGGAATTGCTTTTATGTTGTGTTTCAAGACTAATACCGTCTTGCCCCAATTTCTCAATAAAACCAGCTTTGTTTAAATCCTTTGTGTGTGTCTTGCAATGCTCAAGGAGTTTATTCCTACCAGTAAACCTGTTGTCACAATAGGGACACTGCAAACATTCTGACATGTTATGTATCTTTCTATGAGTATTGAGGTTAGAACGCTGAGCAAATGTCTTTCCACATTCCTGGCAGTTATATGGCCTCTCACCTGTATGGATACGACGATGGATAATGTAAGATGAGATGTAATGAAAGGACCGTCCACAATAATGGCACTCTATAGGTTTCTTTCCCTGATACTTGGGTGGGCGTCCTGGTCCACGGGGTTTTGAAGGATCAGAAGTCAGAGACACTTCCTCCAATATTTTTTCTGCAGAATCATCTTCAGTCTTACTTCTGCTTTTTCCATCTTCATCAAGATCGAGATACTGTTCACTTTGTTGAAGTTCATTGACATTTTCTTCAGTAGTGATTTGATTTTGGAACAAATTTGAAGATAAGGTTTGATCTTCTCTTGCTGCCCCCTCATCAGAAGGATTAGACAACATGTGTTCATGTGAAGTGTACTTCCGATTAACAGCTTCTAGAGATTTTGAGTCAAAAGGAATTTGGATTTTAGATTCTGTGGACACTAAATGATGAATATCTGATTTGTCACCTTGAATTTCCTTTGTGGATGTCAAGGTCAGAGCACCTTTTTCTCTCAGTTCTATTCCTTGAATTGATATTTGCTCATCTTCTTTTCTGGTATTCTCTGATATTTCCCTAGGAACAGATAAGATTACATCAGATGCCCCTATTTCATCATCATACTGCCTTGTCTTTGAATCCATATCAGATGCCTCAGTTTCACTGAGTGAGTCTAAAGAGATTTTGTCTTGGATAATTTCAGTTGACAGTTTGTCCACTGTTCTTTTGCATGACTCTAGAGATGTCACTTCAAATGATTTTCCTCTATCATTTGTTGAACAGTTGACTTGAATTTGATTTCCTACAAAACTGTCACTTGTAATTTGATTCTCTGTAAACTTTTTGTGGATGTTAAAATAGTCTTGGTTTCCATGCAATACCTTTCCAGCATCTGTCTCTTGTTGAGCATTTAGATTGGTCCTTCCTTCACATTGAACCACAGCCAAAATTTCCCCATCACTTTTTGGTTCTTCAGTCACAAACTGGCTTTGCGTTACTGAATGAGCTGCTTCTTGAAATTCATGCTGATTCATATTAAATTCATCAAGTGCTTTAGGTGATATTTTCTCAACGGTGACACTTTCCTTAATTTTCTCAGTTTCTGTTTTATCTTCATCGGTTTTCAGCATTAGCTCAAAGTTTGTTTCCAAAGGCTCACACTTCATTTTCCCCCGATCATCCCACCAAGACCTTTTTCTCTTGCGTCTCTTTCGTGAGCCTTTTCTTGGCTGTTTTCTGAATTCATGAGCACTGTTAAATTTGATGTGCTGTTGAACCATTGAAACTAAACCAGTCTCAACTTGGCAAAATTGCCAAGTTTTTGTTTCTCTTGCATTTTGCAGAAGTGATTCCACTTTTATCCCTTTGGAATGTTTCTGGGGGACACCTTCTACTTCAGAATCTGTAGTTTGTGTAAATGTTTTGTACTTATCCAGTGTGCCTTCCAACTCAGTAAGTGCTTTCTGGTTCCTGAACCTCTTCCGACGTCGGTCTACTTTATGAGGTTTTTTTGGAGTTAGTTTTGTTGAAAGATCCAAACAAGACACTCCCATTTCTGGTGATTTTGAATAGCATTTTGACAGAGGGGCATTTTGATCTGCTACTGAACAACTGCAATCGGTTTCTGTTTTTACCACTTTCTCAGATTGCTGATCCAGAGGGATGAGATTTTTGCGGGGTCTTCCACGTTTGCGAGGCACTTTAACAGAATAAACAGTAACAGTCTTTGCTGTATCCTGAGATGAAAGAAGATATTCGTTGGGTGTATCAACTTGATGAAACTGAGACATATTGTTAACTTCAGTTTCCCCCTGGCCCTTCATTTTGACAATATTATGAGTTCTTTTAACCATGTCTAAAGTCACACCCGGGCTACATGGTATACACTTTGGCTCATGTTCAGGAGTTAATATGTTCTGTGGAACAGAAAGACATTTGTGCATTTTACAAAAACTACCTGTGCCCTCTGGTAGTTCACTTTCCAATTTAACCATTATTGGTTTAATTTTTCTTGCTTTCCTTTGCTTATTCCAAACATTTAATGGATTTTCCCCAGTGGAAAGAACTGAATCAGGCACTGTCCCTTTTAAAAGAAATGACGGAGATTTCTGGAAGGCAACAGGATTCTCCAAAGAAAAATCAGAAAAGCCTGGATGGTGAGTTTCTTGAGTTTGGATATCTATTTTATGATGTTTTCTTTTTTTTCCCAGGAATTTCCGTTTTGGCAGTTGTTCACTCTTAGTTTCAGTGGTGGCTATTTTCTGGAGGTTTGATGGTTTCGTTGTTCTGCCTGCAATCAGAAGTGGATTAGGGCATCTTGAGAAAGGCGTCAAAATGGGTTTATTGGTGTGGTGTCCAGGATGACTTTCGTGTCTTTCTGTTGTGTAATTTGTAACTACTTTGCATGCCCGAGTGTACCTTCGCAAATGAGTTTCAGGGAGGCTGGTGACCCATGAGGCTTTTTTCTTTTCTTTCCTACCTTTATTTTTTTTGGGATGATGAGATGGAATATTCTGGGAGGAATTTTGAGTATCCACGTGCCCAATCAGATTAATTTTATTTACCCTTCCTTCTTGTGCCATGACCAGTGGTCTTGCCATTTTAATCAGTGTTTCCTTCTTTAATGGTCTACCAATTCTTCGTTTCAATATGACTGCATCACCACCGGCCTTGAATCCAGCAAGCATTTTCCCTGCCTTCCCCAGCTCTTCACATGTTGTGTTCACCTCTTTCAGTCCCTCTTGAGTCAAATCTG
Organism: Petrocephalus sullivani; assembly: GCA_026780845.1. Lineage (NCBI taxonomy): Eukaryota > Metazoa > Chordata > Actinopteri > Osteoglossiformes > Mormyridae > Petrocephalus > Petrocephalus sullivani. The sequence goes on along the minus strand of JAODKM010000126.1, from coordinate 2,696,006 downwards.
TGGATTTACTCAACATCAGACACTGTTGTGGAATTTCAAGATAATCTGTTAGGTCTTGAATCTTCATATCTTTACTCTGTCTGTATTGATCTGAAATATGTTTTGATCTGTCAAAGTTAGATATTTCTTCTGATGGACTTTGGGTTTGGGCTTCAAAAACATTTTGAGGTGATGCTAAACATTCCTGGACCACTTTTCTTCCTTTCTTTATTTCTGTGTTTCTCTGATGACTGCATTCCATTTGTTTTTGAAATAGGGGCCCATTTGAGTTCAATTCATCTGTTTCCTTTAGAAAACCTTGAGTGCTTGCCTTAATCTCTTTACCAATTAGTTCTGCGTCTTTTTGAATTTCACCAGGATTCATCATTAAAGTATGAATATTTTCCATATGCATTTCATTTTTTCCACTTAACTTCCTCACATATTGTTCCTGAGATGATACTTCTAAAGGGGTTTTTTGTGATGGTTGTTCTTTGCTGCCTTTACTTTGCTGTTCACTGCAAATGCCAACTTTACCTAAAATATTTCTGCCAAATAAAGTTTGGGGAGAATAATTTACTGATTCGTTCACAGGGGCATTGCAGCCATTATGTTCGACAACCCCTGCACTTTCCATCGACGGAAAAATGCACTTCTTTCTTGGTCGCCCAACCTTCTTTTGTGGCTTTATATTGGTAGAAATTATTTGTTGTGAGCCTTCAGTTTTAACAGATGTTTTAGTTTGAATTTGAGAAGCATCAAAATCTGATACTCCACTTGGCTTTGGCTTGAGAGCAGCTTCCATTTCAATAATTTCAGGAGGCTTAACATCCATTTTGGATTTGTCAAAAGTGTCAATGTCACTTTTTCCCTGGAAACACCGCACAGGGTCAAGCTTAAGAGGCTGATCAACTTTTAGCAAAAATTGTGTTTTCATAATTCTTTTTCTTTTCGGTGGGCGACCAACTTTCCGTCTATGTTTAACCTCAGGTTCAGGTGACATCCCACTATTCACTTGTTGTTTTACTGCTTTCTCTACATGTTGAAATTTTCTCTCATATCCTGACTTTGGTATTGTAAAATTTGGATCAAGGCATTTCAGCTCCTCTGGCAGAGAGTAACCACCAGTGTTCTCTTCTTTAGCTACTTCCTGAAGAGCTTCCAATTTCTGTTCTTTTTGATCTGTCCGTTCACTACATTTAGTATAAGTTGAGAAGACACCAACAGAATTCCCTATTTGTGTTAGCTCTGCAATTTGGGTGTCCTGCTTATCTTGTTCATCTCCTTTGTCCAAGGTTGTCCCAGCTTTGTCAAATGCCATCGTATGATGAAGTACAGGAGAGTTCCTGCATTGTACCATTTCTTTCAAAGACAGATCATTTGTATTGGACAAAGACTGGGCTGTGCATTGTTCTTCTCCTTCTGGTTGACCATCTTTGTTCAACTCGTCTTCTACACTTAATTCATTCTGACGTTCAGTGTCTGACAATGGAATATGATGCATCACATCTGAAACTGAATAATTATTCTGAATGAGGACTGCAGTTTTTCTACTCTCTGAAGTTACTGGCTGCTCAATTGCAGAGGCAAATGAGGATGAAAATGTATTCCAGTGGTTTTGATCTTGGTCAGCAGTTCCTTTCAAAAGCTGGTCTGAACAGCTTTCATTTGCTAACGTCCTTTCAGAATCTATGTGATGCTGCTGCAGAGTCTCAGTCAAGGACACGTTCATAATACTAGACTCCCCTCTCATAAGCTGCTGCTTCTTAATGTTATGAATTTTTGTGGGAAGTTCCTGTTGGTGTTTTGGACTTTGTTGGTCTGTATTTTGGTGTATGCAGTCAGAGGAGTCTGCTGCGGTCATACTAGCTGAAGTCAAAGTATCTGTAGTTTGCTCTCCAAACTCTTTTCCTGTTCTGTCTCCTTTATCTATCTTTTCTTGTCCCATTTCAGAACTAGTAAAATTGATGTCCTCTTCCTCTTCAAGCATTTTCGAGACTGTACTATTCCTCTCTTGTTGTTTTCAAGATCTTCTAAAGACAACCCAGCTGCCAGCTGTTAGCTTAAAAGACAAAAATAAGTTTTATTAAGTTTAAAAATGAGTATCTAAACAATTTCAAGATTAATTTTTAAATGCAGTTCAGTTTCATCGTACTCAGAATAAAAAAAAAAAACACTAACAAGTACTATGTTCAAAAATACAGAGTACTGTGCAAAAGTCTTAGGCAAGTCAAAGAAAAAAATTAATTTATCTGGGAAGTTTAGATTTTCTCAGAAAAAAAAAATTACTAGAAAACATGCAAATTTCACCATCAATTTAATCATCTAAAAAGGGGGGCTATTCCACCCATCTAATCCCTACTCCTCACAGACTCACAACCTGTACAATTTCTAGAAAAACGTGAAAAACAATAGCAGTGGTTTTTACCTGGATGCTATGAAACTATACCCATTCATTTACTGCACATTCCACTTACAGACCAACACCAACCTACACAAATTTGTACCACTGGTAATGTGTCTCCCAATCCATCTTGGTCTTATTGTGCTAGCCCTGGCACCTGACACCAACAAATTTGTACCACTGGTAATGTGTCTCCCAATCCATTTAGGTCTTATTGTGCACTAGCCCAATTACATGGTGGAAATTCAGTGTTATGGTCATTTAGTTCTTAATACTGCATCCGGTAATAATCAATATAACCAATATATTCATATTTCTGAGGACATATCTTTATAACAATGCATTGTCTCCCATTCTAAAAGTATTCTCTTGTACTTCTTTATAATGGACAAAGACTACACTGGGTGGTCATTTAGTTGCCATTTACCTATTAGGTAGTATTTATTTTTTTATAAATTAGCTTTTTATTTTAATGAGTAGGCTACACAGCTTTACATTACTGTTTTGCTCTCTTTGGTGTCAGAGTCCCCTAAATCCCAGCTCCTGTTGACCCAAGAATTAAATTGCATCAAATCATGGTTTTTCCCCTCACCATAACATTCTCTTTGCCTGAATGGAGACACACAATTAAATTATCAGTTCACAGTAGAATGATTTCCAATTTCAATCTTATGGGAAAAAGGGTAGTCATCCCCCACCTCGATAAAATTTGCTGGGGGGTACGAGAAAAATCACATCCCATATCGGTTCAAAACTGAACATAGCATTTTGCATAGCACGCAGCAGTCACACAATATATGGGACCAGTGCAATCTCTAATACTCAAATTTGTCAAAAGAATGAAATGCACAACTGCATTGATATGTTCCTTTTGCACAATAGAAAACTGTACAAAAACATATAGAAGGGATTTGCTCCAATCAGATATAAAATTATTAACAAAGTAAGCTTCACTACATCTGTGGCTGTTTTTGCAAGTGACACCAATGTGTGCCTACAATAAATTCTGCCGATTAATGAAAATACTACAGTAATATAAAAATATTATTACATGGCTGCCTTACAACCATCTACCAACCTCTCCACAAAAAAAATGACAATTAAATTCCCCCATGTTACATTTCACCAAGTGGCTACAGAACTGTTACCAATAAAATTTGCCAAGCAGGGCTGTATGTAAAATATATACAGCGCCAGAAAAAATTGAGACACTTCAGCAGGGGTGTCCAACTCCAGTCCTGGAGGACCACAGCCCTGCACATTTTTGGGTTTACCCTCATTTAACACACCTGATTCAACTCGCAGCTCATTGTGCTAATTACCACACCCCTAACCCAAATCTTTTAATAAGTGGTGCTGAAGGTTTTAGAACAGGGGTGTCAAACTCCAGTCCCGGAGAGCCGGTGTCCTGTGTAGTTTAGTTCTGGAGTTGGATACCCCTGGACTAAAGCATAAATTTGTCATTTCAAAAATGCAGATTTTTGTTTTAAATTGTGCTGTGGTCTCTTAATTTTTTCCAGAGCTGTATATATAAACAGAGCATACCACATGCTACTGTTTTGGTAAGTCATGGAAGCGATAAGCACTGAAATGGCAGTGAAGAAAGGGACGGCTCAACAGCCACAGCATTTTTTAAAAGGGGAGATACTGTAGGTAAACAAGGTAAAAAGACGTTAGTAGTGTAGTGGTACTTTTTGCAGTTCAAAGTCTGACATTAAACAAAAGGATACCCCGAATTTATACAGATTACTAACTTCTGAGTATCACAATACACCTTCTCATTAATATTTTAGGTGTACTACCAATCTGCTCACCAAATCGTGTAAGTAATTGTCCATACAGTGCCGAAAAGCCAGCATCTGGACAATTTTTTATGCCTGTCATGCAAAGCTCCGGTGATTATTGTGCATGTGATATAGTGCAACCCTACATAAAATTTTGAAAAAATTAGAGGTTCCTCACACAAACTACTTGCAAACTCACTAGAAACAGCCTGATCTTAGAATCTGGCCAGGTCTAGCCTCATTCTCATAGTAGGTGGTACCCTACTGGACCTAAGCTGAATATTCAGAATAACAACAACAAGTCTGTGGTCAGAATTCACAGACTGGGCACTTCGGAAAACCCGTTAGTTCAGTTGGAGCATCCAGCGTCTACTAGAGGTCGACCAATATATCGATCAGCCGATATTTGGCATTTTTTAATATATCGGCATTGGCTGATATCCGAGTGTAGTACGCCGATTGACAGACAGGCAGCCCCGTGACGCATGCTGCCTGTGTTGGACAGCAGCCAGAACTTTCATAAGAGTCCTGGGAGAGAACGGAACGGCTTAAATCCTGGGGGCGGTTGCACAAAATACCTTGAGTTAAGATTTTCTTAAAAATGCACAAAACATCCGTAAATGTCCTCCTTAAGGTTTCCTTAAAAAATTTTCTCCTCATCTTGGTCTTATCCCTTAAAGTTCCCTCAGCGGTTGCACAAAAGACATTAAGAACCTAAGTGAGGAGAATTTAAGGTACCTCTGACTGTACCTTAACCATAGCACGCTATTTATGGCAGTAAATGAAGAAAATGAACTCATCCCGAGAAATCTGCGACTGGATATGATCATGATCAATAGATCTAGCATTATAGATTTGATTGCCAGTCGATTTATAATTTTATTTATACGGCGACATGTTTATAATTCATTATTTTATCTGGCTAACACTGGTAAGTTTCAAAAAGACAGAAGTATATTGGTTATTCGATCGAATTTCCGTTGAAGAAATATGTAGACACATGCAGAAAAAGGTATTCATTAATGCATTTAATGTAACTGAGACACAAAAGTTAATCCATCTGCTCAGGTCTTTTTTCGCCTGCTTCTCTCTTTTCCCCATACTTTTGCATAACTTCTAAGTTGCCACCGGTAGAAATCCGGCTTTTTATTTTATTTATATTCGTCAGACACAAAATATGTTTAATGTCATTGGTAGTATCAAACTCTCTGCACTGTAAAAAAAAAAAAAAAAAAAAAAAAAAAAAAAAATACGTAAGAAAACATATAATGTACTGCTAATTTTCTGTCAGGACATTATCTGTTTTCTTACGGATTTTTTTTTGTTAAATTTCCAGACATTAGCGGGTGTACTTGCTCCCACAATGCAATGCGAAATTCAAATTAAAGGGTAAAACACCTGTGAAAATGTATACGGAAAATTCCTTCATATTAACACGGTACACTCTTTTTACTGACTTTTTTTAAAGTGTAGCTTACTTTGTAGGTAATGTTAAGAATTGGTATTAAAACCATCATTGACAAAGAAGTTTTGTGAATTTAAGTGTATATAGTTTGTTTATATGTAGGGTGACCAGATAATCCATGTCATCCTGGACACTTTGAGCTAGGACAGGATTTGTAAACTTGGATTTTACCTAGATTTTACTTAAACGCTTCATTCTTGCTGTGTGCTGATTGGTCCGCCTCCTATAATAATGCACATATCACTAATGTTAATGTGAAACATTACCTATTACCTAAATTAACTATTAGCCAAGCAAAGGAGCCTTTCAGGATTAAAGTAGTTTGTAAAACCTGTAGCTCAAAGTGTCCGGGATGACATGGATTATCTGGACACTCCATTTATATTTAAGTTTACACACTTCTGTTCTAAGTCAATGTTCAATAAATGTTGAGAAATGTTGTGTATCCTATATTATTAGTGTGATATTTGACCATGCAAATAGAGGGGAAAATGTCCAATTACACAATGTAACGCAGTTTTTGTTCCTGGCTTCCAAGTGTTATATTTCAACTGCTTATGTCTGAAGCCTATCG
>JAODKM010000126.1:2671517-2682972 GCA_026780845.1 Petrocephalus sullivani | reverse complement strand
TGGCATGTTCTCTTGTCTTTCCCATTTTGAAGAGTGGCTAAAAGAAATGGGCCTCTGTGCCATGTCATATTTATACTATACTAATATATTTCCAGGGAAACAGCAAGTCATGGATTACTAATTAGAAGTTCCTAGACACTCAGACCAACTTAAAAAAATAAAGAATAAATTACAAAAATGCTTCAGTTACATTTATTTTATATGACTTGTTAGGGGTGCCAATAATTGTGGCACTGGATATTCTGTCATAAACAATTATTTCTTAATGTGGGATTTTTTCCCCAATGAATAAATGTACTCAAATAAGAGGTATGATTCTTCAAAAAAATTCAGTATATGATTACACTACTGCAATAAAAAAAATAATTTATTTTAAGGCTTTTTACACATCTTTACAAGGGGTGCCAATAATTGTGGAGGGTGCTGTACTTATGGCCTCCTAGTATGGTGGTGTCCATTTGTTGCACAATGAATTTTAAATCATCCTACATCATAATCTCTTCCAAAACCTGAGATAACTAAGTACTCAACAACATAAACAATTATAAATGCCCCCCTTTTTTTTATTAGATTCATCCTGCAATTAGTTAAGCTCCACTGACAAAATTTATAGGTGAAAAAGTTATTGTCATGGTTGATACACCACTGAAACTACCATGTGACAAAATGTGTCCTCTGCATTTAACCCATGTGACATAGCAGTGGGCAGCCATTGGGTACCGACAGGTCAGGGTACCGACAGGTCAAGGACTTGAACCAGCAACCGTTCAATTACACAGTCACATCCCAGACCATTATGCCACTATTGTCCCATAGGCCCTCCCTTGGCATTTACCATATCTGTCACCATACTGTGTGAAAATCAAAGTCAAACACTTCACATTCCAACAATAAATACTTAGATTTCTTTGGGTGCCCTTCTTCCAACTGCCTTTATTAAAATACTACAGTAAATTATGCTTAAACAATGCCATATCCATAACATTTAGATGTGTAAAAAATATATCATAAAGGGCCTTGTTACAACCAAATGATGTGATTCACCTTTACATTTAAAAATGGGCATTCATTATACAGCTCCAATGCAGTCATATGCAGTCAGTTTGAGGTACATTTAAATCAGTATTATAACAGGTATCTATTTCCCCACCATATTCTCTCACAAGATGTGTTTTGTAAGGACATTACAAAAGCTATATGAGGCATGCCACAGCCTTTGTTAATATGTTGTTTTTAAAGGGCCATTCTAAAATTCTGATGTTGCAGTTCACAAACAAACTTATCAATAGAAGCATATGCAAACATTAATATCACCTCCATGAGAAAGGCAATCTGAAATAAATTGTTTTGCCTTTCTGGAAAAAAGACAGTATTCAGTACTGGCAAAAAATGTTACAGTTAACATAAGAGGAAAATTGTGACTAAACATATAAACTAAAAAGGAATCTGTTGAACTTATTTAATGATATCCCATATTTGAAATGTATGTAATTTTCTACTGATAAATCCATCTTGCTTTGCATAATTAACATTCAAGAAAAGACAATGGACTTTGAAACCAGAATGTGCAAACTTAATAGATGATTTTTAGCATTCAGATCAGTTAAGTTTACAAAAGCATATGCCGATTATAATTTCTAAGAATAGATGCCATAAGTACCCCATTACATCTACAAGGGACTGAATTTGGCCAATTTCTGGCTTCACCATGTCATTGAATGTAGAATGTGTATAATAAAAAAACATTTACACCTGTAGAATGTTAAACACTGAATTTTCATTTGAATTTCAGAGATGCCAACTTACAGGGCTTCATAATTGTAACTTCATCAAATTTTAATTATTTGAAATACTTAGTATGCAAAAATTGTCACTTAACATTTGTGCATAATTTGTTGTGGGTATTCTTAAAGTATTCTAAAAGTTTCAGTACACTTAAAAGAAACAAAAAAGTAGTTTTAGTACAACACTTGCCAGTTTAAATATATCCATTACTCCCTAGTGAGTAGGTACTGGTATTCTCTGGTTACATGCGTTACCTTTACACCAATAGGTCAGTAAAAGACAATCTAACTAAGGAGTTAATGTGCAATAGAAAAATAAACCCTTAGTCAATAATAGCTAAGCCAACAAGCTAGTTGTTCAAGATGGACATTGTGTAACCATTTCACTCTATAATTCCTTCATTGCATGGTCGTGGTGAGCACGTCTTCTTGTGAAGATGAATTAAAGATACAACAGAAATAAAATATAAAAATCACTTAATTCTAAATATTATGAAATAATTCACGAAAAACAGTACCAATAAAGATCTGCAATGATAAAAAGGTTAAAAATAAAAAACAATGCTCTGAAATGTATTGAAACTGATTTTGATTTTAACTAAAGATAGTGTAAATAGAAATGCATTACATTTGACTTGTGTGAAATCTTCTTTGAAGGAAAAGAACTTTCTGCAAATTTATATTTAATAAATCAAGACTACTTAATGCAGTCTTTCACAGACAAGTTTTAATAGCAGAAAAAGGATGAGTTTGGTTAATCAATAACTGTAAAACCATAAAACCGAATTTTGCTAAAACTTAAAACAAGTCCATTTAACTATCTACAAAATACTACTTATGTTTTTCTGTGCCTGTCTTCCTCGCAGGCTTTTCTCCTGATCTGACTTCACAATTCGGCTTCCCTTTGTCACTTTCGGCGTTCTGGACACGGCTATCTTCCGTCCAGCACGTCCCTTCTTGCCAGCGATTTCCTCCGCCACGGAGTCTCCCTGCGTCGTCTTCTTCCCCACCTGGAAGGGTGCGCTTGTGCGTTCATTGACCGGTGTTGGACTCCCTTCTTCAGCATCATCTTCCTTTTGGTCTGCAACAGGTGTCTCAGTGCCCGTGATTCTAGGTTGAGATCTGGTTGAACCTTTGTGCTGGCTGACAGCAGAAAGGCTCTCCCCTGCCTGAGACATTTTTGTCACTTTTTCTGTCTTTTTTTCCCTCTTTTCTCTTTTGCTGAGGGAAGGAGATGGAGAAGGTTCTTGTGTAGACTCTGCTCTGCCACTGGAGCGGCGAGAGCGTTTAGTAGAAGGCGGGCTTCCCATATCTTGCTCTGCTTTCCTCTCAGGTTTAGTGGAGGACAGCACCTCCTCCCTGCTTGCTTTGGCCTTAGTAGAGCCTGGTGGTCGGCCTCTCTTACGGGGGTGATCACTGGCAGGTGAGGCAGGTGGTTCCGCAACACGACATAATGCTCTGGTCTTGCGCAAATGTGCACCTTTATTTGATTTTACCTTGCGAGGCCGGCCTCTGCCTTTGGGCTCTACAGGAGTGGGTGGCACGGGGGGCTCTACGCGAGGGTAAATACGCGGCCGTCCTAGAGGCTTCCATACCCTGGGCCCCTTTGGTTTGCTTTTCATTTTTCTCCTCTCCTCCTCCTCCTCTGGTGTGAGTGGTGTCTTTCTTGGCCTCCCCCTTCTTCTGGAGGCATTGCTGGGTAAACCTTGTTTACTCTCTGACCCAGGACCAGTGAGCAATCCTAAGTCTTTGTTCACCTTGGGAGGTCTACCTCTTTTCCGAACTATTCCTGATGTTTTAACCGGAGCTGGGTCTTTGTTCATTTTTGGAGGCCGACCTCGCTTCCGAAGCGTTCCGGGAAGATTTTCAGGTGTTGACTCTTTACTCACCTTAGGGGTTTGATCTTGATTTTGGTCTAGAGATTTTACTGGAGAAGGAGGGTCTGCCTCTTTCCGTGGCCTCCCACGCTTTCTTGTATTAACTGGTTTAGGCTTCATGGGAGCTGGTCCTGGTGGTCTGCCCCGGCCTCGCTTTGGGGACTGAGCGATTTCATGGGGCAGAGTCACCTGGACTACTTCCACGACAGGTTTCATTGGTTGCTCCATTGCAGAACGTCTCTGAACCTATTGAGTGCTGTCTTTCTTTCTGACAGTCTGTGAACACAAGTATTCTTGGTCAAACTTCATGAATATGCGTGTCAAATCAGCATTATTATCTGCATATCTTACAGACAATAAAACAAGCATATGTATCACCTAAATCACTTGTTCTTATGTGTCTTGTATATTAATGTCAATATTATGTCAAACTTTGTTCTAACTATGAAAAATGTTTTCCCTTCTGTTTTTACTCTTGTTGTACACATTGTATTTATTCCAACATTTCATGCACTCTGTTGTTTTTGTACACTCATCAACCACAAATGCAGGTTGCATATATCAACCAGACTGTATGTGAACATTGTCGTTTCTCACTTACTGTACTATTCGAGTCATTGATAACTAGAAACAAATTCCCTGTGTTTGAATATACTTAGCTAATAAAACTAATTTTAGGTATTAGTGTGTACATAAATGACAAATTTTATTTAATTCTCAAATAATTTAATTCGCACTTTGTAATCAGTAATACATATATAAAATACATAATCGATGACAAGCATTATATTAACGTATCTGAACCCGGCAGAGTGCATTAAATCAGTGTTGTTAAATCCAACATCTGCTAACCACTGCGCTTGGCACGTAGCGTATATGACAAAGGTGACTACATGTACCATTCAATTTAAGCAATTCACGATTTACTACGGCTTTAATATGCGTTTATGTTCTTTGCGATCAAAATATAATTAGCAAGACAAAAAGTATTTTCCATAAAGTATAAACTGTTTACTATCCGTTACATGTAGCCTATACATGTGACTCATCTATTATCTGTTTTTAAATCACGATCACACGCTAATAATTTCTAACCACCAAGCAGTCAATGTATCGCTACTCAGACTATGCGTTCAAACAGCACATTACAAATGGGTTATCAACTTTGCTATCTCTGTGACGGGCCAGCTGTCCAGCTCGCTGTTAAAAATACGCCACAACTATTTATTTCTCGGCAAAGAACTAACATAGACACAAACAAACTAAATGTAACATCACGGATAATAAACAAAAAATACGGTAGGGGAAGATATGCTCCCACGGCAGACTTCCACCAGGCGTTTTTACATCTGCGTCTAATGGTGATCAGTGCAAAAATGGTAACCACGTACAAAATACGACAACTCGTTTCCACATAGCCCACCTTAAAAAGGATGCAGGGACAGTTATAAAATGTTTTCTGGTTATTTGTTAGGTGTTCAAGAGACAGCTCCTCCTGCCGAGCCCGCAGTCTTTGTTTTTGTTTGAATTTGCAACCGCTTCCGGGGCTGACGGGAAGCTAGCTGCGAAAGGGAGCCATGGCACACAGTGACCCACCACCATCACCATAATTATTATTATTAATAATAATAATATTGTACAATTCACTAATTTAATCGGCACAGAAGCCCCCCCTGCATAACTGCAGCACTGAAAGCAGTATGCTTTCTCAAAAAACGAATTCATGTAACTCTTACTAGCGTGCAGAAATTCAGTCGTCTCCTTACACTGTTAACAACGTTTGCAATGTTTAATTTATTATTCTAGAATTTATTAAAGACAGCCTTCCTCTTATATAAAAATGCTTTCTGACGGACCCTGCGCTGTGATCCCCAAACCTGCCCTCACCTGTTGTCGTGTGTATATGGGACAAGCAAGAAGACAATTTCCCAAAAGCAGGGTTGCCACCTCTCACGTATCTGTCCTTACACTCACGCTTAAGGACTCTCATGCAAGAACTCTTACGGCAAATCTATACTATTCCATTATAAACCTAAAATTAGCTGCATCAAAAGTGTCGGGGTAGTTTGCAAACACTAAGGACTACTCAGAAGGTGATTTAGAACTGTTATATGCGTGTAAATGTGTGTGCAGACTTGTCTCGAAATCTAAAGTCTCAGGCCAACCAGCTGACCAAAGTTGACAACACTGCAAAGGGGGTGAATAAAGTATCAGCATTCTATTAAATAAATTATTCTATATAGTTTAGGGAATGTAAACATTTTTTATAAAATGATATATTTGAGACTCCAGTTCACCTTAGCATGTTCTTGGACTGTGGGAAACTGGACAGGCTAGAAACATCTGCATATGGGGAGAACATGCAAACTGCACACATGGTGAACTAGGCTGGAGACTTGAATGTTGGTCTCTGAGGCGTGAAGCGTCAGTGCTGAGCACTGCACCACCACAACTCATCCCTTTATTGTATGTAATATAATCTGCAGTTAGTGTCATCCAAAAGAAGCAATTCATGCATTCAAAAATAAAATATTTATCAGGTAAATATTTATGTTACGTGACAATTTTTGTTGTAAATAAACATTGACTTTATACAAAATATACTAACGCATGTATGATGCATGATGTATGTACTCATTTGTAACTAAGGTTTATTGCAAGGTTCACAATAACTTATAGCAACAAAGAACCTGATTCATTGTGTTTGCTCATTTGTGATTAATATGGGACATTAAAATATAAATGTGTTAATCAGCACACTTAAGGCTATGTGCGCAGAGATGTGCGCACTATGGTAATGTATGTTGGCATGAGACACAAAGTGAGCATGTATATGTAAAGAACCCAGTTGTGCAGGGAAACCAGTGGAATTGATTTGATATCTGAAGAGGTAAACAAGAAGCACACCACAACCAAAAACCCTGGTTTAATAGGGACATAAAACAGAAAACCAGGAAGCAGCGGGAGGCCTTCAAGTCAGGAGACCAAGCAGAGTACAAGAGAGCCTGCTACAAGCTGCAGAAACCCATTAGAGCAGCAAAAAGGGCTCACTCACAAGAACTTGAAGGCTACTACCTCAACCACAACACGGGCAGCATGTGGCAGGGAATACAACCTGTCACGAACTACAGGAGAACCACAACAACCACAGACCCCCGAGACGCCACCCTTCCAGACAGCCTTAACACCTTCTATGCCAGATTCGACAGGTTGAACAAAGACACACCCTCAAAAGCCCCCTGTTACCGCACTGACACTGTCTTTCAGGAGACACACACAGGTCCTGAAAGCACTGAAAAAAGTGAACCCCCACAAGGCTGTGGGACCTGATGGAGTTCTGAAGGCCTGTGGGGGAACAACTAGCTGGTGTGTATGCTGACATCTTCAATATGTCACTATCCCAGGAAGTTGTCCCCCATATCTTTAAATCCTCCACCATCATTCCAGTCCCCAAAAGACCGGACACACCCACTCTAAATAACTTCAGACCAGTGGCACTCACACCAGTCGTTATGAAGTGTTTAGAATAACTGGTTCTCACCCACATCAACCACGTGGTCCCAGACACCATCGACCCCCTCCAAATCCCCCCTCCATTTCGGCTATCGCCCCAATCAAGCAGTGGATGATGCTATAGCCATAGCCCTACACCACACTCTGCAACACCTGGAATGTAGCAGAACGTATGCCAGGATGCTCTTCCTGGATTCCAGCTCTGCTTTTAATACTGTCCGCCCGGGCAAGCTGATCGAGAAGCTGACAGACGTCTGCGTCCCAACTCCCACCTGCAATTGGATTCTGGACTTCCTGAGAGATAGACAGGTAGTGAGAATGGGAGGATGCGTGTCCTGCTGAGCTCACAGTCAGCACCAGATCCCCACAGGGGTGTCGCCTCAGTCCAAAACTCTTCAACCTGTACACTTATGACTGTGTCTCCACCCAGGACGACTCCATCGTCATTAAATACGCTGATGACACCACCATCCTGGGGCTCATCAAGGGGGGGGGGGAGGCGATTCGGGTTACAGGACCCTGATAAATAACATTCTTGTCTATGGAGAGGAGAACGACCTCATCCTCAACACAGACAAGTCCAAAGAAATAATACTGGACTTCAGGAATAATCCTCCCCTCCACAGCCTCTTATCATCAAAGGGACTGAGGTGGAGAGGGCCAATAGCCACAGATTCCTGGGACTGCAGGTTACATCAGACCTGAGCTGGACTCTTAACACCACAGCCACCGTGAAAAAAACCCAGCAAAGGCTTTATTTCATTAGGCTGCTCAGGAAAGCCGGCCTGAACCATCGCCCTCTCACCCAGGCCTACAGAGGACTGATGGAGAGCATCCGCACTGCAGGCATCACTATCTGGTACGGGAACACCACACAGGCAGAGATAAAGGCTCTGCAAAGAGTCATAAAGACTGCAGAGAGGATCATAGGGACCAAACTCCCTTCCATGGACTCTATATATACACAGCGCTGTCGGAAAAGAGCAGAGGGAATCATCAGGGACTCACTCCATCCAGCTCACTCTCTGCTCAGACACAAACACTGTACGTACAACCTGAGACATAGCAGAGCAGACAGCATCATCACGCACAGAACAAGGTTTTTCAACAGCTTCTTCCCGGCCACAGTCAGACTGATGGCAAAAGAAAACTAATGAACATTTAAAATAATAACCGTACACTACCTCACTTCACCGGTCATGTGCAATAAATCATTATCTGGGAAAGAGGTGAATGTGCAGCATTCTAAATGTGCAATATTATAACTGTGCAACATCTGCCTCTAGGCAGTTATGCAGCACTTCTTGTATTTATAATTCCTTGGTCAATACTTGTATTTAAAAAAAATTCTTACTTGTAGATATTACCATCTTGTTTTGTAAATAAGTGTTCTATATCTCTTGTAAATACTAACTTGACTCAAAAAGATCTGCACAAGAATTCCAATGTGTCTGGAATGTGGTTTATATGCACAAATGGCAAATAAAAATCTCAATCTCAACTATACTGTCATTTGTGTTGGTTCTGTTTGGGGTTTTCCTTCACTGATGCCTAGGCTATATAAACATTTTTATTCTACTTTAAGCACTTAAATTGAAGCTTCTTCAGAGGCATGTTGGGCTCTGATTAGCTGGCAGAGTTCCTTGTGGTCGATGTACACTTTAGTCATCACTGATGTGGTGCATTGTGGTCCATATGCTTAGCCAAAGACAGCTTCCATGCAGTATTGGCCATTAATGTGGATAAAGTGCATGTCAAATGCGCTGCACTTGGCTTATTGAGGGACGAGACAGTACTGAATACTTGTGCTAAGCGCATGATCATGCATGTGTAAGTATTGGACAAATGGAACAGAGCTTCAGTTCCAGAGCAGCTGCTGGGATACTAAGGTAGGTCTAGGTAAATATATTCTGCTGGCTTTTAGGTGTGGGCAAATCCTCCTTGTGTGTGCTTGCGCCCTAGCGCCATTATATACGTATTGGGGGTACTGTTCCCCACAGCCTTTTCGTGCACCACTGTCACTACAGCATCATTACTGCAGTATACTACACTTGGCACCATGTGTACCTCAACCTGTTTCCCAAGACCCTGTAGGGACCTTTTGACTTTCAGGCATGAAGGACAGCTTTTACAACCCATGTGTTTATGATCCAGTAGTCAGCCTGGAAGTAGCACATTGAGCTGTGCTTTGCTTATAAGTAACAAGCCACAGTACAGTCAGCCAGTGAGCCCCTCTTGGATGTGATGATTGTGCTTCTCTGTGAGGTTGTTAGGCACCTGGGCAGCCAGCAGCTTCTCCTGGCTTTCCAGGCATGCCCCAGGTAGTAACTGTCATTGTAGGTAACGGGGTTGGGTGATGGACGATGATTGGGGGTAGGGGAATTGTCTTACAAAGGTTTTTAATGACTATTCATAAATTCATTAAGTACATAGTTACTATTCATTTCTGACTATTTTCTGTTTTCTTCACACTTGAGCCCCATCAGAGCCTTCCCTATGCACCTTTCCTCACTTTTCCCCCTTGTGATGTGCCATGTGTTTTTAATTGCATACTCCAGCACTGAAACTTCTTCTTTTGGGTGCATAAATAAAAGCACTCAAACTCTCTATTTTGGGTGCATAAGTACTGAAGCACGCGATTTGAGGCTCACGGCTAGCCTTACTAATCATGGTGATGTAGTCATGCTATCGATACACTTGGCCGCTAAAAAAGGTACCGCGGCTTATAAAGTGTGCTGCTGTTCTGGTAAAGGGAAAGTAAAAGTAACGGTGTGATTGGGAACAGCTCCATTCTTTTACTTAGATTTATAGTAACATTTTATTTTCTTTATGGGTATTATTAACTAATTAGAAAAAAGTCATTACCTGAAGTCTGGCCATGTAGTTAGCCTAATTAGAGCCTCTCAAATGCTATATGGAAAATGAGGATTATAACAGCCAGGATGTGACAAATCAGAACTATTTTCCTCTAGTCATAACAATATTAATAATTCATTGATTATAATTTTTACATTACATAGGGTACATGGGTTCATGACAACAGAATGATAATGAATGGCAACATATGACACCCCATTGTATAAAGCAGCAATGCGGGCACATGTTGCGGGTGGTGCAGTGGTCAGCACTATTGCTTCACACCTCACACCAGGGTTCAGGTCTCCGCCAGGGTTCCACGTGTACAGAGTTTGCATGTTCTCCCCGTGCTGTTGTGGGGTTTCCTGTAGCGGTTCTAGTTCCCCCCCACAATTCAAAAACAAAGTGAGGTTAACTGACGTTACCAAATACCAGTGGTGTGAGAGTGCCCTGTGATAGGCTGGCGCCCCATCCTGGGTCATTCCCTGCCTTATGCCCTGTGATGGTTTGGCGCCCCATCCTGGGTCATTCCCTGCCTTATGCCCTGAGATAGCCTGGCGCCCCATCCTGGGTCATTCCCTGTCTTGTGCCCTGAGATAGGCTGGCGCCCCATCCTGGGTCATTCCCTGCCCTGTGCCCTGTGATAGGCTGGCGCCCCATCCTGGGGCATTCCCTGCCTTGTGCCCTGTGATAGGCTGGCGCCCCATCCTGGGGCATTCCCTGCCTTGTGCCCAGTAATGGTTTGGCGCCCCATCCTGGGTCATTCCCTGCCTTGTGCCCTGTGATGGTTTGGCGCCCCATCCTGGGTCATTCCCTGCCTTGTGTCTGTAGTCACCGAACCCCCCATCACCCTGAACAGGAAAAACAGATACAGAAAATGGATGGATAGAACAGACATTGTTCATGTAATAAAAAAATAACCAGAATGAATTATTCAATCAATAATTTCAATCAAGAAAAGTAATTTTCTAATAGCTTATCTTGGGAACTTAATGTCTTATCACAAACATATCAGCACTTAATATAAAGATAGGAAAAAAACAAGGAATATGTTTACCACAAAACTTATTTTAAAACAACAAAATTTTACAAAATTTTTAAGAGCTGGACACATGAGCCCCAAACCATGCAAAACCTACAGACATGCCTCACGTATATATACAATCAACAACACACACGCCCCACAGTATAGATACAATCAACAACACATCAGCCTTGGAACCCAGACCTGGCCTATCTGAACGAGAAATATATTTTCAAACGACGACTAAAGACCTACCCTTTTCAGAAATACTTGGTTTAGCAGTTCCATACACGTAGTCCCTAACTTATGATGGACATGTGTTCCGATTAGAGGTCGACCGATGTATCGGTTTTGCCGATTAATCGGCACCGATAGTTGATTCCCTGAACTATCGGTTATCG